>CM056382.1:55536331-55856014 GCA_029718625.1 Synaphobranchus kaupii
AACATGCTGACATGTTCTGGTGTTAATCTGTGCTTATGCTAGTCTGTTTACGGTAAGGTTCACCACCGAGAACACCCGCTCCTGGGGCACGGATGTCCCCGGCACACGCAGATAGCGTCTGGCTAAAGCTGGGGACACATTACATGACTTTTCCATTCGTAAGCGAAAATGACAATAATGAGTACCACATTTAACAAATGTCATATGCAGATTTTCAGTCTCTTGTGTCGCACACACATAACGACGGCTGTTGACATTATACAGACAGACACGCTCATGTGACTGCCACAAATCGCTCCTAATTTGTAGCAGCCTATTCCAAAAGACATATTTATTCGGCTCAGCCATCCGCACGTTGGATTTGATGTTTACTTCCGTATTTTTCCACCTCTGCCTTCCTCTGTCGCAAACTCACTTTTAATTGGCTAATGAAAATTCCCGTAGCAATTTCAGTCTTTGGCCAACACAAACCACAGGATTATGTAAAGTCGAACCCCAATAAAATCAAGCATGTCTGATAAAATCATGGCGTTCCCGACTGGGATCGTAGGAGACAAGACTAGCAGTATTTCACTCCCACCAAGGGGCCAAGACTGGGCTTTCATTTTGAAGCTCACTTCCTGGTTGGGCTGGGAGCGGCAATTGTGCCGTTGCTCACTAGCGCCACTGCGATTGGCTCCAGTATAGGTCTTTCACCATGTAAGTCAATGGCAGCAATGTGGTCAAAATACTCAGTCAATAAATGTTTCCCACAAAAAAATGTAATTGCAATAGGTGCCTTTCCTTCATCTAATGCCATCTAATGCGCTGATTATTTTAAATATTGTGTCGTTTGGACAGGGTATTAACATTTGTTCAGGACCAATCAGAGGGACAGGTTGAGTCCTCTTCGGCTCCACGGGGCAGGCAGTTTGTACAAACGGGCGGCGAAAAAGACATCCAGAGCTTCAATTCAGTTTTTACGAGGCCGTGGAAAGGCAATGGGTGACGTCCCAGTGGCTTTGTACATATTTTTATACAGTCTATGACTCCCACACACATATCGATTACAGTTACGACTTTACAGCGCAACTAGCCTGTATTAGCCTGGACTGCCCTGGACTACCACAGACTCTGCCCGACCTCAAATCGTTGCCAAATCAGGCTAAAAAATAGTGTAATGTTTCCCCAGCTTTAAGGTAGCCAGTCTGGAGAATCAGAATCTGTTAGCCTCTCTGTTTGGACGCACATGTGTCTGCATTTTAAAGGATTCAACATGTTGCTCGTGCTGCTACTGTATTTGAGCACATTTTACACTGAACTTTGTCATCCCCCTTCTTTGTAAAATTATTCAAAACTGAGCTATGGTTTGTGCGTTTAATTTTGATGTGGATACTGGCTATAATGTTAGAAACAGTAGAGCAGCTCTCTCGCTCAATTGCCTGCCACCCGTTCTGATCTGCTAGCAACCTACTGGGGAAATAGGACAACCGATTGACAACCCCCCCCCCCCCCCCCAGTATGTTTAAAATAATGACACCTCCCCCATTATTTAACCCAATAACATCAATGACAAAATGCCGATTTTTTTTATTATTATACAAATTAACCGATAAGTCGCATATTCGGATATTTTAATTTTTACGGCCAACCGGCTAACCGTTGACATCCCTAACTGAAATCCTATTCTATTTTATCTGTTCTATACTTCTATTTTAAAGGTAAATGAGAAAAGGTCTCGTGGAAATTGTGAAAGTCTATGTAGGCTACACCATTTCCTGTTTCATTGATTGCTTTACTATAACCTTTACTTGCTTTACCGATTATTAGCCTATGGCATTCAATTGAAATTGACAAAGTCACCACTGACTAATCTGGCACATTTTAAACTGTTAAAAACTATCCGTTTTACAATTTTACATTAAAGGCACACGTGTTAAACTGTGGCCTACAAAGTGCAATAAATTAAAAAGACGAACTTAAACCTCCAGATCACAACTAGCTACTTTGAGTCAAAACTTGCCAGCAATAAAATGTACTGTTCTCATCATTTTGATCCCAAGCAGTGGCTTGCCGAATTTCATAATCACTGCTCACGTTGTGTTGACCAATGAAATCGATGCTGAACCTATGTTGCAACTGCGGGGGCGTGCTTTATTAGTTTGGGAATGGAAATGGCACAATGGGGTAGGCGGTGAGGAGAGTGTCTGTTTTTGTTCCACCTGCTGATGATCACAGCGAAAGTATGAAAGATCCGGGTACTGTAGCACATCCGTGCACTCATAAATGCCCGATTACTAAAGACTTTTAAGAAACTGGACTTTGTGACGTTCATTGGCAAGGCGATTAATTGTACTGTGCAAGTAAATAGCAGATCCCAAAAGCTGAGAATTATTATTGGTGCAGCTGAAGAATTGTTGGGCATCACAGGAATCCCAATGGAAGTGGTGTGTAATCTGCTGAACCCTACTAATGTTGATGATGTATCACAAAATGTTATTGATTAAAGTTCTAATGTCTTATTCTTCAATGGCAAGGTCTGATAGCGAATGGAAAGGAATTCAAAGAGTATGTTTTAAAAAGGGATAGTCCCCCAGACTTAATATGTGTACAGGAAACCTGGCTCAGGCCACACCTGAGTTTTGTGATCCCAGGATATGATTCCATTTGGCATGACAGAAGCATTGGAGCAGGTGCTGAGTGCTGAGTGTGTTACATTTATTCAGGAGGGTTTTCCATATCGTGTCTTCCCCACTGCTGATGAATATGAATGTTTGGTGGTAGCTTGTGTAGCCAGAGGTGTGGTGAAGATTATTCATTTCTACAACCCCTGTCATATGCATATGGATACTTTGGAAAATACTGGTGGTGGAATTGGAGGTAGGGCGATATGGTGTGAGGATTTTAACACACATAATAGCCTATGGGGCAGTTGCACTAAGGATGCTAACGGAATGGTGATCTTTCATTCTTCATAAATTGAACTGTGGTTTATAAATGTGATGTTAACTCACCTTATCTCTTGACAGAAATATTTTTTTTAATTTGTATGTTCGTTGTTCAGTCCTTAGACTCACTAATATCAAATGACATAGACAACAATAGTCAACTGGATTGTTAACATGCTGGATTGTTAGCATGTAAGCATGTTAACCCATCCCCCCCCCCCCCCCCCCCCATTTATTTATTTTTATTTCTTTATTATTCTTTTTGTGAAAACATGTAAATAAATGATGGAAAAGTTGTGACACCATATTACCATAGTCTTACCTCATATTTTGCTTAGTGTGTGTATGTACCCCCCCGGAACTCTGACCCAATTCAAATTACACTGGGCAGAACCTCATGTCGAGATCTCATGTTGGTGTCAGTATCACTAGCAAATGTGCATGGTCAGTGGAAGAGATTAATGCTATTGGAAGTGTTCTATACAGGTTGACGTTAGCCTTCAGAGCAGGACTCATGTCCGTAGATGGTGCTTTCAGAAAGCCGATTGGGAAAAGTTCAGTAATTTATGTGTCTTTAACCTTTATCTTTAACAGTCATGTCTCCCTAGAAGGGCCAATTGATGACTCTGCTGTAGCTGTGACCTCTATGTTAGTTGATGCTGCAAGTTAGTCTATCCCTCAGGTATCAGGGGGTGGGAGGCAGAAGAATGTACCATAACAGAATGAAAATGCCACCCATTGTTAACAAAATCCATCCCACCAGCTCACCTCCCCAGCCACCCTATTAACTGCTTGCTCTGACTGCTGCCGAATTCAGATACAGGTCAAAGGCTAACGAATTACCGCCCTCGTGGACAGGGTAACAGTTACAATAATCCACTAAAGGTTTCTGCCCCCGGGCACTGAGCTAGCTGCCACTGACGTGCCTCTTGTCACAGTTACTGGGGAGAGAGCCTCTATGCTGGGCCGCAGCTGGGCAGAAATTCAAATAGCTAGCCAATTCTTCCACCGCCCTGTTTGGGTGGCGAATATCAAAGAAAAGTGTCTGCTAGGGACAAGCAGGAGGTTTTTTTTGGTTATTTTATAGTACAGAATGTATAGCTGACTGTATGTACTATTCATGTTCATTACTAGGGATACCTTACGTTGTGAGAAAGTTGTGCTTTGTCGAATCTGCTTTGTAGTTGCATCAATGACCTTCAGTATGCACTTATTGTACGTCATTTTGGATAAAAGCGTCTGCAAAATAATTGTAATGTAATGTAATGGGTTATTTAACTCCAGGAAAGCGTGGAGACATTTAGAGGGGGGGAATCAATCAGGCTATTCTGGCCTTGTAAGGCTCACAGTGGAGGGCACGCTAGGAATTAACACAGCCCCTGGAGAACTTATGCCTGTTCCCATGGAAATTTAGGTGGGGAAATCTATTGGAATACGACCCCAGGAACCAGTGCTCACTACACTTATTAAAACCATTTGGGAATGTCACGGTTATTAGCAGTCTTTGCTGTTTCGCCGTTTGGTTTTCTGTCTGGCGTCAACTGGAAGCTCTATCGGATTTTTTCCGCCTCTGTCCCGGTGTTTGTATCTCACCCGGTAATTATTCTTTGCACCTGTTTTGGGTTTACTGCCAGTTATAAATAGCCCAGGACTTCCGCATTTCCGATACTTCGATATTGTCTTTGCTATGTTGACAACGAAGTCGGTAAGGTATAGGAAATTCGGTCATACGAATAAGAAACGCAGCAAGTCCGGTTATAAGATTTAGGATTAGATTTTTCTCTTTTCTTTCCAATCTTTCTTTATCCTTTATTCGTTTTACCTGTTGCCATTTGTGTTCAGCTCTTTCGCCACAAGAGCTTTGGATAACAGGTCTTCTTTTCTATTCTTTTCCTTCACTCGTTCTCTCAACTTTTGTTTTGTTTCTCTACCTCCTGTTATGCCTAATGATTTAGTGCATGAGGTTTTTTGTTATTCATTCTTGCTGTTTATCAAGACTCGCCTCCTTTTGGGGTTGCTTTGTTTTGGCTTGTGCTTGTGAAGTTTTGCTCCAGTTCTTTTGTTTCCCTATCCCCTGGTGCGGATACTTCCGCGTTTGTGGCGTATCTTTTTAAGATACGCTTTTAGAATCCGTCTCGTCGCATCTGATTCTCCGAACCGTAGCACAACCCTTACAGGGAAAGGAATTTGAAGGACTAGGACCTGAGCAACTTGATCAATTGTGGGCCTTACTGTATGAGTTCTGCCACAGCTTCACCCCGTCCCCCAAAGATGCTGTGTACATGTCTAATACAACACACTATCAACACCGGCAATGCCTGCCCCATCCGCTAATGCCTCGGTAGCTTCCCCCTTTTTGCCAAGCCGCTATGGACAGAGCCCTGGAAGAGGTGGTGACTGTGGGCATTAGAGAGCTGTTGGAGAGTCCATGGGCCTCCCCTGTTGTCCTAGTTCCCAAGAAGAATGGGACATGGAGGTTCTATGTTGAATTCCGGCGGCTGAATGATGTGAAGGATTCATATCCCTTGCCTCATATAGATGACTCCCTGGACCGGGTGGAAGGGGTCAGGGTGGTTCTCGTCACTTGACCTCAAGAGCAGGTACTGGCAGGTGCCCCTGGCACCAGAGGACAAGGCCAAGACTGCATTCATTACAGGGTGGAGGCTGTGGCAATTCAGTACCATGCTTTTTGGGCTCTGCAATGCCCCCGCCACCTTTGAGCAGCGTATGGAGCAAGTCCTAGCTGGAATACCCCCTGAGCAGGGGCGTTTCTAGGACCTGAAAACATCTGGGGCTTTCCTCAGACTTTGTAAGGGGGTCCGGTGGCATTCTGGTCTTTCCTCCTGGTCCATTCTGGTCTTTCCTCTATTGCTGTCTGTCCTTTTTGTCAAATTTTTTTCATGTCCTCTCTTGTTGATCGACTTTTCCATCTCTAACATAACAATTCTGAGTAGGATGACCCAAGGTACAACATACTGTTGGTCTGCCTAATTGTAACAAATTCCTTTACATGATACAGATATGAGCAGACACTAGTGTTTTGGTATGAACAATAGTGATTATAAGGCCATTAATTAAAATGTCCATTCTCTCTCTCTCTCTAATCCTGGCTCTACTGGCTGCAACTCATCTGCACTGCCACTGTCTGCGCTACCCTCTGGAAAACTATGAAATAAACTTAAACATTAAGACGACATACTCTGCCTAATGAAAAAAATATATTTTGACATTGCTTCCCTTTAAATTCATATAATCTTCTTCATTTGATTAACTATGACAATGATTTTTTGCTGTTAAAGGCTGAAAAGACATTACATTATAATTTCAAGGCTTTCTGTATTACTAACCAATTCATATATTCGATTGCAGACATCTTGGTGGTAAACAACAGGTGACTGTAATCAAATAGCAGGTGATTATCATTAAATGACAAGTATGGCCAAATGAGTTGTGGCCTTGCACCGCATTTTACGGCAAAACACATAATGAGAATAGATTCAAGATTCAAGATGTTTTTTGTCACACCAGTTTCATACTGTGTACAAAACTGGGTGAAAAGCTTCAGCAAGGAGGCTCCACTAACATAAAATGATAAAAGTGACAAAGTGGGAAAAAAAAGAATCCGAACAAAAACAATAGGGTACCAGCAGCTTCGCTGCTCGTTCCCTAATAATCAGTCTCACCAGGATCTCTTTTTGTGATTGTTGCGGCCTAAAATGCTTTATTTCGCGGCAGCTTTTCTTAGTGATACTGCAGTCAAAAACTGACTTTCCCCGTTGAAAACCGATGTTTTGGGTTAGATTATGATCATTATGATCAACTGTTTATGTCCGAAAATCTCATGTTTAGTCAAAATGTTTTTTTCTGAGTTTTTGTGTAGGCTTACCAATACGCTGGTTTCCGGGGATTCGTGACGTCACGGGATCCTTAACATAAAAATGGGTGGAGTTGAGGTGGTCCTAGGGGTGGTCTCGGCTGGGCATGTGGTATAAAAGCAGAGACCAACGTTTTTTTCCCTCTTTGAGACTGAGACCCTTGTACTGCTAACAAGCTAGTTCAAGTTCAAATGCAAATTGCTTTGTATTACTGCTAACGTTAATATTACAACTTATATCGAGCTACATAGAGAGTTATTCATCTACAATGTCTTACTATTTGGTATCTTTAGCTAACTTGCCTGCATTATGCTAAGGAGTCTGAGATGTATCTTTCCTCGGTGCAACGCCACCGGCTCTGTTAGCTTTCATAATCTGCCAAGAGACCCAGCGCTGCTTAGCCAGTGACTTCAAGCTATCGGTGTAGAGCATGCAGACTTTCCGAAGAAATAAATAAATACCTGTGTATTTACATAATACCTACATTGTAATCTGTGGGTGGTATACTGTATTTAAATGTGCATTTTATAATAATTACATCAGCTAAGTAAAACAGTATAGTACAATATACCTATACATGAGTTACATTGTACTTGTGATATTATTGTGTAATTGCACATGTATTGACTACTATTATACAGTTGGGCCAAGCATGCCCGACTACAGCACAGCAGTATTAGACAAATCAAGAATAGCTTCATAACTACGCTGACATAAAGTTACCTTGGTAACCTCACGGCAACACAAGTTTTCTGGAGGGGACAGGTTAGAGCAGTGGCCACAAGCACACCTGTTAGGACATTAGTTTTTTCTGTTTACATGCAAGTTATCTGTACAAGCTACAACAAAAATTATTTTGCAAACGGTTGACATTACTGATAGGTAATAGCTAATGTGGGGTTGAAGGCAACCTATTGTGTGAGCTATCTTAGCTATCTTTTATGAATACGTAACGTTAGCTAATAAACGATAGCAATAATACATTTGATGTAGCCCTAGCAAAACCGAGACACTGGATACATTTACAGCACAAGGTGAGAGACAATAGTAGACAAAATATATAGACAAGGACGAAGGCATGGACAGAATGAGAGCAGCAAGAGGCTAAGGGAGCATTAGGGCATGTGCAGCACAGTCTAGGAGAGTAGGCGAGGGATGGGGGACTTGGGAGTAACGTACAGCCAGGGTGAAAAGGTGGGTCTTGAGACGGACTGGAAGATGGTGAGTTGGTCAGTAACTCGGACGGAATGTATTGATAAGTTAGGTAATGTAAGGCAGTCTATTGTGTGTGAGTTTAGCTCCGTTTGGTCCAGAGAGAACTGGTAACTTAGCTAGCTAGCTAGTTATCTTAGCTATCATTTATGAATAATGTTAGCTAATAAATTATAACAATTCTCTTCGGACCAAGTGGAGCTATGAGGGCGCAACAACCAGCCATGTTCAATATACTAACGTTACTCTGTGACTGGGTTTTGCTGTGTATTTGAATGTATTCAATAGTAACGTTACTTTAGGCAGAGAAACAAGCTAACTTAGCTAGGTAACGTTAGCTTTACCATTCGGTTACATCCCCGGTCCTCTTCTCGTGAAGACGTTGCTCAACCAATACAGCTGGGGCGGCGACTGCTGCTGCCAGTGGCTCGAATGAATATGGCTGTATTGCCCGAGCAACATCTTCACGAGGAGAGTCTTCCACCAGGAAGGAATCCTCCACTTCAAACTCCTCCACCTCAAAACTCCGTGCAGTACTGCTGTCACTCTTGTCGCTCGACATTTTGTTGTTTGTTTAGTAGCGAGGAGAGAGCAGGAAGGTGGCTGAGTCAGTTCACCAAGACACACCCTTTCACTTCTTGACTGTATGAATATTCATAATATGACTACGTGGCATCATCATCATATGACCACACCTACTCACGAGTTCCAGTTCAAATTGAAGCGGTATAAAAGGCCTTAGAAAAGGCTCTGCAGTATCTTTTTTAAAATTTCAATGCAAAGTGCGATGTTTCGTGTGTGTTTGTTGAAGTTGCGGTAATTGGTGAAAGTTGCAAATATAAATTGTGATTTCAAAAATATTCAAGAAAAAATCATATGTATATAAGTTCAGTGAGAATGAAACAGTACTGTATACCACAACTGCAAATATTGTGGAGATTGTGTTCTGAGTAACCATACAAAAAAGGCTCAATATAATAAAAATGTTTTATTTGTAAATTGAAATGTAGAAGTTATTGTTTTGGACCTGAAAATCACAGTTAACATGGAGTAATTTGTGGAGTAATTCTGTTTTTGCTCGTGTGATACCGTTTTTTGATTAATAGTGGCAATACTATACTATGAATACCCCAAACAAGAGTCAAAACTGACAAACACCACAACATTACAGTTTGCAACAGATGCAAACATTTGTGTAGTAGAGGGCCTTCCAACAGCCTTGTTTTTATCATGGTTCAAGCCAATAATCTTAATTTCTTATATTTTCTATCATATGCTCTCCACACCATCTTGTGAGGGAATATAATATTAATAGTTCCAACTTCCAAGTGTGTCAAGGAGGTAGGCTATGTGTGTAGAAAGATAGTGAACAACCTGTCAATCAGAAAGAGGTTGAGTAAAGATAACCAGAATGTTTTAGATGTCATTTAAATTTTTGGCCCATTGCTTTGTTACCTTTTCTTCTCCTCTGAAAAAAGCTAAGAAGACTCATTTGTTTTTTACTTTCCATGATTATGCCATAGCCTACATTGCGCAATGCTATCTAAATGGATGTAGTACAGTGCTTGTGTAGCGCTTTATTGCGCCTCAATAACAATTGAAAGTACAACTAAAGTTCCGCTCTACTATAGTACATTAAAATCAGCTCTATTGAGTTGGGGGGGTAGCAATAGGTCACTGTTGTGCCTTCTTTCTATTGGGAGGAAATAACTGGGAGGGGTCAAGGGGGATTCTGGGAGCTGGGGGGGAGGGCGCATGATTTATCAGATTTCTGCACGCCCGCCATATTAGGTGGACGTATTTTGGTAGTGTATTGACAGATGCAGACTTCCCCATTTTGATAAACAATACAGGAGCACTAAACACGTGTATAGCCACACCTAATGAAGATGGCTGTAGGTAAGCAAAACTAGATTTTGATAACAATAGCTGCACCATGTATGACACCTATAACCACACCTAATGATGATGGCTGTTCAAAGGATAGGTATGCAAAACAACCCCTGAGAATTCTTTCAACTTCATCTGTCGTAACAACACCAGGCTCCGTTTATTCATTGTAGTTATGCATAGAGACGTCCTCGTTCAGTAAAGCATCGCATACCAATTTCAGAAATGTTATCAAAATCTGGTGTGACAAAAAACATATTATAATATATTATAACTCGCTTAATTGCCAACTAATATTTGTATAATTTGACTCATTATAAACGTGAGAAATATCTGCATAACACAGGTTACCTTATTACCAAATTTCCCAGAACAGCTAGCCTGTTTGTTAAATGCCATTTTAACTATTATAGCCTACAGGAGTCAAAATGTCTGTTTTTTGTTTTTTTTCTTTTTTCTGTTTTTCTTTTTAAAACCAATGATCATAGCTGACCCTGCCCCTTCCATGTTTACTGACAGGACGAGTCGTTTCAAAATGAATATGAATTGAATTTACTATGACATCCTATAGGTTCACTCTTGTGCCATACGCCAATATTACACCACAATAAGCTCTATAGTTTCCTTATCTCTTGTGTGTTCATGAATGAGGTTGAATCATTTTTATTGACAATTTTCTAATTGTCATGGTTAAATAATGGCAATTTATCATTAGGAGAGTTCATTTAATGTTTATAATATTCTCAGTTTAATGATATCTACCAAATGAAACGGTTACATAGTGTACCCTGCAAATATTAAAATGTTATTGTTACAACTGCAACAAATAAAACCTTGCAGTCAAAATTTAATTCTGTCTAATTGCAGTCCATTTTAAGTTGGGCAGGAATTAAAACTTTAAACTAGTACTTGACTAAATTTTTTATAAGCTACTTAAGTAATCTAACTCAAGGCTACTTTTACTTGTACCTGAGAGTACATTTTCCATAAAGTAATAATTTTTTTAATTGAGTAAAGTTTTTGGGTACTCTGCCCACCTCTGCTACAATCATTTCAATACATATAATCAGGGTTCGAATTGTAAAATGTTAAGAAGGGGTACGCTGTTTGTTGATGGGCGATTGCTATACATTGCTATACATCTGACGCAGGCAGGCACACACAATTCAACCATTCCTTTTCATTTATTATAAAGCGCTTTAATCCATATAACAACACTCATCCTTTAGGACAAACAAAAGCCACGTTTATTCATGAAAAAAACAGGCTAAAACACTTTACATTGCGTGTTAGCATATTTCTGACGTTTTTGTTTCCCATATCATTCAGTGTGTTCGTTACTAGGAAACGCAACCTTCAATGCTTAACGTTAATCCATGTCCTTTCAAAAATATAGCCTATTAATTTTGCCGTATGTAGCCTATGCAATATGTCACATTTAGACTATAATTATAATTATGTTGATACAGTTGAATGCATCCAGCAAATAACTGTGGTTTATAGGCTACAGTTTGGCAAAAAATGAATAATAAAAATGGTTGGCTCTACTATGAGGTGGTAAACCCCCGCCTTCTAGGGGGGTCCGGGAGAAAATTTTGTAAATTTTGACAGTTAAATGCATCAATCTGGTGCACTTTAACCCACTTAATCCCACCGGTCACAATTGTCACCGCATGTTTTTATTTTATTTCTGGAAGCTCTAAAAGTGTTGTTGTTGGCTTTGGGCAAGAAATTCTACTTTTAAATGAAAAAATAGATTGTCTTGATTAAAAAGTATCAATGTCATATGACTAGTGTGGAAGGTCACATGACCAGATCAGTTTACTTCCTGCTTGCACCTCTGGAAGAAGATGTCTTCCTCAGACTTCCACAAAAGGAAGTAAGTAAAACACCTTAATTAACACATAGAACTATCATCTTTTGTACATATATTCTTTAATGGGTCTACTACTGATATATTTTGAGAATTATACTCCTGTATATAGTGTAATGTGTTAACGGTCACAATTGTGACCGGTAGTATAACACAGTGTTTTAATTGAAAACACAGGTTTTGGCTGTTAATCCTAGTTATCTTTTTTTTTTTTTTTTTTTTACAGTTTAAAACTATCAGATGTGTTGGACCTCCTAGATGTACGTTACCCCCCAAGTGCTGTGTGCAGCACCACCGTCATTCCTACACTTGAAAAAGAGGCAATTGAAAGTGACTGTGATAGTGATGGCTCAGATAGGGAGTACCAGGGTAAAACGGGCCATTTGCCAGGTAGACTATTGAATGGCGATGCAGAGGTGAACTATCTGGAGGATGAGGCAGATGTTCATGAGAACCAATTGGTGTGCCCCCCCCCCCCCCCCCCCTCCCACTCGTGCAGCAGTCGGGGTTGAAGCAAACTCACCACCACTGCCATATCTTGGCGAGTCTCCCACAGCGACCAGCCGAAAGTGGAGATGCCCTGAGGAAAATGAGACCCCACGACGCAACAAAAAACAGAAAACATCTCTTCAAAATATGCAAAATAGGGACAGGGTTTTTAAAAGATCAAATTGACTGGCCGCGTCAAAGATTCCAGATTTCGTGACCTATGGCCCAACTGCAGCAGAGTGCATAAAGCAAACTAAACCTGATCCAGTCTATTTGTTCCTGTTGATGTACCCTCCTACTCTGAGGGAGCTCACTCTTGAGATGTCAAACACCTATTCAATGCAAACCAAAGGGAAGATACTTGATCTGAACATGGATCAGTTGCTGACTTTCTATGGGGTTCTTCTCGCATCTGGCTACAGTTTTGTGTCACGGTGGCACATGTTTTGGTCATATGACCCCGATGTCTACAATGAAGCCATCGCAAATGCAATGAGAAGGAATCAATTTGATGAAATAATGGCTCAATCTGGTGGATAACTCAAAGGCCACAAACGACCCTTTCTACAAAGTACGGACCATCATCAGTGCACTGAATGAGTCTTACAAAATGATGCCATACCCAAAATGGGTATCGGTTGACGAAAAAATGATACCTTATTATGGCAGGCATGGTTGCAAGAATTCATCAGGGGCAAACCAATCCGGTTTGGCTATAAATTGTGGAGCCTTGCATCACCTACAGGGTACATTTATCATATGGAGCCCTATTGTGGTGTGCACACACATCTCCCTGAAACTGGCCTAGGACAGGGCCCAAGTGTAGTCCTTGGTCTAGCCGAACAAGCGGAAGTTCCTCCAGTGTGTAACTTTGTACATGACAACCTTTTCACCTCACTTAGCCTCCTTGATGAAATGACAAAACAAGGTTTTGGATGTCTTGGCACTCTGAGACAGTGCGGCCTGTATGATGTTCCTTTCACAGATGTGAAGAAATTCCAAAAAAATGCCTCGCGGAAGCTCTGAGGTCCTTACACAGGGGGAAAAGGTACTGGAAAAAAGCCTATGACAAAGTTCCACAGTGTGTGTGTATCCTCACATACAACCAAAACATGGGGGGCATGGATCTGCATGATCTTCAGGTGTCAAGATACAGGGCTGCAATAAGGTCAAAGAAGTGGTGGTGACCGCATGCTACATCAGATTTAGAGATCGCATTTAACTTCACAGTCTGGATACATTGTAACCACATTCACATCGATGTAGCTAGCAAATAGATAATTACTGCAAACGATGTTGTCTCCTCAAAATGCATTCTGGACCAATGGCTTAGCTCAAGTGACACTGCAAAGCAGTAGCAATCTTTTATGTTAATTATGAGAGTTAAAAAAACTTTCATTCTGAAACAGTGATGGCGATCTGCCCATTCAACAAGCCCCCGATTTTAAAAATAAAACTAACAATTACATTTCAGCCATAATTTTACAAACAGACATATGATTTTTCCTGCACTAATAACGAGCAGAAGTGGAAACCGCGGCATTAAAACTGTATGATTGAGAAAGAATAATGTAATTTAGCTAACATCTATTTATATGTGAATTGGCTGTCTTTTATCGATGCAATTCACGTCATACAAACACATTCACACACACGCGCACCTGCCCAATTTCCCTTAACAAGGGGAGCGGTGCTCCCCTGTGTTCAACGATAATTCGAACACTGCATATAATGTGATAAGCAAGCTATGTTGTTACCTGTACAAAAATAATACATTTCTGAAATTGGTATGCGATGCTTTACTGAACGAGGACGTCTCTATGCATAACTACAATGAATAAACGGAGCCTGGTGTTGTTACGACAGATGAAGTTGAAAGAATTCTCAGGGGTTGTTTTGCATACCTATCCTTTGAACAGCCATCATCATTAGGTGTGGTTATAGGTGTCATACATGGTGCAGCTATTGTTATCAAAATCTAGTTTTGCTTACCTACAGCCATCTTCATTAGGTGTGGCTATACACGTGTTTAGTGCTCCTGTATTGTTTATCAAAATCTAGTTTTGCATACATAGACTACTGTGAACAGCCATCATCATTAGGTACACAGCAAGCACATTGATAATAAATTGTTGTTTTCTTAGCCAACTAAATAAAAGGTGCATGCTTGTAGCGTGGAACCGGTTAAGTATGACGTCCCAGAAATGTGCCATGAACACCATCTCTAAAGTGTCCAGCGGCTTCAATTCGAGTATCTCTTTTCTCATTATCATCATTGCACATACCACCGAAGGCCTCTCTAAAGTGGGTGTAATTTCTCCACAGTGCCTTGGTTGACTCGGCCCGAGCACTCCACCGAGTACTGGATAGCGATTTTAATGTCAGTCTGACATCTGTCTTCCAAAAGACTTTCCCCCATTTGTGTGTGGATGAAGAGCAAAATATAGTATAGTGTATAGTATATAGTGTATAGTAACTGCATGTTAAAAAACTCGTCAGCCACTGGGCTACTGCCGTCTAAGGTGTTAACACCAACTAAGTTAAGTGAATGCGCTGCGCAAGGCACATACTCTATAAGAGGGTTGTTTTGTTTCAGGTGGGCCTGTAGCCCATTGTATTTTCCTGACATGTTGCTTGCATTGTCATATGACTGACCTCTACAGTTTGAGAGATCCAACCCAAGGCCCTCCACCATCAAAGTCACACAGTCTGCTAAACTTTGTCTGCTAAACTCAATTGGCTCAAAGCCCAGGAATCGCTCCTCCACATTCCAGCTGCTGTTAACAAACCGGAATATGAACATCAATTGGTCCACATGTGACAGGTCTGGGGTGAAGTCAACAATTACTGAAAAATAGTTGGCATCCCGAATCTCATCTGCTATTGTTTGCAGAGTGACCCATTAGCTCAATGAGTTCTTCACATATTGTCTATGACAAATAGGACATTAGGCCTCTTTCTTTTCCTCCAAACTGTTTAATATGTTCAGCTAAGAATGGGTCAAATTGTGATTCTAGGATGCCAAGAAAATTACCCTTATGGGTTGACCCAAACCGTTCATCTCCCCTAAACGCAAGTCCTCTTTCACCCAAGAATTTGATCACTGCTACAACTCTTTTCAAAATGTCCCTCCAGTATTTACATTCCCCATCAAGTTGCTGCATGAGATCTGCATCTATAGCACTGCCCTTTGTCTGCTGGTGCAAGACA
This sequence comes from Synaphobranchus kaupii, assembly GCA_029718625.1. Taxonomy (NCBI): domain Eukaryota; kingdom Metazoa; phylum Chordata; class Actinopteri; order Anguilliformes; family Synaphobranchidae; genus Synaphobranchus; species Synaphobranchus kaupii. Next base: position 55,551,808 of record CM056382.1, read on the forward strand.
AGCATGTATGATCTGGGCCGCCGCGGTGGTACAGCGGTAAAAGCGCAGACTTTCAGTTGGTGCAGTTGTACTCCGAGGATCGGGGTTTGTGCCCCGGTCCTGCCAGATCTGAGTATAGCTGGTGCCCGAGGGAGCGGCAATTGGCGGCTACTCCCAGGGTGGAGGGAGGGACTCAGTGAAATTCGTCGCACACACGAAAGGCCCCGGGTGAGTTGGATTGCGGTCAGGAGCATGAGGAGTCGCGCCCTGAAGAGGACGTGGCGCCCTCTTTCCTACTACCGGCTGATGGGATTGTGCAGAGGCGATTTAAAGCGGTTGCTACATGGGAGGGGGGAATTGAATAGTACAGGGTTGAATTGGCTACCAAATTGGGAGTAAAAGGGAAAAATCAGAAAGAAATTCTTTAAAATAAAAAATGTATTTAAAAAAGCATGCATGATCTGTGTTCTGCACTTTTCGTGTTCCCCTATTCTTTCAGAGTGCTTCCAGTCACTAAACCACTGAATAAAGCCACCGAGCTTGCTGGAGAACAGTTTGCATGCAAAACAGTACACACTGTTGAGGGTGAGTACAGTAGCCACTGTCTAGAAACCTTCTGCCCATTTGGAAATATACAGTTCAGATGTTCATTGTTGAAACATAGTTTTTCCACCAAGCGCTCTATCTCGGAATGAAGCTGGGTATTTTTCACTGCGGATTTGGAAGGGGACTGCTCCTCTTTCAACAAGCACTGACTTAACAAAGTTCCTGGAAGTGCTTTGCCATAATGCAGGATCAGTGACCTCATAGCACCAGGAATGGCTTGGTTGCTGATTTGATTCTTGTGAACTGCCCAACTGCTCCTGCCCAACTGAGGTGGAAATGATGGTTCTTGTATACCATTAGCTGTTGAGGGTTCGCCTTTGTAGGGGGGAGTCAAAGGGGGACTCCGGAAAGGCTGCCATTTGTGAGGAACCTGAGAACTGGGGCTCGTAATGCACGTTAAAGGACACTCTGACTTCCTTTGGCTTTCAGGCCATTTGCTCCCAAGAATGTCCCCATCTGGAAAAGACTGAGATAATGGGAAATTGGACTGTTGGCCATGGTTGTGTATGTGTGTTCTAGGGGCATTAAGGGCGGAAAGGTCATCAAGCCCCTGGCCAAACTATGGGAAAGGAATGTCCTCCCATAACATCTGTGACCTCTCCCGTGACCCCACACCTGGTCAGTTCCTATGGGGAACAATACCACAGTGCTCTCATGTGAGCACCTCTGTCATTACACCCTTTACCTCTCTCCTGGAGCAGGGCTCTAAAACGCCTGTTGAGATAGTCAACAGACCCTGTAAAAACTTACAAACATTGCACATGTGATCATTATATTATTACATTATATCTTATGTAGTAGTAACAGGAATTGCATGTAAAATGGTTCATCAGGAGGGAATTTTCATGACAACTACAATAATATTAAATCATCGTAACATGTTTTATATGGATGTATTCAGGGAAAATCAAGGAATTGAATGAAATACATTTAATAAAGCATTTAATAAAGCATAGTTTCAGTAACTCAGGGAAAAACTCTAACAGTGGAATGTCCTCTCTGGTAATCATCTCCTTTTACCCTCTCCCTACTCAACATCCCCCAAAGGTGGGGGTCTAAATTCCAGATTTGACCACCCCTCCAGGTTCATTTATGGCACTGCCACCTGGTTCAAACGCGTGATTTGGCATAAAAGGAAGGGAGACAAGCCTATCAGGGAAGATTGTAACCGACTTCCCACACCGTGCATATTCTGTGTCTGTGTGTAGCTGAAGCAGGCTGGGTAAGATATTTACTCTGTATTTCCATTCTTAATTCTCTGTATTCTGTAATTGACTGTTAATTCTAAGCTAATGACCTACTTGCCTGTTATTAAATTCTTCTTATTTGTAACTTGTGTGGTCTCCATGACTCTAATCCATCTTATACCCTTTTCAGCCTAAATTACGACTGAATACTCAGGGGGGCAATTCTGACCTAGGACCAACTGATCAGTGGCCTGGTACAGCAAAAGTCTTTAGTGGAGTCCCCAAGTTGGGAAAGGCAGCCAAGTTCTGACAGTAAAACTGGATTAGTGGTGCATGGTTCTGGTGATTTGATGTGAAGAGAACCCCTGGACGTTCTACGTCGGTTCTTGTCAAATTCGCCTTAAGGAGCCCTCTGAATGCACGCTGACCTGGGCTCACAACTATCTATGTAAAAAATAATGCATTTATTGTGTTGGCTAGACCCCCAACCTCTGTTCTCCAACGAACTGAGATTCAGCAATAGTGCTAATCCCGGGAGCATATTGAGTAATGGTGGTCGAGTGTAACTACTCCGAGCTCCGTGCATGATTAAAACCAAATTCTATTTTCAGATAACTACGTCAGATAACTACGAGAGTAAAACAATAGTAACGGCTAAAGCTTACTTTCTGTGATCATAGATATAGTTGATGTGTTGTTCAACTCCTTTGTGAATGTTCTGATGCTCCCATTAGAATATTAACATTTTGATGACAGGTCGGATATATCCTTGATGACAACATGGCCCCGTTTGCGAACGGAGAATAACAGGAATCTCACTGATCCGTTTCAGGCCAGTCTTAAGCGGGATATGAAGTAGCACAATTCATATCTGATTTGTGGCGATGGACCCAGTATATTCTTAAGTGTAATTGTGCTCTGTTCATATGAATGGAGAATAAATAAATAACATCTCTTGTTTACATCACATCAGCCGAAGAAAAACATGCCTGCCTTCCCCTCCAGCTAAAACCCTCATTGGTTTAGCTGTGCGCGTTCTACACATTCAAAGGATGGCTCTGGGGGAGTGACAACATTACTGGAAACTGAACTAGTGCTACTTCCTTCCTCACAGCTGACAATAGTGCTGCTGTCATCATTATTACTATCAGAGGGTTTTTGAAAGAAGTTGGCAATGAGTGGAACACTTTGAAGCAAAACTGCCTCTCTTGCCTCCTTTTTTTTTTGGCTTTCCTTTTAGAAGCACCACAACGTTTCTGGTCCAGAACTAGTATGCTACTTATATGAATATATTTATAGCATATCTCAATACTTATTAAATAATAATTGAATTAATATATATTAATAATGACAACACCCTTCAAATACTGTTGTTGGAAAATACAATCAAGTGGTAGTATTTTATAGTCTACTTGTACCTAAAGGCAGCTTTGAGTAGATAAAAGAAAAAAATAGACATGCACATAAAAGAAAATAACCCTAACCCTTTAAAAAGGCTGTTAGAAAATAGCCCTTAGGAGGGATTGTTGAAATAGTCTTTAATCCTCTGGGGTCGACCATGTCGCCGGCGACATGGAATCGGTGCTCATACGGTTTGTTTAATAACTTCGCTCTTGTTTCACGTAGGAACTTACCGTAAAATGCGGTGTGAAGCCTAGCCTTGTAGCTACAAGTAGAGCCCACCCCTGTGTTTCTAGATCAACCAGAAGTTTCTATATCAACGAGCCAATTGGAGGCATTTTTTTATGCAGTGGGATTCAAGCTACCTTGCTACTCATTGTTTCCTACACAAAGGTGATAGACTATAGGCAGATCCTTTTGTAAGTATATTTATTTACCGTTTGTGAAATGAAAACGAAAATACTAAGGTTGTTCTGTAATGCTAACTTTATGCTTTTGTGGTCATTTTGCCATAAATATAGTCTCCTAAAAGGGATCTATGATAAAATACCACACAGGATCAGTTTGTGTTGAAAAAAAGATATGCAACACCTGATAGTACCATATAGGCTTACATATATGTAATAGGAACTATCCGAGGGTACCAAAAAATTGTGAAAATAGGCTTAGACCCCAGAGTGTTAAAAAGGCTGTTGTTTTAGAAAAAGATAAAAAAAAGTCTCTGAATATTACTGTGGCATACCAAGCAAGAAAACAGGCATCTGTCCGTAGCTTTTCCTAGAAATGTCTTATATACCTGCCTGCCACAGAGAGAATTATGTTGCTTGAAATTCAAAAGAGAACTTTTTTTTCATTGGCTGAACAACCAACAAAGGTAAGTCAGTGAAATTACTTGGTGGAGACTATGCACATAGGCCACACCCCATCGATGGGGAGGGGAAAAAAGACCTTCTAAGAGCTGTCGACAATTTGCATGTCAATGTTAGCATTATCTACTTCTGTGGATCTAAAGACAGTCTATGGAAAAATTGAGTTTTCCTTAATCTTTAAGTATGGATTAGGTCTCTTATATATGCGTAGTGTATGAAAAAATATAGGTTTTGGCATATTTTTTAATGTTTCACAAAACCGCTAGCTAATAAGCTCTCAATTAAGTTTTTATTCCCACAGCCATAGCATCCCTTGTTTTGAACTAATAGTAGTTTTGAACTAATAGTAGTTTTGAACTAATAGCACTAATAGTTAGCTAGCTAGTAGCTTCGATTTAAGCATGACTATTCCTTTTACCTTATACCCCTTTCACACAAATGACCCGCTAACAAATTCCACCTGTTAAGTTAGTGCCACCTAACTAGTTAGACAGCTGAGTTTCAGGCCGATAGCTAGTTAACTAGATGGCTTTTTAGTGCAGCAAATTTGGTTGTAAGGTCAGCTAGCTGGCAAAAATGGCAGCTAGCTAACTAATTTCTGTTAACAAGCTGAATCATATGGGCAGCTAGCTAGGGAAAATGGGCAGCTAGCTAGAATTAAGGGATAGCTAGTCAAATAACGAAAGGCTTGCGGCTTGCCATAATATGACACCCTTCAAACTGTCCTGTTATGCAGAATGAACTGACTTGTTGGTGAATATTGTATCATGTCACGACTCACAGCATATTGTAGCGTGCCAACCAGTGGCTCAGTTGTACAGAAGCACTGTACTCTCAGAGAGGCTCTCGTTTTAAGCATGCACTGTAAGCATCCAGGGGCCCTAGTGGTCAGCTTACGCTTTAAGCACCAAGGGGCCTCACATTGTAAGCGCTGCAGGGCCCAGGGGCCCTAGTGGTCAGCTCATGCTTTAAGCGTGGAGGGGCCCAGGGACCCTCACACTGTAGGTGCTGAGGGGCCCAGGGTTCCTAGTGGTCAGATAACGCTTTAATCACCAGGCGTCTAGGGGCCCTAGTGGTTAGCTCACTCTTTAAACGCCAAGGGGCATGGGGGCCCTCACACTGTAAGTGCTGAAGGGCCCAGGGGCCCTCACACTGTAAGCACTGAGGGGCCCTAGTGGTCAGCTTATGTTTTAAACACCAAGGGGTCTGGGGGCCCTCATTTTGTAAGCGCCGAGGGGTCTGGGGGGCCCTAGTGGTCAGCTTATGTTTTAAACACCAAGGGGTCTGGGGGCCCTCACATTGTAAGCGCTGAGGGGTCTGGGGGGCCGTAGTGGTTAGCTCACGCTATAAGCACCCAGGGGCCTAGTGGTCAGCTTGCGCTGTGCGCACGGAGGGCGCTGGTGTTCAACTTCCTTCAGAAGTCTTGGGCCACACACCATGCACGGCCTGAGGCTTGGAGGCCCCCTGGCAGTCCGAGGCACCGGGGCACTGGCCCCATTGGCCCGGTCCATAATCCAGGTATGCCTAAAGTTAACAAAGTTCTGGCCACTGTCAAGAAATTTTTTAAATGTCTGAGTTGGAAAATGTGTTATATGGAGCACATGGAGCATGATTACAGAGCAAGATTCTATTCTGTCAATAAAACTCCCCCCTGCACCATGTAAAACCAGATGGGGAAATATTCTGTGGATTTGCAGAAATGGAGATGGATATCGCACCAAACACCAATGTGCTGACAGAGCTCAATGGATTATTGAAGGATATTTATTGCTAGGCTACCAACCACCACCTAAGGTTACATTAAACAGGCTTATTTCAATTCAGCTACTTCATCATTTTAGGAGCTAAAAATTGTATTCATTGACATGATCATTTAAAACACTGTACTTAAAAGTACGATCGATTTCTTTAACAACTCCGACCGGAGAATGCAGTAAGTCTGACCCATGTTGAAAGCTTCAGTCCATACAATGTGCCGCCATTCATGCTTTGAAATGTTTGGGGCGTGTCTATATAATACACGTATCGGTAGTAACCCGGAACATACACCTGTATAAGGTTTGGTCAGGAACGTGATTTACTTTATTATCGTAAATTGAGCTTTTTGGCAACCAACACTCAAGGTGGGTTTGGCGTAAAAAGAAGGATGAAAATAACCTGATCCCCACTGTTAAGTATGGTGGAGGTTCCGTGATGTTGTGGGCCTGTTTTTCCTCCAAAGGCCCTGGGAACCTTGTTAGGGTACATAGCATCATGAACTCCATGAAATAGCAGGACATTTTAAATCTGAATCTGGCTGCCTCTGCCAGGAAACTAAAACTGGGTTGTCGTGGGATCTTCCAACAGGACAATGATCCAAAACATACGTCCAAATCAACACAAAAATGGTTAACTGAACACAAAATCAAGCTTCTGCCATGGCCATCTCAGTCCCCTGACCTAAACCCCATTGAAAACCTGTGGGCTGAGCTGAAGAGGAGAGTGCACAAGAGAGGATCTAGGACTCTAGATGATCTGGAGAGATTCTGTAAAGAGGAATGGTCTCAGATTCCTTGCTCTGTATTCTCCAAACTTATTAGATGTTACGGGAGAAGACTCAGTGCTGTTTTATTGGCAAAGGGAGGTTGTACAACGTATTAAATCCATGTTGTGGCACACATGGTTTTGTTAAAAATAATTATTTCTTGATGAGGGATTTTTTTTTCTCAGAATAAATTCACTTCAATAGATATAATAGTTTATTGAACACAAAGTACCAAACAGAGCAAGGCACAAATCACTACTATAATATACAACAAACTATGTGTGTGTGCGTGTGCGTGTGCGTGTGCGTGTGCGTGTGTGTGTGTGTGTGTGTGTGTGCGTGTGCGCACGCTGGGTGCACGTGGGGGTTTCCATGTTCTCCTGCGTGTGGGGGGTTGCCTCGGACACGTGTTCAGAGAGAACAAAGAAACTAAAATGGAGGGAGGTTTGAAACTAGCTTTTGCTGGAGCTAGCTAATGGTGGCGCATGAACCATACCATACACATAAGGGATAGCCGTAAGCTTATCGATGCGTGTCCGTTCAGATCAGCGTGCAGTGTTAATATTATGACTGGTTAGTATTTTAAGACAGATCACATGAAAGATACGTTCTGTGCGTGATGCATTAAACCTAACGCAGCGCGGTGGATGGCTTACAACCATCCAAAGTAAAACGGTAACACAAACTTTCACATAACACACATTAACCTTTCAATGGCAGTTACATACATCCAGTCACAAACATGTTGCGGTTGCAAACTAATATGCTATTGCCCGTGTTACAGCCTTACTTGAATCAAAGTCTTTTGGATGGTTTCCTGCATTGGATTGCACACTCACAACGAAAGGGGAAAACCGGTCGCCCAATCCTGTGGTTGCAGTTTGTAGGGTTGTGATAGACAGGGGAACCGGCAGCCTCATCTTGGGTCCCTGGAACAGGTTTCTTTCGTCGTCAGGGTTGCAGTTCGTATAGGTGGATAATGGAACCGGTCGCATTATTTCTCCCGAACTATGCAGCGTCATCCTACTGCAGACCGCTTGCCTCTTTGGGGACTCATCGGCGGTGCTCTGCTGCAGGATCTGGCTACGTGGTCCACTTGGTGGTTCTTCTTCACCACCGGGTGCTCGCATTGCCTACTTGTGTCTCATCTCCGGTCCTCCATGGCCAATAGCCGGGGGTAGATGAGCCCGCCTTGCTCAGTTGGATCAGTGTCATGGACGACTGTGCTTCCTTGTGGAGCGAGGGCTCTTCCCCGGGTGTGCAGGCCGCAGGGCCGTGAGACGGGACAGCGTTAAGTGGACAACTGAACTGGAAGAAACTGGGGGAAGGAGCGACTGTGTTGCCCCTTTTATAAACTTTATTGCCAGTCGCGCATTTCCCCTGCGCAGTATCACATTACAGTGCGGACGGAAATCACAACTGGTATAACGTCCTACATCACTTCCAACGTGGAGGAGGAGCCTCCTGTGGACTGTATGGACTTGTAGTTCCTGTTGTCTCTACACATTTACCCACCGTATTAACCCCATTTCTTACAGACTGTTGCTGCCCCGATCACTCAGTATTCATCCCAGCTTCTATATTTCTAAGCCCTTCATCGCCAGTCCCCTTGTTCCCCCCTCCCGCCCTCCTCTGACCCCTCGTATTATTGACTGCCTACACAGTGAGACGCATCCTCTCCATTCGCTGCATCAAACACAATCCAATACCTTGTTGATTGGGAAGGCTATGGTTCTAAGGAGTATTCCTCTGTGCCCACTCGCAACATCTTGGATCCCTCACTAATCCGTGACTTCCAAAAAGCTCCTGATTGAACGTAGGGTGCCGTTCGTAGGGGGGGGGTGGGTGTACTGTCACAGTTTCCACTGTGCGCCGCCAGATGGCACCCTGATTCCTGTGTGTTGTGTTTCTGCTTGATTGGATTATTTGTTCTCGTTATGTCACTGTCCTCATTAGTTTCACTTATTGTTTAGTCTTATCACCTGTGCCTTGTTATCCCGTGTTCACCTAAACCTTGTTATCTGTTCATTTAGAGCCCATTGTTTATATATACGTATATTACACTGAGTGTGTTAGCTCTGTGCGTTAGTTTCACAGATGGACTACTATTACCATGGACTCGCCAAATACTGTTTTTGGTATTAGTTTATTTTATTTTATTAGTTTATTTTAAAAGGACAGGCACAAAGAAACATTGACGGTTGCCGGGGCAGCATCCAATTAGCATAAAAAATTAAGACTTTTTTTGCGCGAACATAACAAAATTTTAATCCAACAGATCCCGACACAAGACCCCTCATTCTGTCGGTCATTGTAAGACCTGCGTGCTTTTTATACGTTCACAGCTGTAGACTTTATTAAATTTGAATGAGACCTCAAAATTCTAAATTATGATGATGAATTGCCCATAGAACTAACATAGTGAAAAACAATGCTAACCCACAAATCTGGATAGCTTCAAAATAACATATACCTCTATTGAATTGTCAACTTTATACGCATATTAAATTAAACTAACTGATTAAGAAAAAAAAAAGATTTTCTTTTGCCAGCCACAAAGAAAGACTAAAAGTAATTAGTTGCGCCTTGATCTGTTCAATAAGGTTAATGTTGTTTTTGGGTGGAATTACCCTTTAAGAGATCATAACAGTACACTTGTATACACTCTAATGCAGGATCTATCAATTATCTCCACTAGTTTAAAAATGGTATGCTACGTACCAACACAGTTTGTGGACAAGCTCTGCTGAAAGAGTGATAGAAGATACAGTATGTGGTCCCAAGTAGGATAAAAGTGAAAAATCTGTAAGTCTATTACCACCAGCTTTAATTGTCACAATTGTCAATAGTGTACAGAGCATGTACATACTCTTAGAGTATAAATTAGGCTCTTTGAGGGAATGTTTGAATCTTAAGCAATCTGCCCAGTGGTGAGTGTTTGAACTATAGTAGACAGGGCTGTCAATGGTCTGTGCTGATACACCTTGATAGAGAGCAGGCTGATGTTAGTGTCAGGGCTGATCAATTTAATTTCCTGCCTTTGGAGGATTTTGCAAATGCAAACATTTCACTTAACACATAGTTTTTGTGATTAATATATACTGTATTGTCTTCATGTTCTTTGTTTCAGTGCTCGGTCTTAGTGTTAGTAGTGTTTCAGTGCTCGGTCTTAGTGTTAGTAGTGTTTCAGTGCTCGGTCTTAGTGTTAGTAGTGTTCTGTTTCACTGCTCTACTTACTGTTAGAGCTCCTGTTTTTCTTGCCTCATGTTCTCGTGTTTCTAGTTAGTCCCTTCGTGTTAATGTTCCTGGGGTTGTTTTTTTGGGGGGTTTTTTGTTATTAGTTTGTGTGCATTCCTGTTTGTTGTGTTATTCACTGTTCCAGTAAAGCCTTTTTGATTTATGACATCCCTGTTTCCTGTATCTCTCTGTGTTTGGGTCCACCCCGCATACCTGTGATACCAGGTAAGACTACATGCGTTCCTTCGTCACTCAGATACTTCCTCTGTTTGGTGTGTCTGAGGGGAGTTTTACAGTATTAGCCATACATTTGCCCTGAACTTTTTTTTAAAATTGTGACCGACTTGTTTCCTCGAAGAATGGCACACATTCTACAAGGTCTACATCATATCTGGGTCCTCATTAATCAAGTTATCTTTGCTGGAACTGGCTTTGATTGATACAAATTGGAAAAATAAATTGAGAGGTTTGTTTTCTATGTCTCTGTGTTTTGGTAAGCCAGGATTCTCTGCGATTTGGTTGTGAATGATCACTTATAAAAGCTTACTGCCAATATGGTCTACTTGTGGCAGAGTGGTTAAGTCACAATGCTTAGAACCACATGGCTGCGTGCTTCAAATCCCCTCTATATCACATGAATTGTGACCTCAATAATCTCACATTCTCAAGATTAATCTGGATATAAACATACTTGAATATATCATGTGGATACCAAAACTACCTGCACTGTTTGACCAAAACCCTTTAAATAATCTTCAATGATCCTTTTAAACAGATCTTAAAAGGATCATATCAAGATTCAAGTAACATTCCCCAGATCCTATTAAGATATGTACAGTAAAGATCCTGTCAAGATCTTTAAAGGTCCTAAACAAGATATTTCACGATTTTTAGGGATTATATCAAGATCTTTAAAGATCCTTAAGGATTCTATCAAGATTTTTAAGGATCCTAACAGGATCCTTAAGGGTTCACCAAGATCTTTAAAGATGCTATGATCCTTAAGGATTCAATCAAGAGCTTTAAAGATCCGAACTAAGCTCTTTAAGGATTCTATAAAGATAAGGATCATGGCAAAATTCAAATAAAGGCTCTTAGCATGATCCTAATTAGGATTTTAATCAGGGGAGGTTTCGGATGGGTTTGTGGTTTAGAGCAAATGATCTCAGCTACAAATCATTAGGTTATTCATGATTAAATTTATATTGTACACTTGTTCCAGCCTGCCCCAACACAGGGTTGGTTGGCAAAACACTAAAATGCTATAGGCCTAAATACAAAGAATGAATCAGCAAATAGAAATTATTTGAGCATTTAATTCAAACAACAATCAGAAAACATAAATATTCAAAAGAGTTACTTCATATTTTTAACCAAAAAACATTTTTGAACCTGTTAATCAGTAGTAATGTCTCATTAAATTATTAAGGACAATTTCCAAAAAAATAAAAGAAACGTTGGATCACTTTGTACCTTTTTCATTTATTTAATTTAATTTATCATTTTAAATTCTCCTCTTGAACCCCTTTTAAAGATGAGTGAATGGCTGGCTTTATTTATCACTGATGTTTTAATTGATCAAAGAAAGTACATGACTTTACTTGATAAAAAAGTCATTTTTTTATATGTCCGACTATTTTCCTTGTGGTTTATGTTGAAATACTTTTTCTACAGTACCATCTATAGACGTCTGGCACAACGACTGCCAGACTTGAGCTACAGTTTGACAAGATAAGGGCCTTATTTGTAAAGAATGTTCCTGGACACAGAATTATATACTGTGATCTGATTGGTCCAATGAGGTCACATATTGTCTATTGTAATAAACAGAATGAGTGTCTCATCAACTTGGGCATACCTGCTGCACAGTATTGTCAAAAAGTAGATAATGCCAAGGAGATTGTGCAGTGACCTAAACAAATAAGTTTAATTAAACTGTTTAATTAAGACTGTTTTTAAGGGGTTTTCAGTTTTTAGTATGTAGAGTGTTTGCATAACAATAACAACTATAATAGGAATACTACTACTACTAATAATAATTATTATTTAATTTGTATATGCACTTTACAGGAAGGAAATATCATTGATCTGTTTGACCCAAATCACTTCTCTTGGATTGTATCATGAAAGGCCAAGAGCTGTATAAGTATTGACTAATGTTCTCAAACATGTTTAGTGGGACATATGTCAGAGCAGTCACATCCTTCCTGTACTAACAATCCTCATTCCTAAAACACATCAAGCGACTTTCATTTTTGAGAAACAAATTCAATATGGATATCCTCAAAGTGGAATAGTAATTTGTGGTTCAGTGTAGTGACACTGCCATCTGCTGGATGCTGTAAGATAATGTTGTTTGATGAGGGCCAGTGGCCGAGGCAGGGTTACAAGTAAGCTGTGTTTAGATAATAGCTATAACCTCCTAAATTATAATTTTGTAACACCAATTCAAGTGCTTTGTGTTAGGAGCTGAAACTAGCCATACTAGAGAGAGAATACAATTATGAGAATGGTTTACCCACTATGCGCTGCTCACTTCCCAGCTGCTGGGTGGCTCATCCTGTTAAAGGGATAGTTCATGATCTTATTTCAGTTTTAATGTGTGATTTTGATAGGCCTAGAATTTGCGTGCAGTGAAGGATATTATGGATGCTTACAGAAGTCACTGATCACATGTGGCCTTTGTAATGGTTGGTGTGCAGGCAGACTCTGGTGAGTGAGCTAGCTGTCAGTCTTTGTGATGTATGTGATGCGACTTGGCGTACAGGAAAAAATAAGTGGTTAGGCCTACGCTTTGAGGTAAATTAATATTTGAATCGCTAATGTGTGGTTTTATCTAGCAATCTAGCAAAATTTCCATCCACTAAACCTATAAATCAATGATATCAAATAGTAGCATATTTTGTCATCTGTAACTAGATTTCTGTGGTGGCCAATCAAATTTCTGTGGGGGTGGGTGCCACCACATAACCCCCCCCCCCACCGGACATGCCCCTGGTCTCGACCGGTCTTGAAAAAAAATTCTGAGTCCTCTTCGTCCGAGACCGTGACAAGACCAAGTCAAGACCGAGACCTTCAAAATATGGTCTCCAGACCAAGACCAGTCTCGAGTACTACAACTCTACTTTGACCTTTGGACCCTTTTATTATTATGCATTTTTTGATATAGCCTACACAATAATGATATTTCACATTGTAATCTTGATATTTTTAGTCATTCTTGTGCACGCCCTTGTGTGTAACAGACAGGAGGGTGTATGCACGTTGAGCACACGCCGCACTGATATGCGCCATTAAAATAACATGTAAACAACTGCGACATGACTTTAGACCAGGTTTGAGTTGATTTTAGCGCAAGCACTTTCTGCTGGCTCAAGATAGCAATACACCAATAATTATCCTGGCCACACCTAATCTCAAGACCAACCCGCCCAGTTCACTTGCTATGGGCGCAAGATCACTTGGTATTTAAACGACGTGAGCGCTGGGCGCTATAATGACCCCTCTGCCGGGTGTAAGACAGCAACGACACTTGCGTTTGGGTTACCGCCGCTTAGCGTCGGGTGTAAGATAGGGCCCAAAGTGTTTATTTGTACAACCTCTGGAAACATAATGGCACTGTATCATAAACTGCTTTGTAGGTACTTAATTTTATTCCAGGATTTCCAAGTGTATTTAAATGACTACTATAAAAAAATAGGCTTGTTTATGATGACTCAGACATCACCAGAAAGAGATGAATGTAAATTGCACCTGTGTATAACTCACATTTGTTTGATTTCATAGAATTTGGTAACAGTAAGTGCAAGAGAAAATAATAATGTTGTGGGCCGCATTCCCTGGTGCAATAGCCATTGTGTACCAGAGGAATGGGGCTGAGACACAAAAGCTGCCTGCCATGTAGCTATAATGTAATTCAGCTGACCTGATCTTTCTCGTTCCACTCACCCATTTCCTCATTCACAAACCCCTTCCACATTCAATGCATGCAATTTCACAGCTAAAAGTCATCCATCATGTAGCATATTTATTCTTTTTTAGTTTTTATTTGTGTACACATGCATGCAGGTGTATGTAGAAGGGTGTGTTTGCATTGGTTTTTGCAACAATACATTTTTTGGTGTCTGTGTCACGTTTATGTGTCCCAGTATCATATTTTGACTTATATGTATATGTGTTACGTATCTACACTACATGGCCAAAAGTATATGGACACCTGCTCATCCAACATCTCATTCCAAAATCATGGGCATTAATATGGAGTTGGTCCCCATTTGCTGCTATAACACTCTCCTGGGAAGGCTTTCCACTAGATGTTGGAACATCGCTGCATGGATTTGTTTCCATTCAGTCAGAAGAGCATTAGTGAGGTCACCTTTCCAATTGATCCCAATGGTGTTTGATGGGGTTGACGTTAGGCCTCTATGCAGGCCAGTCAAGTTCTTCCATACTGATCTCGACAAACCATTTCTGCATGGACCTTTATTTGAGCACAGGGGCATTGTCATTCTGAGTGAGAGCATGAGGATGCCGACAGAGCAGGCAACATGGATGTGAGTGAGAAAAGGAGCACATTGATGGTTAAGACCGAATAATTACATCAATCCTAATGTACAGACTCCTGTTGGCCCCCATATGTGTATCAACATTCTTTCTAGTCACTATATCGCAATGTAATACACTATTAGACATTATTGTAAAAAATAAAAAATAAATAAAAAGGTTCATCCCATGTGTTAGTGAATTTTTTAATATTTTAGAATGGCAGGAAATGAGTTTTCAAATTTTTAATTTTATCTGGGAGGGGACCCCCCAGACCCCCCCAGCAGATTTGGTCTCCCCCAATGTTGACTCCTTGGCTATGGCCTTGCCACATATTACGTACACTTTTGGAAATTTGGCATCTGTAACTGACTATTCTCCAGCCGATGTCTGCTTTGTACTATTCTGTAGAGGCATATCTGGTATCTGCAATCAAACAGAAAAAATAGTGCTGTTGGACCTTTGTCATTGAGAGATATCTGTGCAATTTGGTCATAACTAGCATGACACATTTTGGTGATTTTTTTCTTTAGTTTTTTTGTATAGTATATACTCCCATAAGTCAAATATGCAAATAAGGATGTGACACATTATCTTATGTATTGGCTTGATGTCTGCGCTTTATTATCTGATTTTATTTTGGATGTTCAGTGAGTGCTAACAACACTGCGGACAACTTTGCCAATTCATTGTCTGTTTTCAGGTCCTTCTGCATATTTTCACAGAAAACAGTAGAACCTCTGTGATACAAACTCTTCAGAATGGGGGTCATTCAGAACTCAGAAAACTATTTTTTATGTGACAGTAAAAATATGCTACTCATCTTGCATTCCCAGAAAGAAAGCCTAACAAACTGTAAGTTTGTTTCATTTGAATATTTTATAGTGGACCAGCTGTCTGAAGGCACACAGGCAGCTTATGACCACCCAACTGAACTTAAAATGCCTCTAGAACTATTAAAATGCATCTGCCATAGTGCCATCGTGCACAAGAAGGTGCTATTTTTTAAACTTTCATTATGCTGCTGCCTTGGAAGCTTGCTTCCAACTTGTTTATTTTACATATTGGTGTCTAGCAGCAATGTTATGTACATACTTTGTTTTATTTTAGATGGACGCTACAAGCAATTGTAGAAGGCGAGGCCTTCATTTATAGATTTGTATCAAAAGATGTGACTCATTTCTCTTTAATACTAACTTTTTTGGATTGGTGATCAAAACAAACAGTTGGGCTCCGATTCAGAAAGCCATATATTCTGTGTCCTGTGTACTTGCATACTGTATACTGCTTACTGCATACTGTTTAGTGACATGCAGTATGCAAAACGGCGGCGGAGCGAACGTGGCCATTGCAACTTGTTGCTCTTCTTTATTGTTGTAGTCGACCAGTACCGGAACTACATTCGTAGGTAACGTAAAGTATCGCTCCGCCGCCGTACTTCTCCGTATATTCTACTTCCACAGAGAATATAGGTCAGCACAAAGTAAATGATTCAACGATAGTTTAACTTAAAAAATGATGGTATAAACACTCAAATTAACCCCGATAGACTATCGTCATATTTTATTTGCTTTGGGTGCACTGTGGAGTGTTTAAGTGCGTTTGGTAGTGGATGCTACCGGTTATCATAGAGTTGCGCTAGCATTAGCGATGTGTGTATGTCCACAAGAAGGACAGCATGGAATCAGCTGAAAATGGTCTCCATCAATCAATCATCATGGGTAAGTCGTAAATGAGACATTATGTCCAAAATTCCAAACTAACCCTTTAACAGCTTTTCAAAAAAGTATACTCAACTGGCATACTCTGCTGATTCGGACATTACATTACATTACATTACATTCATTTAGCAGACGCTTTTATCCAAAGCGACGTACAGTAAGTGGGTGTGGCCTATGTATTGGGGACATGGGGACATGGCCTATGTATTGTATAATAAGGAGCTGGAAAAGGCAAAATTGATTGATTCATACCTTGTTCAGTTGACCGGGTGAGTCCATAACTGAGGTTCAAATCTCTGAGGTTCCACTGTGTTACTGGAAGAGGTACTAATGAGATTCGGGCCTTGACTCCCAGTCATTTTAATGCTTTGAAGATGGATGATTTTAAGGTTCAGACATTGATTGACCTTTGTTCTGCTTAAAGGTCCAAAAATAATTCTGTGATCTTATCAATTCTTTTTCAGGTTTTGTCAATAGGCACATTTTAATTTTTTTGTCATTAAAAATCAAATAAATATCAGATAAAAAATGCAACATGATGAGGTTAAGCTATTGCATGCCACATAAAAACAGCAGCACTTGCTACTAAAATAGTACATTTTCCTCCCATCTACATTCATTTTTAACTACTTCCTGAAGAAAATGCTGTGTGTGAGTGAGTGTGATTGCTTCGTGTCAGCAAACAGTTCTTAGGCAGTTGCCAAGTGAAGAAATCTGACAAGATCCAAATGGAGTGACAGATGACCATGGTGAGTTTTGGCCACACCCCTTTCACACCATCAGCCACACCCCTTTCATAAACCAGTATGTCATACGCCACACCCACTTTGACCAATTTCGACCAACCTTGATATTTTGACTAATATCTGTCCCACAATCATGTCGACCCACTTTAGTTTCATTCAGTATCTTGGTCCAATTAAGCTATGCAGCAAATTTGGTGCAGATTGGTCTGGAAACAAAGGGACCATAAGTGGAAAATCCATCCAGATTGACTTAGTGGTTTAACTTGCAACTACATTCAGGAAATTATATGTACTGAGTTTTGTGGAAATTGGACAGTGTGGGAGATATTGCCTTTTAAAGGTGTAAAAATTGTATCTTTGATTATAGCACCACCTACTGTCCAATTGGGGTTGTATTGAATGGATGCCTAATGGCCGACTTACCTGACCATACTGCCAAAGCTCATGTCGCTATCTTTTACCATCTCATGGAAATTGCTATCTGAAATTTTTGACATTCATTCTCTATGGGAATTTTTCAATGAATGACATAAAATATCTCTGAAACTACTCAGAATTTGGGAAATAGTACAGCACGCTTGTATAGCACACTGACTGGGACCATGCCAGACAATTGAGTGTTGGATTGGTGTGTATAGTTCAAAAGCTGTCTGAGGACATAGTGGGAATGATAATAGGCCGCCTATTGGCTAATGGTGCCGGCGCCAAGATTTTATTCAACTCGGATATTAATTTCTCGTGCAAACAAACTATGAGTGGAAACAATAAACTCTGTGTTTTAGCTTTATTAGTACACGGTTTGTGACAACTCTGCCAAATACGGAGAGTGTCGCTATTGTCCCGGAGGAAGTCTATTTAACAAGCAACCCCCCCCCCCCCCACACAGTCTCGCCTGCAACTATACCTACCCATGTGCGACACAGTGGACAATAGTGTCTATGGGCTCTATTTTCAAACCAGCGCAAGGGGACGGTATAGTCAAACGCAAGCTTGTTGACAGCATCAACGTCTTAAAACTGGCGCTATGGCGTTTCTCAGCAATACCGCTAGGATCAACAAATTCTCAACATAACATCCTTTCGCTTGCGCTGCAGTGGGATGGGTGGCGCTGTCTGGGGCGTGTTCTAAAATACTTTCGGCTCAGTGACAATTTGAACCAACGAAAACCCATTGCGTTATGATCAGCTGGAACCACCTCTTAGCGGGAACGCAATAGACTCTGGCAATTTGCCAACTTATTCGTCATGTAGTTCTATGTAGTGTCTATAGGTGATGCCAACATTACACTTCCATTTAATGAACAAATAGCCTATAATTATTATTAATTAATTAATTTTAATTTAAACTACTAGAATAAAACAGGACAGCTTACAAGAAACTTGCGATCATATAGGCCAATAGCCTATAATATATAAATTACACATTGACACAGTTGAATCATAAGCCTACCATTTGAATCATAATTATGCCTACATCACCTAATGTAGGCTAATTAATGTATTCGCCACCTCCTCCCGTGCCTTCCGAACTTCTGGGAGACGAGGTGGTGTGGATTGTGATCCATAAATTACTACAGTCCTAGCCTGTTCTTCTGTTGCAAGTATGTCTGATTCCTGTGCGGAAAATCGCTCTTGTCGTTGACGGTCCAGTGCGTTTGGGTTGCTCATTATGAAATTGCATGGAGCGATTGTGTTCCAACTGGCTTTTTTTTAAAGCATGAGAACAACAATTTGATTGGCTACCATAGAGACACACCTTGGACGTTTAAACCCAGCCTTTTAGCAATACCGCCATAAGGTGCGCCAAGATTGCCGTCATGAAATTACCAAATTTCTCGCCGACACGCCCTCAGAGCGATACCGCCAAGCGATTACTCTTGCGTTCACCATTGCGTTTGGTTTATTAAAATAGAGCCCTATGTGTGAGATCAAAATATATTTTTTCATCACTAAAATTTGTATTCCGTCATAGCAACAACATAAACCCAACAATAGCCAGATCGTAAGCGATGAAAAGCCCTGCTCATTGAAATGCTAAATAAACATGTGAAATTCTTGTGTAATTCTACAACGTCATTCTACTATCAATATCTGCTACTAAATATGAATTTTTTTTTTTTTTTATACTTTTATTGCCGGTTTATGTACATAGCTGATATTCATTAATTTTTTCAATTGCTACTTCCTTTACACAGCAATATATATATATATATTTTTTTTTTTTAATGAAGTAAAGTACTCCAAAGAAAGACAGGGGGAAAGAAAATATATACTAATAAATTAATTAAAGAAAGGGGAAAACAAAACAAGAAATTAAAATGTGGAAGAAATAGGAAGGAATATCCTCCATAAAACTTTATCCTAGCCTGTATACTATATATACTCACATAAAGTATATACCTATATATATATATATATATATATATATATATATACATACACCTGTGTATACATTCATACACACATGCCACAGGCATATATGAAAAAGGAGAGAGAGGGGGGAAAAAAAGGAACAACCTCACATATATGCATAGATCCTTCTCTTATATATGTCTGTCTTCACTTCTCCCTGTAAAAAAAAAAGGGTAATATGTGCACAAAATGTCTTTAGTCAGTGGGATTTCCTTGTTTGAGTAATTTGTTATAATGACCATTTACTCCATCTTGTTTTATATTTTATATCCTGGTTTCTTATTTTACAAGTCATCCTCTCCAGTAAAATAAACTAAACATGAAATTAATATCCAACTACCATTGGTTTACACAGAGATGTCCCTTTCAAAATTCAGTGGTCATTTATTATCTGGAAAAATCCATTGATGCAGAATTGAGTTTTATGAGCCGAAACCATAGTAGATTTGTAGTTAAATATATGATTATTTTATGATTTACAGCAGTGCACAATTTAGCCATTTTGGATACATTTGGAGACACGAAGGGACACTGCCTATATTTTTCATAACAGATCTTTAGGAGTTCTGCATATCACCCCCAGACTTTGCACAATATTGGAGTTTACGATCCAGGAAATGTATAGTTTACTTGTTTCACATATGTAGTTCTCAGTATTACATTGCAAACTAAAGAAAAACTTGTTTGATAAACATTTGATAAACAATAACCTGAATTTAATCCTGCACTTTTTGCTCATATTAATTGAAGTTGCTAATAATTCTGGTGGGCAGTCTATGTTGTTATAAAGATAAAAGGATCACATTTTAATGAGAAAAATGACCCACATAAATGGTAACAGTTGTGCCATTTACAATACTAAATTAGATCAGATTTTAGGTCAAAATAAAGTGCCACAAATGCAATGAAACTTTGGAAAAATGCAAAAAAAAAAAAAAGAAGAAATTCCAAAGTTCCATTGCATTTGTGGCACTTTATTTTGACCTAAAATCTGATCTAAGTATTGTAAATGGTACAACTGTTACCATTTATGTGGGTCATTTTCTCATTAAAATGTGATCCCTTTATCTTTATAACAACATAGACTGCCCACCAGAATTATTAGCAACTTCAATTAATATGAGCAAAAGGTACAGGATTAAATTCAGGTTATTGTTTATCAAATGTTTTCTACGCTCAGAAAAATTAGAATCATATAGTTTAATTGTGATACCATTGATCAGAGGAAAAACAAATCTTTACTGCAAAATCATTTTTATCTTGAAGAAGATATTACAATTGTTGGCATCCCTGCATTTAGTACCCTCTCTTTGCCAAGATAACACCATTGATTCTTCTCCTGAAATGTTTTATGAGGTTAGAGGATATGAGATCATTCCTCCATAAAGAATCTTTCCAGATCCTTCAGAGTCCTTGGTCCTTGTGTGTGGGCTCTCCTCTTCAGCTCACCCCACATGTTTTCAATGGGGTTCAGGTCAGGGGACTGGGATAGCCTTTGCAAAACCTTGATTCTGTAGTCACTGAACCATTTCTGTGTAGATTTTGAAGTATGTTTTGGATTATTGTCCTGCTGGAAGATCCAACCACCACCCACTTTTTAGCCTTCTGGCAGAGGCAGCCAGATTTTGGTCTAGAATCTCCAAGAGTCCATGGTGCCATGTATCCGAACAGGGCTCCTAGGGTCTTTGGGAGTAAAAACAGCCCCACAGCATCACAGATCCACCACCATACTTCACAGTGGGGATAATGCATAACTATGCCTCTTATTATGTCAAACCCACCTCTGGTATTTTTTGCCAAAAAAGCTCAATTTTCATCTCGTCTGACTGTAGCACCCGTTTCCAATCTAAATTCTGGTAAAATTTACCACTTACATTTACGGTATGATGACAGCAGAGGCTTTCTTCTGGCAAGCCTTCTAAATAGCTTGTTGGCACAGAGGTCTACTTTTGGAGACTAGGTGACCTCTTCTGCAATTCTCAAACTGTGATACTTGGAGAAATCTTTGACTCTTGAACCATCCTCTTCACTGAGTGTGGGGGCAAACTACACTTGCATTCTCTTCCAAGCAGGTTCATCACAGCTCCTGTTGCTTTAAACTTCTTAATTATTGCCCTAATAGTTGCGGAAATAGGTACTTTCTGACATTAAGCTATTTTTCTAAAAGCCATTCCCTGATTTTTGAGGGTTAACAAACTTGTCTTATTTCACTTAAGTGCTCTCTGATCTTCCCCATGTTGATGGATGACTAAGGAGTTTTGGCCTGTGTGCTACCTCATATTTATACCAAAATGAAACAAGAAGTTGAAAATGACCACATAGTAATTTCTAAAGGCTCAGGTGCGCTTAAAAGTCAAATATGAATGGGAATATACTTCAATTAGGATTTTGTATCTTTGTATAATGTTGCCAATAATTCTTTATAAATAATAATTCTTTATAAAATATAAATATACATTTTTTTGCGAATAAATATTTTTTCTTTAATAATTCTACCTAAATTAAAGATTAGATGTTTCTCATATTTTGTGTGTAAGGTCATGCTGACAAACGACAAAGACATTTTTTATAGGCGTTTTTGCTCATATTTTCTAGGGTTGCCAATAATTCTTGTGGGCAATGTAACAACGTATCTCAGACATTCATTCACTGAAGGCCAATAACTGAAAATGGCTTGTATCAAGTTTTATTTTAGTCTTGGGTTGAGACATGGCAACATTCTGCTAGCTTTGAGCATTTTAGATGGTATTGTGATTAGTATGTGTACACCTAAAATAATTCTAAGGCTGCTCAGAAGAAAGAATCAGGTCTTACCCTCTGAGTTACTGGCCTTTACTGAATGACTTCTGTGTATCGTCTCGATTGTCTGTGTATTGATAGCAGTAGCTATCATATTGAATATTTCAGCGTGAGAATAGTTCTCTGTAATCCCAGGAGATGGTGTTCTACAGTATAGAGGGCTGTACTATACACTGTATAACCTGGTTATGTCAATACACTGTGCCTTTTTGATGAGTAATTAATTGCCCTCTCTTCAGCATCCAATACATTTCTTGTTATAACAAGATAAGAAAGTTTCTATTTATTTTTGGATGCTTTTCTCATTTTAATGAGATGTTGTTATGTTACAATGAGAAAGGTTGAATTGAGCGGAAAATAACCTTTCACTGTGGCAGTAATGTGTTGCCATACAGTAACAACCATTACTTTTATAATTGTTAATCAAAGTTAAGGAAAAAGTGCCATGGTAGTCACAATGCCTGCTAAAAGATAAAATAACAACATTAATGAATCGATACATGTTTGATTGTCTTTTCATTGTATATCTTCAGCAAAACTTCATATTTAAGAATTATTGTAGAACTTCTGTATATAATATGTTAAGCTGCAATTACATGTTCTACTGGCAGATATTACAGTGCACTCCCACCTTATATTTGCCAAATATTTTGTACAGAATACAAGGAAATTTGTTTCAGCAGACAGCAGAGCAGAACAAAATAAGAAGGTATAGCTGATTTACCCATAGCTTATTGTGTGAACTACATTCAATGTTCATTACTATTACGATAGCTGCTACATTATGGGAAGGATGTGCTTTGTTGAATCTGTTCTGTAGTTGCTTCAATGACCTTCTGTATGCACTTATTGTATGTCGCTTTGGATAAAAGTGTCTGCCAAATGATTGTAATGTAATGTAAAAGCTGTTCTTTCACAATGGGACTTCCGGTAAAAAATACATTAACAATCATGATTATTTTACATTAAATTAGCATGTTCAGTTGTATTGGGTTTATATAACAAATGTAAAATGACATGAACCTATTTCTGAAGCTGGCTTGACTTAAATGGCCTTGGGATAGGTAGTATGCTATCATCCTGGCATACTGTTTCTTCTGAAAAGAACAATTCAAAGACTGTTAATCTACTCTGCAAGATACATTGGGAATTGCATTACAGGTTTGATTTCCAAGGGACACATGTACCTTTCCACAATACTGTTATGAAATGAAAACATAACTGTAACTTCAGTAAAAGTAAAAATACTGACATCATTTATTAAATGTATTTTGTATTTCTTGAATAAGATAGAATGGAAGCCTTTCTATTTCTTCAGCAGAGGAGGCTCCTAAATGCTAAAATGAATGTTGAATTGAAACAAAGTATGGCCCTAAATTGCTCTAAACAAACCTTTCATTTTACAAAAAAAAAGTCTAAACTTCTTTGTTGCTGACCAGAGGTTAGTGTGACTGCTACATCACACTTACTTAAAGTGAAATGTATTTAATACTACATCTCAAGCTCTTGCACCAATCTTAGATAACACATCAAAAAGCTGTTCTTGCTTTTCACTCTAGCCTTTAACACATCAAAATTCAATATTTTCCATATGCAAAAAACATTGAAGAACATACGTCATTTGATATCCCCACTGTCTTACATTGAGGCTCGAAAATGCCCACAGGAGATTTGTACAAGCAATAGATGCCATAAGGACAAATTACACAAGGTGGCTGTGTCATGTTTCATATGGATAGGGCTGACTGGCAACAAGTGTGTGCCCATGACTGCAATGTGAGAACTGCATTGTGACCATCTACCATGTCCCTCACACAACATTTGTCTACACAGAATGTTCTTGAGAGCAGGACAGTCAACATTTGACTGTACAGTGAGAATTGTTGAGTAAGTCCTCCTTTCCACTACCTGGTCCTTACATGCAAATAGGTCTTCAGTAACCCGGAAGAACTTTATCCCAGGACCAAACCAGCCAACAACAGAAAGGATTGAAAGTAAAGGATTCCCTCAGAAGTCCAGGGGTCGGATCATCATGGAAGTGGCCCGTAGGGAGTAACTGGGGCCTTTGAAGTAGTGCCACTTGATACCATTGAGTTTTACCGATGTTCTGTCCACGCATATAGTACAAGCCATTGAGGTTTGATGGGCCACAGGCATCAAACCACCAACCTGAAGAGAGATAATGTGAGAAAAAGTTATAGAACAAGGAGGAGGGAAAAGTAAATCCACACTCTCACAGCCTCATTTTTACACACATTTTACTTCATTCCCTCATCAGACACAAGTAAGACATCCACAGGTCAGTAAAAACTAGTCACATACTAATGTACAAATACACTGGCATTACTCTGCAAATTCTGGAAACTTGAATTACCTACTGACAGTCCTCGAAATCTTGCCCAGTTATCCATCCTTCCATTACAGATTGTGAGACCCCCACACACACTGGCTTCAAGAATGTGCCTGGTGCTCATTCTAACGAACACCTTATTTCTGTGCTATAGGTTATGGTCTAAGTTACGGAAACAAACTTTTAATTCTACTTTGGGGTCTCCTGGGAGGAATCTATAGCAAGGGCTGATGTGGCTGGAAGCACACAAGTTATGTGGAGAATGTTGGAGAAAAACAGTGTGAATATATTTTCAGAAAATATTTTCTGAAATTTTTATGTATACTACTGATGTACAATAAAATAAACCTGTCATTGATATTGTCTCAGTACTAAAAATCCTGCTGATAGAAACAGAACAGATGGGTTTTGTGTTACTTTTAACACATTTTGTGTCAAATTACTACTTTTATGTTACTTTCAACACATTTGTGTTGAATTACACAATTTATGTGTTAAAAAGGGAGACTTTGACTTAGTGGGGTAATAAAATGCATGAAGCCTAAACATTTTTGTGCTGTGTGTTCACTCTATGAGGATCAAGGAAGTGGCTCCTCTGATCACACAAAGAGTGAGGCTTCATGAACCTAATAATGGATGAAATCATGTGTCATCAGTGACTCCCTGACTTGAACCAATCAGTGTTTTATATGGGAAAGTATTTCGTAGACATAATGTGCTTTACAGTTCCACCCATTTTGTAGTTCATGAGGCCTCACTTATATTGTATCAGAAGTAGTAGGGGAGTGAAGCTTAATAAACCCAACTGAACACAAATGATTTCAGCCATTAAAAATGATACATTGTATCACCAAGGAAACATTAAAGGGAATAACCTACAGCCCTTCTAGAATTATTACAAAAAATACCAATCTGAAAACACATTTACAGTTATTGTCATTATTATGCCTATATTACCTTGGAATATCATTGAGCTTGTTGGGTGATATCTCCAAAGAGCATATAAAGAAACACGGCTTTATTCCGGCTTTTCTTCCCTTTTTGATGTCTAATGATATGTATTTTTCTACTTTTACCATTAAAGGGTAACAAAGCACTAAAACCACTTATTTTAGATGAGAACTGATACATTCGTTTTTTTCATTTGTAGTGTTACTGATTGATTCTGGTCCAAGTCTTGACATTTTACTGCAGTCAGCATAAACCCGAAGGATCTGGCTCAAAAGTGTGTCTAGTCTCAGTGGTTGATCTGTGTGGAGAGGAGATAGAAGAGAGAGCGAGCAATATATATATATATTTATATACGTATATATATATATAGCTGGCTTACAGTTTAGCTTTTTTGAATATTCTAGTTATTTTTGGTATATATTTTTTATAGTTAGTTTGATAGTCCCTTGTTTTTTGATAGTTCGTTTTTCAGTAAGTAGCTAGCTAGTTTATTTAAAAAATATATATATATATACTTTATTAAAAATAAATATATAGTATAAAGCATAGTTGAGCCAGGAGTTGTAGTATGTGCATGCTACACGTTTGCAACGTCCCTGCAACAGACATTCCGTCTTGGAGAGAGTTCAGTGCAGTGACCACATGTGCACCCCGTTGAAATCGAAAACAATATTGTTGATATCTTGCATGCAGTGTGATTGCCTACAGCCTGTGTAAAATGAGTAGCCTATACGGTATGGTTAACCCTATTTACTTTGGCCTATTTTATACAATTTTCGCCTAGTTTTTACTAGTGTCAATTAAGTGCCAATATCTCAAAAACTATTCACTGCACATCCATGGTTGAAAGTTTCAATGAAAGAAGAGGCTTGTACCATTCAGAAATTTGCCTCAGAATAAATTTATGTAAAAATGGTCACATACAGTTTATACATAATAAACATAAAAAAACAAAAAAAAGTACAAAACGCCTTGTGTTTTTACAGTTTAGCACTGAATATTTCAACTTCAAAGTACTGGAGCAAGCCAGACTTCCTTACACTAGTGCACTGATATGTTGTCCACTTGGGTATAGAATTTGGTAAAGATATCTACAGGCTTTCCTTATGCATTGGTATTTTTACCAAAACGGGGCCCTGGTGTCCCAAAACGTTTCCAAACGTCGCCAAATATAAAACATGTGCATATCTTTCTGTCTAGGCATGTCAATCATCAGAAAACTTTATTTTTCTTTTAAAACATTTTTTGTAATACAGAATGTGAAGAAAATTAACCTACACATGTTTTGTGTTTATGTGTATGAGGGTATTCTCTTACAAAGCGTGCCCAAAAGTGCCCAAATACCTCTCCCGAAAAGGATTACTTACCCTAATGTTATCCAACCAATCTGCTTTACATTTAAAATGGCACTGTACTTCAAAGTTAGATTTACCAGAGCCCCATAAGCCAGCAGAATAACAGGTTTATCTATAACAAGCCTTCAACTTGACTTTTTACAGCAAAAGTAATGAATTATACATCACTATTTGGCAAACCTGTCTGTTACCACCTCCTACGACAGAGGTGTTAGGTGGGGGAGGGGTGTCTTCACTGTCCTCCCTGAAAAAGACAGATTCAAGTACATTACTAAGTAGAATCACTAAAAAATGAGAACATAAATTATCTCAAAAAGACATATGGCAAGTACTACAATTAAGTGGAAAAAATTTTTTATTTTATAAAAAAAAATATATATATATATAGATATATATATATATATATATATACACACACACACACACACATATATATATATATATATTATATATACGTATATACATTAAAAAAATCTTACATCCACAGTACGTCTGATATTAGCTCCAACATAATTAGCAATCGTAGCTAACTAGGATTTATGAATTCGTTTGTCAGCTTGCACGAACTAAATTACATTATTATAATACTGTAATGTCTTGACTGAACCGTGAAATAAAGTACTGAGAATGAGAACTCGTTTCATGCGTAAATTCAACAACTAGCCCTGTGTTGGTTGCTGCACAAAGAAACTGCGAATTAACGCTAGAAAACAAACAAACAAACAGCAGGCGCTACTTAGCAGCCTGTGACACCATAGAAACTAGCGAACTCCTGCGAGAATCCATTTATCACCAAACTAAAAATACTCTAGATAATAGCGCTCCATACTGTTGATGATTATGATGATGATAATAACAAGAATAATAATAATAATTTGTATTATATATTTTTAAAAAACACTTACATGTCCAGGCACGGGTCCATGCCAGAGTCATTGCTCTGCCAGAACACAGACTTCTTCGCCTCTGGGACACTTCTTCACCTCCAAAACCTGAGCAAACCGTGAAATAAGCGCTCTTCTTTCCACCGTTGATTGCCACGTTCGCGTATAAATGTATAAAATAATCGTAAACTTTGAAGCAGCAAAGACATCACCAGCGCAATTGCACCAATACAGCTGCCCGCGTCTGCGTACAGAGAAAGACTGGTCTGTGACGTTTTTTCAGCTCACAAAAAAGCTACACATTGCTAAATACATCGGGATAGACTACAAACTTACTTGTAACAGCAATCCAGCCCATCCCTTACAGGATAAACTCAGTCAAAATGGCCACAGGCGTCATCTGATGCTGACGACAGTCAGGAGCGCACAGCCGATTGCCCTATGGGCTGTCTTTACGCGTGGATACAGCGCCGTTCACAGTCGCTTGAATATGACATGTTTTACTTCGTTTGAAAGGGCAGGAACCCCCGTAGAAGATAATCTACGTGTTTTACGTTAGATCATTCCTGTAGCAGTCTAGTAATGCTTTTACGCAACGGTAGTAACGTAGTACAAACGCAAAAGCGAAGGGTACGCACTGTGGAAATTGAGACTTTCCTGGATAATGGATAAATGGGTTACGAAAAAAACGTTGAGGATTCTTCAGAAAAGGGGTTATAACTGCATAACCAGGTATCGTATTTGGTTGCTTAAACATGTTTATCAAGAGAATTTGTAGAAAATAAAATGTATTTATACAAAACCGGAAGTATATCGGTTGTATGCATACTGAAGTGAGCACGGGAAAAAAACACCTAATGTTTATTTATACAACTTTTCAATAATATACAATTGTTCCTGAATCGGATCTTGATTTTTTTAGCGTGTTGAAATGGTACCAAGAGCTTTTGTGATACGCATTTTATTGCCTGTGATTGCGGCGAGGTGAAGGCTGTAAACAAATAAAAAAAGTGGGTTGGGCTATTAGCACCCTGCTGCTTTATGGCTCTGTAGTGTAACCTGAGAGCTGATAAGCATATAAACGAATGTGCTCGCAGGCTGTGACTGTTTTTTAACAATTTTGCGTCGAAAGTTCCGTGTTTTATTAACGTTATAATTTAGAATTTAAGAGAAATATGAACACTATAAAAAATTGGACCGCATGCGTCCCACCACTAGGGGGCCAAAGCCTATAGAGTTAACTATTTGTACAGCATGTGATTTGTTGTTTGCTGGCCGCATCATTATAAGCCCAAACGAGGCTATGCGTGCCGCCCGCCTACCACTCGAAAACATTGCCCATCCTCACCATTGCTTCTGCCTCGGCTGCTACTTGGGGCTCGGGCAGCAGCTGGAGTTAGTGTGTTTGTGTGTGTGTGAGTGAGAGTGGAACAAAGCAGCCGCTGTGAGTGCTGTCCAGAGTAGAATGAGCTACTAGTGAAAAAAAATGCTGGGGCATGGTTTGATACCTGGCGCTCAGTGTGTGTGTGTGTGTGTGTGTGTGTGTCCATGTTGTACGCTTAAGGTCATTGCCCAGTAATCTAGGACAATTACATGCAGTATACACAAACATGTTCTCGGACTCTCCCTTTTCCCTGTTTTCTGTCATTCATTGTCCTGTGAAAGAGTAATGTACAGTCACCTCTTCCCACATCCAATCACATTGGGTTTAGAATGTTTAGCAACATGATCCCATCTGAACTGAGATGGCCATCATTCAGTAGAGAGGTGGACCATCACTGGAGGATTGCTGTCCTCTATAAAAACCTTCCCTACAAAGTGTGAGAAATACACGGCCCTGGATGGAGAGAGCAACCGTGATATCTGTTTAAAGAATGTTCAATGCCTTTTTTGGAATACAGTGGTTTTCTCCGAAATGCTTGGCGCTGCATTGTAAATGTATCCCAGGTGTGACATTACACTCTCATGAACTGCATCCACACCAAAATTCTTCTGCCAATAAAAATAGTTATTGACAGTTGTCTGACAGTCATTTTTAACACACGGGACTTTATCCTATTGCATCTCATCTAGGGCTTCTGCCACATTTTCATTGACACACGCATAGCAGTCAACGTGCTCCTGTTTTTTTTACAGGATCATTTAGAGGTCTGCATTGGGCTAGAAATGAGGCCTGAGCCCAATGTCTTTACGGCTCGACTTGAATTGGCCCAAGCTCTAGCCAAATGTTAAGCCCAGACCCAATAGAGCCCGATCACTGAAACAACAAGCCAACAGCACCATACAAAATAATGCTGCTAGTGAAGGTGAATAGTGAAGGAGCGGGGGGGGGGGGGGGCTGTCACGCTAAATGTGATGTTAAGATTTTCGCACCTCTGCAACAAGCAGCACAGGAGCGACGTCCTCTTTCTTTCAGTATGTGTTTGCATCAGGCATGGTTGTAAAATAGAGGAATAATTTATATTTGAATGTTCGTAATGGACAGGCTAGCCAGCTAGGTTTAGTGCCATTTTTGAATTAATACATTTATAAATAAACATTAATAAATGTATTGCTGGGGCGGCACGGTGGTGCAGTGGTTAGCACTGTCGCCATACAGGAAGAAGGTACCCGGCTGGGGGCCTTTCTGTGTGGAGTTTGGATGTTCTCCCTGTGTCCGTGTGGGTTTCCTCCGGGTACTCCGGTTTCCTCCCACAGTCCAAAGACATGCAGGTTAGGCTAATTGGAGACTCTAATTGGTATGAGTGTGTGAGTGAATGGTGTGTGTGCCCTGTGATGGATTGGCGGCCTGTCCAGGGTGTATTCCTGCCTCTCGCCCAATGCATGCTGGGATAGGCTCCAGCACCCCCCACGACCCTGACCAGGAATAAGCGGGTTAGATAATGGATGGATGGATGGAAATGTATTGCTCCAATGTTTTAATTTGCTAGTTGAGCGTAAGGGTACACTAGAAACCTGGAAGCTTTGCGCATTGTTGCCAATTGTTTTTAAACTGAATTGTTTTTTACAGATAGAAGTGTTGCTACACTACACTAGAAAAACTGGAAGCTTTGCGCATTGTTGCAAATAGTTTTTAACTGAATTGTTTTTAACAGATATAAGTGTTGCTACACTACTATACTATACTAAACTTCCGAGTTGGCAACAGGTCCATACTCGATCTGACCCGACGTCACAGAGCTAAAAAATATGGCCGATACCCAGCCCGATCACAGTATACCTTCGGGCCCCATCGGGTTCAGATCAGGATGCAGACCTCTAGGATCATCTAACTGTTTAGTTTCTGATATGTTGAGTCTTAGTTACCAGATATGGAGCATTACACAAAGGTTCCAACACATTGTCTCACATCAGAACGCCATATACAAAACCAGAACTCTCAATTACAGTGGGGAATTAAAATTTTTATTTGAGCCCTTCTTAGCCAATGTCCAGTACTATATTTTGCTGATTCTCTTGGTATTATTGCTGTGTTCCTTTATTCAATTCACATACTGGAAATTGAGAACTTTGCAAACACCAGGGGCCCTCATTTATAAAAAATTTACTTGGACGTCATCCTTAAGCACATTTTTTTAAATGGACGTAAGGATTATTTATAAAATTGGCTGCACTTGTCGTACGTACCTTCTGTCTATAAATCTTAAAATTAACTTAAAATTGAACGCATGTAAAGCTAGCACAGCCATTGTTGAGTGTTAATTGTTTGCTTACAGTAGACAATTTATAGGATACATTAGCCTGTCTTTAATGAGCAACACTTTGTGAATCATAATGAATCTTGCATTCACCATGCCCCAATTTTACAAGTTTCTACTCGTCATACAATAATGGTATATAGCCTAATGTAAGGAAGACTTAAAATTCTAATTCAATCAGTTTCCTTTTCAATTTTGAATTAAACACATTTTTGTAGGCTGATAACAACACTGATAATTATCAACACCAATAAGCGTTCACGAGCGGCTCTCAAGCCCTGCAATACTTCGGGCATAACCAGCAATTCTATTTAGTTCCTCCGACCATTAGGGTCGTCAATATGGATGGCCTTCTGGGGCCAGATGCGAGACAGATCGAGACTTTTATACCAGAATTGTCATGGTACATGACGTAGTGATGTAATTCCTCCCATAAATGGGGGAGCGTCATTGCAGAAGTCCTCATTAATTTCCTAGCCAATACAGAGTGAGACATGAACTGTTTGTATCCTGTGTGAATCCCATATCGCCTTGTGACTTTGGTCGGGGCTATGGTTTTTCTCGTTCTTACGATTCTAATCGTCCTCCAAAGGTGGCGGTAAGCACCTTGCAAGTGACATCCGCGAATAGCTTTGCTATCTTGTTCGGATATTCGGCTCTTGGATACTGTTGCGGTAGGCACGTGTGCTACCGCATTTACTGCGTTTACTCTAGCGGAGTAAGTCTCGCGGGTTTGTATACAGCAAAATACAGGTTTGTATCTTTCTGTGATTATAAGCAGAGTACGCGTGCTTCCCTACACTATCTGCCTGGACTTTCCCTGCTAAACACTACCGCCCACGTTTTACCATCTGCGGCTGTTCTTTATTGTGCTAAGGTGCGAGATTCCATTGATCGAACCTGGGCATGGTAAGTATATCCCAGTGAGATTGACTACCCAACAATCGGCAAGCTACGGCTCCAGTGATTGATTCCTAAGTCTGCACTGGCTGCGCGAGCACACCAGTGAGGCTTCCCCCAATCGGCTAGCGATGGTGCTACATCGATTGGTGTATAAGGCAGAGTATACGTGCTTCGCTACACTATCTGCCTCGACTTCTCTAAAAGACCACCGCCACATTCTATCATCTGCGGCTGCTCTTTATTATGTGCTAACATGGAAGATCCGTTATCACACAACCGTTGAGCTACAGCTCCGGTGATTGATTCTAAGTATGCACTGGCTGCGCGAGCACACCAGTGAGGCTTCCCAATCGCCAGCGATGGTGCTACGGCGATTGGTTTATAAAGCAGAGTGCGCGTGCTTTGCTACACTATCTGCTTCAACTTCCCTTGCTAAAGACCACTGCCACTGGTTATCGTCCGCAGTTGCTCTTTATTATACTAAAGCACGAGATTCTATTGATCGAACCTGGGTGTGGTGAGTATCCCAGTGAGATCTGTTACAGCACAAGCGGCGAGCTACAGCTCTCGTACTAGCTCATTTGGTTTGTAAGGCAGAGTATGTGTGCTTCGCTACACAAGCTGCATGGGCTTCCCCTATTATAGACCACCGCCACGTTTTTCATCTGCGAGTGCTCTTTATTTGTGTAAGGCTTGAGTGCCTTGTGTACTGAGTGTGGGGAAGCCATGGATTTAGCCAATGAGCACACCCGTTGTTATTTGAGCCTCGGCATAGGGCATCTGCAGGAAGCTTTATCAGACCCCTGCCCCTGCTGTATGGGCATGTTACCGGAGAATAAGCAAGCCTGGATGTGTTCATGTCCCACATGCCTCCCTCAGGCAGAACGCCAGCGGCAGTAGAGGTTGCACCCAAACATAAGGGTACTTCCGCCCCTGTGCGAAAGAAGGGCAAGGCTGGCAAGGGCGTCAACCTGTCCGCGGAAGTTACGCAGCTACACGCGGCAGTACAACAGCTGACGGAAATGCTGGGAGACCGCAGGAATGTGGTAATGGCTCCCCAGCACGGGTCCCCACGGGGGCCCCCTACAGACCAGGATCCGAGCAGGGATCCAGACTGTGATGGGTTTGATGCCCTTTCTATGGCAGCGTCAAACACCTACTTTAATCAAAGTTGGTCCGAGACAGAAGACCAATCTGATAGAGGGTCGGTAGGAGGCTCGGGTTCCACCACCAGCTCAGTGGGTTACTCGGTCTCCCTAAAAACCATTCTCCGCGCGGCCTTGGCACGCATGGGCTGCGATATGCCTCAGGCTAGCAATTCAGGGGTGTCTAGGTTTCACCGACGAGCCCCTCAGGGGACACTTTGCCGTTGTACCCTTGAGCAAGGTACTTAACCTGAATCGCTTCAGTATATATCCAGCTGTATAAATGGATAATATGTAAAAAAATAAATAATTAAATAAAAAAATGCTAAAAAGTTGTGTAAGTCGCTCTGGATAAGAGTGTCTGCTAAATACCTGTAATGTAAAAAAATACCTGTAATGGGTGATACCTCATTGAATGATCCGTCGCTTCAAGGGTTCGCGTTTATGACCCATGACTTGGCTGAGTAATGTCCCTGCTCACGGTAACACAGCGTCAAGTGTGGTTGGCTCAGTCGCCCCTACCGGACGCCACAAAAAGAACAATCAGGGACCTACCTGTGGTTCCCAGCCAGGTTTTCAACGAAGCAGCTAGACAGGCACTGGAACGGTTTGTAGAGGCATTAAGACACTGGGAGTGGCAGATGCCCCCCCTCAACATTTTGGTGTGCGCTGGTCCCAACTAATGGTTAGTAGGGATGCACAGCCTGCATATGGCAGGGAAGCTTTTCGTCATCTGTCCGCCTGTGCACCGGTATGGGACACGCGACATAACCCCATAGGTCCATCTGGCGGTCATTCCAGAGGGTGGAGGACCAACCGTCACCCCCCCAAATCCCCCAAATGAGGCCCCAAGCAGGCATGATGCTGTAGGGCCGAGGATGGGCCAATATTTCCAAAACCACCTGGCAAATTGGGAGGCCCTCACAAGAGACAAGTGGGTTTGGTCCACAATCTCAGAAGGTTACCGCCTCCAGTTTAACCATCAGCCCCCAAGGTTTTCCGGGGTAAGATATACACACGTTCTGAACTCCGCCCAGTCGAGAAGCCTGGGACAGGAGATTACAGGCCTCCTGAAAAAGGGCGCTGTGTCACTAGTACCGCCATCCGAGCGGCTCAGTGGCTTTTACTCAACCTATTTTTTAATACAGAAAAAGGATGGGCTCGGACCGGTTCTGGATCTGAGAGACCTAAATACATATCTGAAACGATACTTTCCGGATGCTCCGGACAGTAGATGTTATACACGCCGTACGAACAGGAGATTGGTTCACGGCAGTGGATTTAAAAGATGCATATTTCCACATTCCTATATAGGTGGAGCATCGGCAGTTCCTGCGATTTGCATACCGGGGTCGGGCATACGAGTTCATTGTCCTCCCGTTCGGTCTGTCTCTAGCCCCACATGTGTTTACTCGCTGTATGCAGTGGCGTTTCCAGAACATTTTGACTGGGGTGGCCAAGGTGGGACACATAATCACTTTGGGGTGGCCATGGCATTTCGGCGTGCCTACCACACATCACCCCCCTACCAAGTTGAAGTTGTGAATGACATCTACCCCATGCAGCCCTGGACTCAATACAATTGGGAACATAAAAAGAATCACTGGAATAGCACCAATTTGGTCTGTTTAACTAAATATAGGCCTGCATTTAAAAATGGCTGTTACCAACTAGTAACAACGACGCTAAGCCACATATTTTTCTAATGGCCATTTCCTTATATGGAAAACATCTATATCAGTTAGATTAGAGTGGCTACATTCTTCCGGTTTCGAAGAGGCTACACAGCATCTATAGTATTGAATAATTTACTTTTTTTATTCTTCATAAAACAATGTTTATATTTACAATAAAGAAAATCTTCAGAAAGTGCCTCGGTAAACATTTTCAAATGAATGCCCTCAAATAATAATAATAGTAATAATAAATCAATATAATTAAAAATAAATAATAAATAGTCTAGCCTATGTTTTTCATTTTATTTTTTTAACCCAATCCACTTTGTCCCCCTTGTGGTAAACGTATCCATCCCAATTACAGTATTCATGTTTGTCTGAAATTATAAACTACAGCTTTAAGAAAACCCCGTAAATTTTCACGCAGGATTGTTTAAAATGGTAGCCGTTTGCGAAAACCTCTGCCTCTCCAGTTGCACTTTAAACCATGGATGTGCAGTGAATATGTGTTTGAGATGTTGACATTTAAATAAGACTAGTAGAAATGATGTGGAAATGGCCTCTGGAGAGCCAAAGTTAATAGGGTTTCCGCGCTGTTATGGTTTTGAAAGCTGTGCGCTATGACGCAGGTTTAGCAAAAACCAGTATGCAGTAACAGCATAGCCTTTTTCCTTTCTTTCCTTTTTGTTTTCAAAGAGGGCATTTCCCGATATAATTGCTGACTTGTGGTGAAAGTGCTGCCGTGGTGATAGATTTACGTTAAAGGGATAGTTCGGAATTTTGGACATAATGTCTCAATTACGACTTACCCATGGATGTAGTTGATTGATGGAAACCATTTTCAGATAATTCCATGCTGTCCCTTCTTTTGGACATACACACATTGCTAATGCTAGCGCAACTCTAAGGTAACTGGATTCCACTACCAAACGCACTTAAACACTCCACAGTTCACTCAAAGCAAATAAAATACGACGACAGTCTATCGGGGTTATTTTCAGTGATTATACCATCATTTTTGAAGTCAAACTATCATTGAATCCTTTACTTTGTGCTGACCTATATTCTCTGTGGAGGTACAGCTGCGGAGCTAGCTGTAGATTAGCCAGGGTAACTGCCTGTAGGCTGTCTGCTGTACTCCACAGTTGCCGACACAATCCGTTTTGCCGTAAAGTTACATATTTGGTAGACAACAAGTCAGCTAAACACAAACATGCTACAGAATAACACAGCATATACAAGCAAGCACACTGGCTACCAATTTGCAGGAAAGGTTTGACCGCTTCCATGACTTCCCAATCGTGTCAACTAGCTAGCTAAATTGAATAGATAGATCACGCATGCAATCATTTATTAGTTACCTGCTCGTCAGTTGTTTTCGGTGCATGAAGAAAAACAGGTGATGGCACAGCAGTCTCCTTCAGTAGAGGGTGTCCCGACCGTCCTTTTTTGATTTTCACATAGTCATCCTCCGTGAAATGGTCACTACACACTACAACTTTTTTAGAGTCTCAATTGGTGTGTTGACATCCATGCGAGCAGCAAGAAGCCACCGCTGTTTTCTTTGTTGATCTTCCACTGGAAATCGGTGAAAACTTTGTGGTGCCCATTTTTTTGCATGCTTTGAACAACCTTGAAATACACACCGAAATACCATCTTACCTGAACGTAAGCTAACAATACCACTAGTCTGATTCTTTCACACGCGCGATATTGTTGTTGGCCGGAACTACATACGGCAGCAGAGCTATACTTTACGTTACCTACTAACGTAAAGTATCGCTCCGCTGCCATACTTCTACAGAGAATTTAGGTGAGCACAAAGTAAAGGATTCAACGATAGTTTGACTTCAAAAATGATGGTATAATGACTGAAAATAACCCCGATAGACTGTCGTCGTATTTTATTTGCTTTGGGTGCACTGTGGAGTGTTTAAGTGCGTTTGGTAGTGGATGCTACCAGTTACCTTAGAGTTGCGCTAGCATTAGCAATTCATAGCCAATGGGGTGGCCAATCAGATTTCTGGGGTGGTTGTGGCTGTGGCCCCCCCTGGACACACCACGGGCTGTATGAGCGCGGTTCTATCTCCGCTCAGGCAGAGGGGGCTGAGAGTTATGCCATACCTAGATGATTGGCTGATATGCGCACAGTCGTACAGTATGGCGCTCACACACACTGCCGAGACATTGGAGCATGTTGCCAAGCTGGGCATCAATGTCAATTATGGCAAGAGCCAGCTAATTCCGATACAATCTATCAAATACATCGGTCTGCTGCTCGATTCAAGGAGTATGAAGGCATCACTGATGCCCTGTCGCATAGTCACTATGCTTGACGCGGTGTCTCAGTTCCAAGTGAATCGGTCCCTCGAAATTAGGATTTTTCAGAGGTTTATGGGCCTAATCTCGGCTGCCTCAGCAGTTGTACCATTCACACTCCTGACAGCCAGGCCACTTCAACGCTGGTTGTATGCCAAGGCGCTGCACCCCAGGTGGGACCGTCACACCCGGATCAGGGTAACAGGTCAATTCTGCCGGCTACTCTGCCCATGGCGACGAGTGAGCCGCCTGAAAGAAGGGGTCCGGATGGGGGTTATACCCTCACGGCGTATGGTCGTTACAACAGACGCTTCACTGACCGGCTGGGGGGCTGTGTGCCAGCACCGCCCAGCTTAGGGATTATGGTCCCGACTGCAGCAGTCGGACAATATCAACGTGCTCGAATTCCAAGCAGTATTTTTAGCACTGAAACATTTCTTGCCTGTACTACGGGGCAAACTCAAAAATCATCAAGGCGTTCTAAAGTCCCGCTGATTGTTGGAAGTGACCCAGCGCCTGCTAAAATTGGCACTTCCCAGACTTACCTTCCTACCAGGTATTCGGATCGGCGCAGCAGATGTACTATCTCGCCAGGGGATTCATCCAGACGAATGGCGTCTCCACCCCGAGGTGGTGGAGGAAATATGGCGGCGCTACGGTCAGGTTCATACATACCTGTTCACCTCTCGAGAGTCTATTCATTGGCCCCAGTGGTTCTCGCTGAATGAGAGTTTTAGTCCCCTGGGGATAGACGCATTAGCGCACGACTGGCCAGACAGCCTGCTATACGCGTTTCCACTTGAGTTGCTGATCAGTGCTACTCTGCACAGGTTCAGCACGAGCCGCCACAAGCTCCTGCTTGTAGCCCCCAGATAGCCTATGAAACCCTGGTTTCCCATGGTCCTTGGCCTTGTTTGCGATCCACCCTGGAAAATTCCAGTTCAGGAGGATCTGTTATCACAACAGAGCGCCACTGTTTGGCACCCTCGACCAAACATGATGAGTCTCTGGGTATGGCCACTGAGGAGCCCGATCCGTCGATAATGGAGTGCAGCTCCCCCATCCAACGGACGCTACTCAACTCCAGAGCCCCCTCGACAAGGAGGGCCTATGGGTATACGTGGCAGCTATTCAGCACATGGTGCTTAAGAGAAGGCTCGGACCCTGTACACTGTCCAATCCCTGTACTATTGGACTTCTTACAGTCCTTACTCGATAGCGGGAAGGCAGCCAGTACACTGAAAACTTATGCGGCTGCTATATCCAGCAGGCATGACTGGGTACATAACAAGCCTGCAGGGAGCCATTACCTCGTCAGCCGATTCCTGAAAGGAGCTTGGAGGCTGAGACTTGCGAGTTCATTAGTAGCTCCCTCCTGGGACCTCCCAGGGTTCAGCCCTTTGAGCCTCTCGAGACGATCAGCCTTAAGTGGCTTTCTTTTAAAACAGCGTTTCTGCTAGCAATGGCATCAGCAAGACGCATTGGTGAACTCTGCACTCTCTCCATCAGCGCAGAGTGTCTAAGGTGGAGACCAGCCGACTCAGGTGTCACATTGTGGCCTAATCCATTGTTCCTGCCCAAAATCGTTTCGGCATTTCACATCAACCAGCCGATCGAGCTTGCGGTGCTTTGCCCCCCGCCAGGCGAAGACCAGTGGGATGCACACCTGATATGTCCAGTGCGTGCGCTGCGACGCTACGTAGAAGCTACCGCTTCCTTCAGACGTACAGGGTAACTCTTTGTCTGCTATGGCAAGACTAAAGGGACAGCGCTCTCGGCTCAAAGCCTCTCCCGGTGGGTAGTGAAGGCAATAGCCACAGCCTATGAGGCAAGCGCTGTCTGCTACGGCAAGACTAAAGGGACAGTGCTCTCGGCTCAAAGCCTCTCCCGGTGGGTAGTGAAGGCAATAGCCACAGCCTATGAGGCAAGCGCCTATTGGTGTCCAGGGCCGGTCCACCAGAAGTATTGGTACTTCATGGGCAGCCCTGGAAGACGTACCTCTTAAAGATATTTGTGAAGCGGTGACATGGACATCCCCGTACACATTTATGAGGTTTTATCACGTCAATGTGGCACCAGGCTCAACGGTCGGTGCAACCATCTTACCTGCAGCCTTGGCATCCATGTAAGGATGATAGTCCCTCCTGACACTTTGGGTCATCCATATTGATGACCCTAATGGTCGGAGGAACTAGAAATAGAATGAACGGTTATGACTGTAACCATATTCTATGAGTTCCGAATGACCATTAGGGATCATGGTCACTCTGGACCTTTTAAGGGTGAGAAATTTGTTCCGAGGACTTCCACAGTGATGCTCCCCCATTTATGGGAGAAATTACGTCACTACCCAGGGGTCATGTACCATGACAATTCTGGTATAAAGGTCGATGCATCTGGCCCCAGAAGGCCATCCATATTCACGACCCTAATGGTCATCCGGAAGTCATAGAACATGGTTACAGTCGTCAAGTGAATACCTGATGTGGAGCTACGGCCGTTTCCACGGTCAAATGGAGTCACATTGAAATTTCATAAATCACTACTTTTTCGTGATTTTCTACGTACGCCACACGTTGATCTAAAGTACTTTTTATAAATGAGGCCCAAGCACTTGGAATGAAAGAAACTTAATGTTGAACATTCTTGTTCTTATATGGGAAGGAATTTGGAAATAGCTGTCTCAAGGTAATGACATGAACGGGTGGCATGTGATTCTCAGCACATGAAATGACTGATTTGATATGATAGGGTGATTGTTATTGCTGGTGTTTGTTGGGGATTTGAGTAAAGGTATGGCTTTTACTGACCTCCAGTTAGCATTACAGCACATTTGCAAATGCAATTGTCATTGTCCATGTCCCTGGTGCTGAAGTCCACCCCCTGGATCACTAAACTACTCTGCTTGCCTGCAGTTCCACTGTGGCTCCTCAGGAACAGTCTGAGAGGGAAGTGAGAGGGACAAAGACAATCCTGCAATAAGGAACACCCCAATACATGTGGTCATGCATACAGGATTACAGTTGTATCACAAAATATCTTCCACAATCTCTTTCAAATCAGCCTGACGTTAAACTGTGCAAGCAGGACCGGAAAACCAAGACCAAAATAGGAACTATATGCTTGATTGAACATTGATTGAATTGTTGGTTGTCAACATCTACACAAAGATTTCATTTTATACAGACTACTAGGAATGGGGAATGTGTGGGGGTGATGGAGTTATTACAGACAGACACATATCTGGGCAATGACATAGCAGGGAAAACATACTGTTCTCCTTCAGCACCTGAGCCCACATGTAATACATAGACATTCCAATGATACAGTGCCATTAGCAAAGGTGTTCAAAATAACTATGCACATCTGGAACAGGAAAATGAACCATAGCCAAACAGTCGTGACACACACATATTCACACAAATGCATATACATACACATATAAAAATACATATGTATAAATACACACACTCTCATACGCACATATATACAGTGCATGCACATCCTACATATCTACACCAGTACATTACACACAAACACACACACACATGCATAAAACAAATACTGTATATGGGATATACTGAAATACTGACATACACTACTGTATGTGTGTCTACTGTATACTCACTGATCTGCTGTAAACCTTTTTTGTGCTCTCTGTTGATGGTCTTATTATTTAAAAGATGGCACATTAAAGCACACAGTACCAAAGTTCAACAAATTAAACTCTACAACACATTAAATCACTCATAACACATTGATGCAGCGCATTAAAACCCTTCTGCACACTAAAGGATTCAGTCCACTCAGATAAAGTGTATTAAAGCTCTCCACACACTAAAGCACATGAAAACACTTGCCATACAGCACACAGCCCCACAGGAAGTATGTCAGACCCACAGAACAGAGCTGGCAACTAGCTGTAAACTCATTGAACTAAAAAAAATACTTTTGGTTTTAGAGAACCTTTTTCTGAGATGTGCTACCTATTTTTGTGCAATTTCCTGAGGAACAGTGTGTTTGCTGTACAACAAAAATCGGACTTGAAATGTTGCTCCTTCAACCCATGAAGCATACGCATGTACATTTTTACATGAGTACAATTGCTTCCTTATTCCTTTCTTTCAAGCTAACAGTCATGGTAATGCAGCCTTTAAAAGGCCATAAGCTCCTTAGGGCTTAAGTCTTTGGACAGAGAGCAGAAGCAGACATTTTAAAACTAAGCTCGAGGCTGTTCTCCATCAGGTACTCATATACTGACAGGGCTCTCAGTGGACGTAAAATTGCACAACTGAAGTCACAAGTCATCACCCTGTTGAACCAATATTCCAGACCACTTACTGCCATTAATGATTTAACTTATTGTACTGTATTTAGTATGTAGTGTGCATTAAACAATTATTAGGTTTTTTGGCAGCTGTGGCCTGAAACTTGGTTTGACAGATATAATAGATTCATCGTAGCATGCTAAGAAAATAACATCACCACCCATACCCTTCTGCAATATGCAATCCAAAAAACAATACTGCAAAGCAATACACAAGATTAGCTTTTCCACTTAACTTTGCAGTGAGACAGTTGTCTGAACTCTAAACAGACAAAATTAATTTAAAAAAAGTAAACTTAAATAAATGATGGAACTAAAAGAGATTAATGAATTTAAAATAACCATATCTAGTATCTAGGGCTGTCCCCTTATATCATAAGCCTCAATACCCCAGGGAGCATTCTTATGTAGACATTCTGGCCCACACCAAGTCAACTGTCCTTTCAAAGTTTATTGAATAGATCTGCTACGTTCAATCAAACAACCTTCCTTTGAGTTTTATCATCTTGCAGAGCCACATTCTGTGCCTATTAAGTGGAGTGAACAATGTTTTCATTACGGTCTGAGTTTTTGTAATGTGGAGAAAATATCATTAACCCCTTTGTTTGGTGTGAGAGAAGAAAAGAGTCAAATAGTTGGTTTACAGTACACTACTCTAGATTTCCACAAGAATGTATACAGTACTCTGGAAGCAACAGCCATTTAAAAGCTCTAAAAATAAAGAGAATTATATGAATAACCCCTCTGCCCAACTGCAATGGAGTGTCAGACCGAATTTAAACACAGAAACACAGATACCATTAGCTTTCACCTGCCCTTGCATGAGGACACGTCTAAAACCAGAAAACTGTTGCGCAGTCATTTTTCAAGACATCTGGAACCTTTCCATAGTGGCTCATTTGGCAACGGTCTCATGTTAAAAAAACATGCTGCAATATTGAGACATCAATCATTTTATGCTGATCTTTCTCTGCAATGTTACATGAGGCCTGAGTTATTGCTACAGCTACATCATTA
This sequence comes from Synaphobranchus kaupii, assembly GCA_029718625.1. Taxonomy (NCBI): domain Eukaryota; kingdom Metazoa; phylum Chordata; class Actinopteri; order Anguilliformes; family Synaphobranchidae; genus Synaphobranchus; species Synaphobranchus kaupii. The sequence continues at coordinate 55,594,455 of CM056382.1, forward strand.
TTCTCCATGAATTGCATATAATTTACAGTGGACTGCAAGGTTTGAGATAAGAGTTCATAAGTTTCATGAGATTCAATATGAAATGAGCATTGAACAGTTTGGAATAATAATGCTTCAGTATGGACGAACATTATCCAAACCAAAAATATCCAGCAGCACTGTATTTCATTATACTTTTGGTTGGTAGACACTCTTATCCAAGGCAGTAACTGCAGCTTATATTATTACGTTTGATAAATGTTTACAGCTGGATATATTTACTATGCTGCAGCAAAGTATCTTGCTTTGCATAGACATGTGACCCAGTATGGAGCTGAACCTGGAGCTCTCCAGTACAGAGCATGTGCAGTTCCTTAAGCAGGCTGCCGCTTTGCTGCCTCAGCACATACCCTCCCGGAATCACTTTGCTGCCTGTGGGTGAGATATTTCTATTGCTGCGAAGGCCACATTGCTGAAGAGAACACAAATGGTTTTGATTCATGTGACCATACGTATCCCACATACATGGACTTATCAGAGACCTGCAATTGCAAGTATAAAACAGCACTGAGATGTCTGATAACCCTGGAAATTACAGTGACAAAGTCACTGCATTTGTGTCTACCATATAATTCGATGCATACAATAAAAAGGCGTTCTCTGTTGTATGACATTGCGTTCAAGTTATAGCAGTTGTCCTCATATGTACTGATGCATAATGAAGCACAAAGTGCTGAAATGCAAAGTGCATTCTTCTTCAGAGTGAGTAGTTTTGCTTGTATGTCCTGTAATGAAGACGGCTACAAAACTACAAAAGGATTGATATCTGTTTATCTTGTTTTATTTTTATTATTATTATTATTTTTTACATAGGAAGTATCCTTAAAGTAAGTTAATCATATTAATATGTATTCATGTCATGTCAAACTAAGTATTAAACCAAAGATCATTTAAAGTGTTTTTCATGGGTTTGTAAACATGCAGCCCTTCTGTAGTGCCTCATATCTGAGCCACAGAATTTAGTGTGGAATCAGTTTGGCATATGGGACAGGTGCCTGACTCCTCACTTTAGTGAATCAATGCCAAACATTAAAGGGGACATGAAGCATTAGGTAATGTGGTTCTGGTTTGTTTGCTTTTTACTTTAGATAAGATATGGCCCTGCATTCATATCTCAAATCGACCCGTATTTGCTAGAAAAATAAATAAAAGTTAGATAAAAGTTTTTTGCACTAGGGTGCAACCATCTTGGAACAACCTAGGTTATGACGTCTCAAGGTTCATCTTGGCTGTTCAATGTATTTTTATTGGCAAATATCCGACTTTCAATGATGTATCGTGAGGAAAAAACAAAACAAAAAACGCACAGACGGTCCTTTTGTATTGCCCCGGGATGCTCTAGTGAGTATTACCGAACAAAACTTATACATTTTCTCTAACTGCCTCTGACGAGACCACAACTGCTGCGCCGTATATCTAAGGCAAAAAAAACAAAAAAACAGAGCCACATTACCGAGTGCTTCATGACCTTCATGAGGGGAGTATTGGACTGGACTGGCTGCCTAAGCCACACAGCACTACACAGCACACTGCAACCACCCCTGCACAGTGAAATCTTTGTGTGTCTTAGAATCTCCACACTACCAGTGCTGATGCACATTTGAGGATCATTCCAGATTTTGTAAATCGCACAAATGTCCTAATTCAGTCAAAAAAGCTACTGTAAGTTGCTTTGTCCTTGAACTTCAGTAACAAATTGAAGCAGATTTCCCAACTATTTTTATGATGGTTTTTCATTAATTTTTAGTAAACATCAAACACCCTGATGTGTGAGAATCAACAAAAATGCAACAGAGCACATCCCTAAATTAGTTCACAGTTAAGGACACATAATGGTGTGATGATGGTTAGGTTGTACAGTATATGGGTCGGAGACATAAAATAGAAACGAGACAGGATCCCTCCACAAGTAAATGCCTCTTTAGATGTGTCAAGCAGTGCAATGTGGAGAGCGAGCCGTGACCAAAAAATCAAAGGGCAAAACACCACAGCCTGGAGACAGAGTAGCGCTGGAACGCTATGCTGTGTCTGCCCTGCGAAAACGCTCCCTGCTACAGGTCTGCTAATGAAAACCAAGACCTCTGTCACCACCCCTGCGCATTACATCACACTCTCGCTGACAAATGAAAAGCCCAGCCATGTACACAGCTTTATCTGCTTCACTGGTCTAGTGTGTGTTCTTTTCAACTTTCCCCCTTCATCTTTTGTGAGCAGATTACACCTCCTTTGCCCAATACAGAGCTTTCAAATATCTTCACGCCTGCCCTGGTCCAGTGATGTATTATTTATAGAGTGGTCCTTTAAATGGCTACCCAGAGTCAAGACTAAAACGTAGCAAGGTAACACACTGTCAGTAGTTTGACTGGCCTTTGTGGGGGAGGGCTGTTGGGTGCCTCTTCCTGTTAAGAAACTGTTCCAGTGTGTAGCAGCATTGACAGTGCCTGGCAGGGTAGTGAATAATTGGCCGTGAATTGTCCGTGACACCCATTTCCCAGCAAGTCAATAAATAATCTTTTGGGAGTTACTTTCTGGAAACCCCAATGTGTCATTGGATGTGACTGCCAATACAATTAGAAAAATCGATTGTTTTCGTAAACTTATTTTTGGTTATATCTACTTCAAATGTTTGTCACAGCTATATGATTTACACTTTGTTTTATACATTTGTTATTACATATTTTAAGTCATATGATCATTTAATGGAAAGCTAATGAATCATAAATTGAAAATTAACCTGTATGAGTACTAAAGTTACATACCTTACTACTAAAATTGGCTAAATAAAAATGGGCTTTAAATGCATAACTATCAAAAAGATCATGTCATATCAGTGCTGAACTGATGGTCAAACTCAATGTCCTGAGCTGAATGATAATGAAATCCAGCACACCAGTGGATCCCCAGGAACAGGGTAGGGAACCACTGCTCTACAAAAAAACATGCCATTTCTATGGAAACATATAGTATTTAACTGGGAGCTGTTCTCGGGAGAGGCCTTTAGGCTAGGCTCACCAAGGGTTTGAGAGTGCTACAGTCAGTGAAAGGTTGCAATGCCCGAACAGCAAAAACAATTCACAGAGCCCTCAATGAGCCCAAACAAGCATGTGTCCAATTACAAAGATATCACACAGCTCCCTGCTCCACACCCAAGTTAACGATCTTTGCCTAAAGTATTCTCTTTGCTCTGCATTCCATCTTGCTGAAGTCTTGTATTGTTTATTCCCAACTCATTTGTCATAAGGCAACCCTTGTCTTCATTCTGTGGGTTTACAGTTTGTATTAAAGGGTGATTTGAGTTTCTCATCACAACATGGAGCTAAGGACATGAGGTCAACTGCTTTCAACCTCCGGCATTTTCAAAAATACTTTTTTGGCAAGGCTTCAATGGGATCTAAGCCCATCAAGCGTATGTGACGAGATAGTCAGGTTCGAGAGAAGATCTTTCCTTTACAGTGTGTTGCATTACCAACTGAGTAATTTTGTCACCATATAAATTTTGTCACATTTATATATTATAATATTTACTTGACTATTTAACATGCAAATCATAAGAACACGTTTGCTTATCATTTGTTGGTTGCAAATAAACATATAAATCAAAAGCCAATTTTCTTCTAGGGGTGTCCAATCTTATCCAAAAAGGGCCAATGTGGGTGGAGGTTTTTGTTTTCGCCCAGCACTAAGACACCTGATTCTACTTATCAAGGTGTCGATTGAAGACCATGATTAGTTGATTAATTGAATCGGGTATCTTTAGTGCTCGGCTAAATCAAAGACCTGCACAGACATTGGCCCATTTCAGATTAGACTTCCATGTTCTAGATAAACCCGAGCACTACAAACAACAGCTTTAAAAGTCCTCTAAAGATTCTGCGGTATGTGCTGTCACCCCACTCTGTAACCTGGCAGTTATTTACTTTATCACCAATTTGCATTCACACGTACCTCCTCTGAGTCGATATCAGCATGCATGAGCGTGAGATACTTGGCAATGAGAGACATAACCAAATAAGCAATGGCACCCTCCAGGCATGCCAGCTCCCCTACATTCCCAAGCTGACTGGAATGGGGATATGGGTCACGTCCTTTTACACATCCCTCTCACACAATGATGATGTGACCTATTCCTCAAGAAACCTCATACGACTTCATTTGTGCATTGAAGTTTGACAGAGACTCATCCACTCTGTGTGGGAAAATGTTGTTCACCTCTATGACACTGCCATTTCTCATATTTCTGGAACCCACACACAGTGCACAGTGATTCTCAATATCTTGCATTTGTAATGCATGAAAGTAAATGCTTTGGCTCACAGCGTGCTTGAAAATACTGTACAAATGCTCTCAGAAGATGATCATAGATAAAAGATATCGGATAAAATATCGCTTTTCTCTTTGCTTTCTTAAACTTGTAAAAGTAGCTTAGTAAAATAAGATTACACATCTGGGTGTGACATAATGTTGTTTATCACATGACTCTCTCATCCAACACAACACATTATAAGCCAAACAGAAAAAAATATACATATTTTGGCATTCTGATAAAATAAAATTACTTTAATTTAAACCCTGATAAATAAAACTGATTGTGATCTTTCTGGAAAATACAGATGTCAGAAACCTTTAATTTGTGTAAACAGATGCTTCACTCAGAATCTCTGCTATGCCATTTAAAGTTCTCCAATTTCCTATTTCTTCTGGGGAATAAAGAATTTGTAATGAGCACTGTAATATAGAATTTGTTTCATAATTTCAAAATAAGTAATTTGGTTGATTTTTTTACTCTCTCTCGCTCTGCCACTTTTCACTCTGAAGCATGCAGAGTGATACATTGCCAGCATAGTAATAAAAGAAAGAGATTCATCTTCATACACCACATCCTCTCAATTTTTAACAAGATTTGTTTTCTGAAACAAATAGGGGAAACTTCTATTTTAAAAAAATGTGTCATTATTTATGTGAGGGTATCGCATTATTGTATTTTCAGAACATTCGCACTGTTTGGTCAAGCTCATGTAACCAGCACATGGACACAAGCCCAATTGGCAGCTTTATCAGAGTATTTAAAAAATGATTGTTATTATCTACTTAAAGTCATGTTCCTAGTGTATAGTTTTCATTTATGAAGCGTTAATAAAAGTGGATGTGAAATTGTGGTATATGTATAGTTTATGTGTAATCTCCAGTTGCAGTCACAGCACCAAACTCAAGGAAGAGTAACACAAAGAGCACTCAGGGTGAAAGTGTTTGGCTTCATGGACCCCAGAAGGGCTGTAACTATCATTTTATCGATGACTCACTGATTTTAACTGGTTTTGTGTTTGCTAGTGTTTTTGGTTTGAGTTTCTGTAGTGTGGCTTGGACGTTTTGAAACTACACACAAATGGATCCCGCATTCAAACTTTTGTGTGGCACCCATGTCAAGCCCTATACCAGTGGTTCTCAACCCTGGTCCTGGGGACCCCCTGTGTATGCTGGTTTTCGTTCCAACCACAATTGCAATACTTTAATTTTAACAAGCTGTTAATTTTTCTTAATTAGGTGTTTTTAATGTTTAGAGGGATTATTTACATTCTTAAGCCACATTATGTTAGTAATAGCTATGCATGCCATGAAGAATAAAAGTCCAATATTCACATTGTGCTGTATTGTAAACAATTAAAAGGAGGTAAATAATGTTTTAACTGATCAAATGAAAGACTGAGGTGAATCAATTGGCTCATAATTGGTGAAATTGTGGACACATGGCCACTAAAACTAACCGTTTGGTAAATAATGAAGAATTCAAAGACAAAGCAAATGATAACGAGCCAAACCTGCATTGTGTTAACAAGTTTAAGGAAAAAATTATGAAGGAACTTAAACTTGTGTTCAATTACCTAATTAGGAGCCTATTCACCTGAGTTCTTACCTCTTCTTTGTAATTGTTTGCAATATAACACAATAAGCATAACGAACATGGGATTTGTTTTCTTCCAAGCATGCATAGCTATTGCTAACATAACGTGGCTTAAGAGAGTAAAGAGTTTAAAGTGTTCTCTCTATACAATAAAAACACCTAATTAAGAAAAAATAACAGCTGGTTGGAACGAAAACCAGCATACACAGGGGGTCCCCAGGAACAGGGTTGAGAACCACTGCCCTATACTACTACTCCTTATACAGTATTTAGTTGTTGATGTTGTATCACTGCACATGTGCATGTTCCATTGTTGTAATAAGTTCTTTCTCTCTCTTTGTGGCAGGAATAATGACTGATTGTTGAAAACATTAACAGGATAACATTATTTTTTCATACCTACAAACATAAGTACCAAAGCGCAACTAAGAAACATGGCAGTATCTTCTGGATTTGTTTATTCTTTATTCCTTTTGTTCAAACTTTGTGTCTGACCAAATTCCCCAGAAAGCACAACCCAATGGTAATACCAACAGGATTTTAGAGTGCAAACCTATTTTGAAGATATGCAAGCCAGTTCAATTGATGAGATTTTGAAACTCTTGGACTGCTGGACAGCACGTATCATAATCCAGAATGTCTCAAATGTGTCTCACCACCCTTATGGAAATGCAATATACTGCAGTATATTTAAAATATATTGTGATGAAATTTTGATATATTTACAATATACTACACTTTTTCCATATGGGCATGGAACACAAGCATACTTGCATACTTTCAAACATGACCCTTTAATAGGATACCAAGCATTCTTCAAAAAAATCACAAAATATCCCCAAAATCTCAAATGAACAGGTATTACTTGGATTAAACATGAGAAGCATGTTATTAAATTACAAATGATTTCACACTCTGGACAGCAACAATGGAATTGTAATGTTCCGCTCCCTTCCTGTCCGTTTTCCGTGTTTTCCTGTTTTCCCTCCGTGTCATGTTGGATCCCTTTGTCCGTGTTTTCCCCGCTGCCGCGGACTAGGCGTGTCCTTCCCTGTCTTGTTCGTCTGGTTGTTTTGTCTTACTTCCGCCTTTCACTCCCTCCCCCTCGTTGCATGCATTGCCTCACCTGGTGTCTTGCAATCACTCCCGGTTTATGTTCACACCTGTACCGTATTTAGTCCTGTCAGTTAGCTCACTATATAGTCTTTCGGCTGGCTGCCAGTCGGCGCCAGTTCGTTAACTATCGTCACTTGGTGTTAGTGCTCGACTCGTTATCTGGTCTCCCTGCGTGAACTATTCGCTTAGTTGTGGAATGTGTTTCCCGTGCAGCTTTAGTTCTTCGCAAAACTACGGATTGGTAGTTTACCTCCCGCACAATTTCCTGTCATTATTGTGTAGCTAACCTGTTTCCCTTCTCCTCCATCTAACCCTGCACCCATTCTCCCGTGGCAGTGTTCGTGTTCCCCGTGTTCGTTGTGTGTGTTGCGGTACCTCCACCTCCAGCGCGTGTAGGCTCCGGGGTGATTCGTTACCTGGCTACCCTCCAGTTGTTCCTGTCCGACCGAAGAGACCACCCAGTTCTTCGGCGCCGGCTCCTGGAGCTCTGGAGACAGTCAGCTACTTACGGACCTACCGCAGCTGCGCCACATCACTCTGTCCTGCCGTGCTACATCAAACCACCTGACTTCCAAACCCGGCACCTCCGTGAGAACCTCCCGGTCTTTCCCGTGCCTTCCCTTGCACTAACCCCCCTCTGTTGTTTTGTTTCTCTGTACCGGTGCAGTCAGTCCGGTCCAGTTCCTGCCCTGCCGTAGTGAGTCGCTCCCCTGCCAGTTCCAGTCCAGTCCGGGCGTGAGTTGTACAAACTACTCGCTCAAGGTCCAGTTCCGGTTTGGAACATTCCGTTTCATACACGGATTCCTGTGTGGACCTCCCGTTCAGTCCAGTCCAGTTCCGGTTTGGAACATTCCGTTCCAGAACCCGATTCCCGTGTGGACCTCCCGGTCCAGTTCCAGTCCAGTCCAGTTCCGGTTTGGAACATTCCGTTCCAGTACCCGATTCCCGTGTGGACCTCCCGGTCCAGTTCCAGTCCAGTCCAGCTCCGGTTCGGAACATTCCGTTCCTGAGCCAGATTCCCGTGTGGACCACCCGGTCCAGTTCCAGTCCAGTCCAGTTCCGGTTTGGAACAGTCCGTTCCAGATCCTCCAGTCCAGCTCCGGCTTGGAGCAGCCCGCCCCGGGCTTCCAGGCGCAAGACCTCTGTACATTCTGTGTTTTGCCTTTCCTGTACAGTGTTGGGACTACCCCAACACTTAATTTATTAAAAACACCCCTTTGTGAAATCTGTCTCCTGGTCGTTGCACTTGGGTTCGTCCCGTAACAGATACGTAACAGAACGAACTGGCCTAAAACATGGACCCAGCCGACCTGGAGCAGATTCGGCACGCCTTCTCCTGCCAAACTGCGGTCAGCGACCAACAGGGCCGTCGTTTGGACGACGTGTTGGAAGTACTGAGGGGCATCACGGAACAAGTGACGCAGCTGTCTCTTCACCAGCCGCTTCCGCGTATTCCATTGGGCTCTACTCCGCCCGCACCGGATCCTCCGGCGGACCCTCCTGTGTCCACTTCATTTCGTGAGCCTCGCGTACAACATCCTGAGTTATTCCGCGGGGAATTGGGGAAATGTCGCGAATTTCTTATGAAATGCGACATTGTCTTCCGGATGCAGCCCTCCTCCTTCGCCTCCGACCCATGTAAGATCGCGTTCATTATGAGCAGCCTGGGAGGAGGTGCCCTGGAGTGGGCTACATCCATCTGGGATAGCCAAGCCGCGCTCTGCAACAACTTCGCTGCCTTCACCGCCGAGATGCGGCGCGTGTTTGACCACCCTACCTGTGGGCGAGATGCAACTCAGCGCCTACTTCAGGTCCGTCAAGGGAGTCGTAGCGTCGCAGAGATGGCCATCCAATTTCGTACCCTCGCCGCGGAGTCCGGATGGAACGACACCGCCCTTCAGGGGGCTTTCCGCCAGGCACTCAGCGAGGAGCTTAAAGACCAACTAGCCACCCGTGAGGAATCCACCTCCCTCAATAGCCTGATTAGCCTGGCCATAGCAGTCGACAACCGTCTTCGTATCCGGGCCCGTGAGCGTGGGGGGAATCCCGGTCACCTTCCTCACATACGCTCTCACCCTTCTGCTTCTGGATCCAGGGCGGCGTCTGGGGTCTCCGAAGAGGAGCCCATGCAACTGGGCAGAGTTGCGGTCAACTCTGCAGAGCGCCAACGTCGTCAGCGATCCAGGTCTTGCTTCTATTGTGGCAAACCTGGCCACCAGATCGCCTCATGTCCCATCCGCCCAAAAGAATAGGCTCGCCAGTTAAACTGGGCGTACTGACGAGCCCTATCATACCCTGCCATGCAGCCCAGAATCGCCTGGTTTTCAAGGCCACTCTCCTGTGGAAGGACAAGTCCTTAGTTTCGTCGGCCCTCATCGACTCTGGAGCCGACGCCAACTTCATGGACACCACCTTCGCCCAGAGGGCCGGCATCCCCACGGAGCTTCTACCATCTCCCATTACTGCCTTCGCCTTAGACGGTCGGAGTCTGGGGTTAGTGACCCACTCCACCGTTCCCTTACAGCTCGTCCTTTCCGGCAATCATCGGGAGAGCATTCAACTCCTCCTCATTAATTCTAAACAATCAGCCATAGTTTTAGGGCAGACCTGGCTCCGTCTCCATAACCCGCACATCGACTGGCAGGGCGGACGCATCCTGGCGTGGAGTGGCCACTGCCTGGCTAGCTGTCTCCGCTCCGCGCTTCCCCCTCCGGGGTCCAAGAATCCCAGCACCAACCTACCCGAACCCGATATGTCCACCGTTCCCAAGCAATATCACGACCTCGGTCGCACCTTTTCGAAATCACGTGCTCTGTCCCTACCTCCTCACCGCCCTTACGATTGTTGTATTGATCTGCTGGCGGGAGCCAAACTTCCGTCCGGCCGTCTCTACAGTCTGTCGGGACCAGAGAAACTCGCCATGGAGGAGTATATCCATGAGTCCCTCGCCTCGGGCATCATCCGTCCCTCCTCTTCTCCGGTTGGTGCTGGGTTCTTTTTTGTAGGGAAAAAGGACGGCTCACTACGGCCCTGCATCGACTACCGGGGACTCAATTCCATCACCATCCGCAACAAATATCCTCTCCCCCTCATTAACACTGCTTTTGAACCCCTCTCGCAGGCCGTCATTTTTACCAAGCTCGACCTCCGTAATGCGTACCACTTGGTGCGCATACGGGAGGGGGATGAGTGGAAGACTGCCTTCAATACCCCGTTGGGCCACTATGAGTACCTGGTGGTCCCTTTCGGCCTTACTAACGCCCCGGCAGTCTTCCAGGGCATGGTGAATGACGTACTGCGAGACCTATTGGGTAAGACTGTTTTTGTTTACATTGACGACATTTTGATTTTTTCTAAGTCCCCTCAGGAGCACATTCTCCATGTCCGGGAGGTTCTCCAGCGGCTCCTCGAGAACCAGCTCTTCGTCAAGGCGGAGAAGTGCTCCTTCCACGTCTCTTCAGTCCCGTTCCTCGGCTTCATTATTGAGGAGGGCAGTATCCGGGCGGATCCGGTCAAAGTCAAGGCGGTGACGGAATGGCCCCAACCCACCTCTCGTAAGCACCTACAACAATTCCTTGGTTTTGCTAATTTCTATCGTCGTTTTATCCGTAATTACAGTGTCATTGCTGCCCCCCTTACCAAACTTACCTCCACTGCTTTTTCTTTCTGTTGGAACTCCGAAGCCCAGCGTGCTTTTGAACAGCTCAAAACACGGTTTTCCTCAGCCCCTATTCTTTGCCACCCTGATCCCTCCCGCCAATTTACGATTGAGGTGGATGCCTCCGACACCGGCGTGGGGGCCATTCTGTCCCAACGTGCCGCCTTGGACAACAAACTCCATCCCTGTGCCTTTTTCTCCCGGAGGCTGTCCTCCGCTGAGCGAAATTATGATGTCGGGGATCGGGAGCTTCTTGCCATTAAGCTGGCTCTTGAGGAGTGGCGCCACTGGCTGGAGGGGGCAGGTACCCCCTTTGTTGTTTTAACTGACCACCAAAATTTAATTTATTTAAGGTCTGCTAAGAGGCTGAATGCTAGACAGGCTAGGTGGTCACTTTTCTTTGCCCGGTTCAATTTTTCGTTATCCTATCGCCCCGGTTCCCGCAATATTAAGGCGGATGCCTTATCCCGTGTGTTTTCCCTTCCCTCCAGTCCTGCTGACCCCGAACCCATTCTGCCAGCGTCCTGTATGGTGGCTGCGGTCTCCTGGAGGATTGAGGAGATCGTGAGGTCCGCCCAGACTTCCCACCCTGACCCCCGTAATAACCCTAACCCCTCCCTGTTTGTTCCCGACTCCGTCCGCTCCCAGGTCCTTGAGTGGGTTCACGCCTCCTGCCTGGCGTGTCACCCAGGTGTTGCCAGAACGACCACCCTCGCCAGGAGGAGCTTTTGGTGGCCCACCCTCAAGGAGGATACCCGTGCTTTTGTCCTGGCCTGCTCAGTATGCGCCAGGAGCAAGGCTTCCCACCAGCCTCCCTCTGGTCGTCTCCTTCCCCTCCCTGTCCCGGGCCGTCCTTGGAGCCACATTGGGGTGGATTTTGTAACCGGTCTGCCGTTGTCAGAAGGCAACTCTGTCATTCTGACAATTGTGGATCGGTTCTCCAAGGCGGTTCACTTCATTCCCCTCCCCAAGCTCCCGTCCGCCCTCGAAACGGCGGAGCTCCTGGTGGTACATGTGGTCAGGCTGCACGGGATCCCATCCGATATTGTGTCGGATCGTGGGCCCCAATTCTCCTCCCAGGTCTGGAAGGCGTTCTGTGTAGCCCTGGGGGCCTCGGCCAGTCTGTCGTCTGGCTTCCATCCCCAGTCGAACGGCCAGGCAGAGAGGGCGAACCAGGACCTGGGGGCCGCCCTGCGGTGCGTCACGGCTCGCAATCCCGCCTCCTGGAGCCGTTTCCTCCCCTGGGTGGAGTACTCTCACAACTCCCTTAAGAGTACCTCCACCGGGTTATCCCCTTTCGAGTGCTCGTTAGGGTACCAACCCCCTCTCCTGTCGGTCCAGGAGGCCGAGGTAGCAGTCCCCTCTGTCAAGGCCCACATCCTCAAATGCAAGCGCATTTGGAGGCTTGCACGCACCGCACTCCTACGTTCCAATTCCCGGTCACAGCGTCTGGCGGACCTGCACAGGACCGCAGCCCCCAAGTACAGGGCCGGTCAGCAGGTCTGGTTGTCCACGTCCAACATTTCCCTTCCCTCCTCCTCTAAAAAACTTCGGCCCCGGTTCATTGGTCCCTTCCCTGTTGTATGTCTTGTTAACCCAGTTTCCGTCAAACTCTCCCTCCCTGCCTCCCTCAAAGTTTACCCCGTTTTTCATGTTTCCCAAATTAAGCCTGTCGCCTCCAGCCCCCTCAGTGCCCCTACCCTCCCTCCTCCACCTGTCCGGGTCATCAACAACGCCCCGGCCTACACGGTGGACCGCATCATCGACATCCGCCGTAAGGGTCGGGGTTTCCAATACCTCGTGGACTGGGAGGGGTATGGTCCTGAGGAGCGGTCATGGCTCCACAGGGGCCTCATCCTGGATCAATCACTGATCCAGGATTTCCACAGTCGCTTCCCATCCAAGACCAGGCCGCCAGGTACGCCAGGTGGCGTACGTTGAGGGGGGGGTACTGTAATGTTCCGCTCCCTTCCTGTCCGTTTTCCGTGTTTTCCTGTTTTCCCTCCGTGTCATGTTGGATCCCTTTGTCCGTGTTTTCCCCGCTGCCGCGGACTAGGCGTGTCCTTCCCTGTCTTGTTCGTCTGGTTGTTTTGTCTTACTTCCGCCTTTCACTCCCTCCCCCTCGTTGCATGCATTGCCTCACCTGGTGTCTTGCAATCACTCCCGGTTTATGTTCACACCTGTACCGTATTTAGTCCTGTCAGTTAGCTCACTATATAGTCTTTCGGCTGGCTGCCAGTCGGCGCCAGTTCGTTAACTATCGTCACTTGGTGTTAGTGCTCGACTCGTTATCTGGTCTCCCTGCGTGAACTATTCGCTTAGTTGTGGAATGTGTTTCCCGTGCAGCTTTAGTTCTTCGCAAAACTACGGATTGGTAGTTTACCTCCCGCACAATTTCCTGTCATTATTGTGTAGCTAACCTGTTTCCCTTCTCCTCCATCTAACCCTGCACCCATTCTCCCGTGGCAGTGTTCGTGTTCCCCGTGTTCGTTGTGTGTGTTGCGGTACCTCCACCTCCAGCGCGTGTAGGCTCCGGGGTGATTCGTTACCTGGCTACCCTCCAGTTGTTCCTGTCCGACCGAAGAGACCACCCAGTTCTTCGGCGCCGGCTCCTGGAGCTCTGGAGACAGTCAGCTACTTACGGACCTACCGCAGCTGCGCCACATCACTCTGTCCTGCCGTGCTACATCAAACCACCTGACTTCCAAACCCGGCACCTCCGTGAGAACCTCCCGGTCTTTCCCGTGCCTTCCCTTGCACTAACCCCCCTCTGTTGTTTTGTTTCTCTGTACCGGTGCAGTCAGTCCGGTCCAGTTCCTGCCCTGCCGTAGTGAGTCGCTCCCCTGCCAGTTCCAGTCCAGTCCGGGCGTGAGTTGTACAAACTACTCGCTCAAGGTCCAGTTCCGGTTTGGAACATTCCGTTTCATACACGGATTCCTGTGTGGACCTCCCGTTCAGTCCAGTCCAGTTCCGGTTTGGAACATTCCGTTCCAGAACCCGATTCCCGTGTGGACCTCCCGGTCCAGTTCCAGTCCAGTCCAGTTCCGGTTTGGAACATTCCGTTCCAGTACCCGATTCCCGTGTGGACCTCCCGGTCCAGTTCCAGTCCAGTCCAGTTCCGGTTCGGAACATTCCGTTCCTGAGCCAGATTCCCGTGTGGACCACCCGGTCCAGTTCCAGTCCAGTCCAGTTCCGGTTTGGAACAGTCCGTTCCAGATCCTCCAGTCCAGCTCCGGCTTGGAGCAGCCCGCCCCGGGCTTCCAGGCGCAAGACCTCTGTACATTCTGTGTTTTGCCTTTCCTGTACAGTGTTGGGACTACCCCAACACTTAATTTATTAAAAACACCCCTTTGTGAAATCTGTCTCCTGGTCGTTGCACTTGGGTTCGTCCCGTAACAGATACGTAACAGGAATAGAAGCAACCTTTGCTTATTGGTGCTCCAAATCCGTAGTAAAATAACCTTTTTCATGGTTTACAGTTTGATTCACTGCAACATATCAAATATGAGGCTGTGAAATAAAAATCCTATGACACTTCTGCATTTTTGTCTAAACTCATTTTAAGATCTTGTACCCACATCAAGCTGTATGTCTCGATGTGAATTATGCATACATTGGTGGATATCTCTTTAGACAAACTCAACTGACAAAAGGCATAACCTCAAATCAAAATTGAACAGGTCAAAGGGCAAAAATTAAAATGATCTTGTTCTTTCCATGAAGTAATTCAGTTTTGTACCTGTAATTATTCTTCTCACTGCCAATGTGGAACCGGTCATACTGAGAGAAAGCAAGGTGACCATCCCAGTCAATCAACTCAATCCGCAGAGCATACTGCCGTCTGCTGGTGAGGAGGAACACCAGCTCATTCCCAAGCCAGTGCTCTCCAGACAGACTCCCAAATCCCTGTAACACAACCAAACCATGAACACCCTATTGCTATTATTTTACGTGACATTCATATTTAAGACATTCATATTTATATCATACAATACTTGAGAATTATATTAAGCAAGTCTTATTTTCCTCATAGATTTTATGACTCTTTAGCTTTCTTTCTTCAAAAACTGCTTTTAAAAGTGAGTGACCCTGGGGTCCTGCTCAAAAATCTTACCAAATTAATTCATAATAAAAAGATTTAAACAGAAATAAAATGTTGAACAGAAATAACTGTACATTTATTAATTGGATACAGATGAAAATACACTACATATATATTTAATAATTTCATAGTTTATTACTCTTTATTAGCTTGACATTAATTAACTGCTACTTCTGTACTTATATTCTTGCTGTTCTTGATAAGTACAGCTGCTGTGGTAAGTATTTAAAATAGCCTGATATTTTGACCTTATCGGTCACCCTGGATAACACTGTCTGCTAAATTAATAACCAAAATCGAATTAATAACCTATTATCATTATGGCCTGCAGTGTGTCAAAATGCAGGTGCCATAGCTGGGAAGGTACGGGTATGAAGGATGATCTTCTGGCTCACCATCTTGTACTCTTTCCAGGTCCTGTGGAAGTCCACACTGCCGTCCTGCCTCCGTTGAAGCACTGTCCACCCCCCTCCAGCTGCTTCCATGTTACAGTACACCTGCAGAGAAAGACAGCTGGGCTAAAAGATGTAGCGCAAGCTCATGTAGCCAGCACATGGACACAAGCCCAAGTGGCAGTTTTCTCAGAGTATTAAAAAAAATCATCAAATTCTTGTTATTATCTACTTAAATTCATGTTCCTAGTGTATAGTTTTAATTTATGAAGCATTAATAAAAGTGGATGTGAAATTGTGGTATATGTATAGTTTATGTGTAATCTCCAGTTGCAGTCACAGCACCAAACTCAAGGAAGAGTAACACAAAGAGCACTCGGGGTGAAAGTGTTTGGCTTCATGGACCCCAGAAGGGCTGTAACTATCATTCTATTGATGACTCACTGATTTGAACTGATTACACAGGGTGCACATGGTGGGATTTCTAAACTCTCATTTTGTGTTTGCTAGTGTTTTTGGTTTGAGTTTCTGTAGTGTGGCTTGGACGTTTTGAACCTACACATCACATATGGATCCCGCATTCAAACTTCAAACCCATGTCAATCCCTATACTACTGCTAGTGACAGAGACACAGCAGTTGGTTGATTTTTGTCATATGAAGCCTCTTTAGGCTACTTTTGTCATGGTTTCTGGCAGCCTGCTGTTGTTTCTGCAGTCGTTCTTTTGTTTGACGACATCGAGGCAGTCTATCGCATTTTTCCGCCTCCTTTCCGGTGTTTGAATCTCACCCGACAATTATTCCTTTCACCTGTTTTTGATTTCCTGTCGGTTATAAATAGCCCAGGACTTCCGCATTTCCGACGCTTCGATATTGTCATTGCTATTTGACTATCGGAGTCGCTAAGGTAAAGGATAGGGGTTGTTCCTCTTCAGAAACGTAGGTAGTCCGGTTAAGAGTTAGGGTAAAGATTAGTTTCTCTTGTTATTCTTTTATTTTTCCTCTACCTGTTACCTTTTGTTCAGCTTCTTCACTCCTAGAGCTGTAGGTAACAGGTTCTTTTTCTATTAAGTTTCTTTTGCCCCTGTTACACGGGCTTTCTTTTGTTTTTTCTCTGACCTCCAGTTATACGCCTCTTGTGTGAGTGTGTGAGGTTCCTTTGTTGTTTTATTACTCGCTATCGCCAAGTTTGCCCTCTTTTGGGGTTGTTTTGTGTTGGCTTACGCCGGGAGATTTTTATTCCCATTATTTTGTTTAATTTCTCCCTGTACTGCGGAGCTGTCCGCTTATTGGCGTATTTCTCTCGAAATACGCTTTCAGATCCCTTGGTTGTGGCGCTTGGTTCTCCAAACCTTACACTCCCCCTTACAACTTTGAGGGAAAAAACAAGTATCTATATGAGTTATTTGTGACACTCTCCTTCCCGTCCCCGCTGTGTCCCGTGTTTTACCTGTTTCCTCATGTGCCATGTTGTTTTTGTATTCCTGTTTGTTTCCCCTCGTGCTGCAGGCTGGGCGTGGTTCTTCCCCTTCATGTCACTCTGTTCCCTTGCTCTGTGTCTGCCTATCTCTTTCCTTCTCTCCGCATGCATTCCTCACACTCTCTGCTCCGCTAATCACTCACGCATACATTTGCACGCTGCACATTATTGATACCTATTAACTCTTGTTGTCATGGTTTCTGGCAGCCTGCTGTTGTTTCTGCGGTGTTTGAATCTCGCCCGTCAATTATTCCTTTCACCTGTTTTGGATTTCCTGCCGGTTATAAATAGCACAGGTGTTCCGCTTTGCCGATGCTTCGAGATTGTCTTTGCTTTTGACTATCGGAGTCGGTAAGGAAAAGGATAGCGGTCTCTATGTTTCTGGTTGTTACTCGTCAGAAACATAGGTAGTCCGGTTAAGGAGTTAGGGTAAAGATTTATTTAGTCTTTTTGTTTCCTTCTCTCTTTATCCTTTTATTTTCCTCTACCTGTTACCTTTTTGTCAGCTCGTTCACATTTCTCTGACCTCTAGTTATACGCCTCTTGTGTGAGTGCGTGAGGTTCCTTTGTTGTTTACTACCTGCTATCGCCGAGTTGCCCTGCGTTGGCTTACGCCAGGAGGGTTTTATCCCATTATTTTGTTTTATTTCCCCTGTTACTGCGGAGCTGTCCGCTTAGTGGCGTATTTCTAATGAATTACGCTTTCAGATTCCTTGGTTGTGGCGTTTGGTTCTCCGAATCTTTCACTCCACATTACACTTGTATTTAGTCTCCTGGTGTTCTTTGTCCTGTGCCAGTTCGTTAAGTCTCGTTGTAGTAATACTCTGGTCTTGTCTCGTCTGGTGCTTAGTATCTAGCTTTGTCTTGCCTGCTTAATTTAACTCTTGCTAAAAGCTGTGTTAACTCGCCGCTTATCTAGTCTTGCCTTGCTGTCAATTAACTCTTGTCTGCTTTCCAAGTCTACCAGTCTGCAGCTGTTCGTACCCATCCTGTCTGTTTCCCAAGTCTACCAATCTGCAGCTGTTTGTGCCCACTCCACGCTGCCCCGTCTCCCACTCCCCACTCCTCCTCTGCTGCACCTGCCCGGATTCCTGCCACCATCCAGTCCCTGGCCTCTCCCGCTCCCGTCCTCCCTCTGCTGCTCCATTCCTGGTTTCTGTTTGTCTGTCTAAAATTCTCCCTATGCTTCAGGAGTTCTGGTCGAAGCAATAAATTATTGGATTATTGGAATCCCTTGTGTGTGAGTCGTGCATTTGAGTCCAGTCCCTGCTCGGAGTCGTAACATTCTTAGCTGAAAACCAGGAAATTACATGATAATTTCCATTAGTTGGTACAGAAACTCTATGGTACAGCAACTATAATTCTATTTCAGGTTGAATAAAGAGTCTGCACAACCCACAAGCCAATCCACCCTCAAGCTAGTCAGCTGCCCTGTCAGACAAGGAACTTCCTAGGGAAAACTGTGTATGTGTTTCCATTTTTATAAATGTCTGAGTTTGCCAAAGTGAGATCTCCAGCTTCAATCAGATAGGAACCGATTAGCCTTTCTCATAAATGCCACATTTTGGAAATGGCTCCAGTACTCTGCTAAGTCATATCACTGAGCTGCCTGGCTGCAGAGACTGAAGAGCTACTCTTGCAGTTTTGTTTTGCCATAGATAATATGCCAAACATAACACATGTTCATAGCTTGTTATAACTTGTTAAACTGCTGTTCACAGTGAAGTTCCAATTTATCATGGTATGTCCAGATCTATCTAGCTCACCGTAAACATTCTCTTCATATCCAAGCAATTAAATAAACACCCTCAGTAAAACTCAGTGCCAGCTGAGGGTCTTTTCTCATGAAAAGCAGTATAACTTGGAAACTTTATGTCCCTAGGTTTCTCAGATAAAAATGTCAGCAGAAGATATTTCTTTATTCATTCTGAACTGAAATGTGGTTCCAACAACATGAAGGAGGAACAGGAGCATACCTGTAAGAAGGGATGTTTTTAAAGGAGAGTCCATAAATATAAATATCCATAAAAAGTCCATAAGCAGTTTATGCCCATTAAGGAATCAATACAGTTAAGATACTCCATCAACGCAATTCAGACAAATGCTGTTGTTCCACCCTTTTTGTGAGAATGGCCCTTCAGTAGAGCAACACCCCACCCAACATGTGACCCTTGACCTCAGGCATGAGCAGGTGATTCCCATCACATATGACCCAGAGATCTGCTGTTCTTTCTGAACACGCTCCTTCTGGTTCCTATTACACTTTAATAGCTCTTGCAACTCCACTTATTTGAGCTAATTTGTTCCTCCTTAAATTCCCTCAGGAAATTAGGTCAGTGAGACATGGTTAGAAATTACTGTGTTCGACAAGAATACACAGTTCACAAAAGCTAGTGAACTTTACTTAAAACAGTTTGATTTGAAACCGTGTGTATGAGTAAAACTTCTGTCACCTCTGTACTTCTGTTCTCAACTGCCAACAGAACTTTTCTCTGTAGTTTTACCCAGTGGGCACAAGCAGCAGATCTGACAGGAGGGTTCTACTGACAGTCCAGCACAGCTGAGAATGGTATAGGGGAGCTGGGTGCTATTAGGGAGGCCTCACAGCCAGGATCAGGCACGGGGTCACTGCCAAAGTCTCTGCGGTCTGGCAGCAACTCACTGCAGTACTAAACATCTGCTGTTTCCACAGGCCTTCCAAACACATTTTGAGCCCTGTAATGAGCCAACCCATACCTGCCAGACTGTACCTTTCCCTGAGATGCTGTGGCTATGTCCTTGAGCTATGGGGTTTACTGAACTTTACACCAGTTGTTCAAGAAAAAAATGCATGTGTAAATGGAACAGAGAAAATATGTAAAATCATAGACATTAGTAGTAATAGTGTATACAAAACAAAGAGATTAAGGATAAAATGCTAATACACTTGCTAAGACAAATTGTTAATAATTTTCAGGAGAATGTGAAGAAGCTGAAGAACATCAAGGCAATGGAGAAGCTCTCAGGGCAACCCAATATAGACTTAATTACAAAGTGCACTATAAATTAATTTAAATGATAATTTCAAATGATGAAAGGTGAAAGATAAAAATGTATTTGATAGCAATGTACAAACCATGCCCACCTTTTTTGTCTCTTGTGTGCCGATGTGAATGGTGTACACTCCACTTTTATTGTACCCAGCCTGGAGAAGATCAGCACAATCTCGAAACCTTCTTTCCTCCTCCGCATGCTTCGAGATGTTCGGAGCCACTGTTGAAAAATGCAAGACATTCCCATGTTTGTGCCAGTAATGGGAAAGTGAGGCTTTTTAAATCATTATGAATCCTCAGTGGGATCCTTATTGGGAAGGGAAAACCTGAAGGCTAATACTGAAATATTCAGACCTGTGGGATATACTGTATATACCTGTTTGAATGTAAGGTGGAGATATTGGGAAAGGTAAATCCAGCAACCTGAATTCCTTCAGTACACATTTACCTCACCAGCTCTATAGATGCACATGCAAAAATTTGAGCTACTGAATTTAATCTGCATTGTGATATATTTCAAACCCTTATAAAAAATATAAATGAGCATGGTATAATGGTATGTCACAGAACAAAAGGGTGCTAAGCCTTTTGATAAAAACTTACGATATACGCAATGAAGAAAGTGTGGTTTTGTCAATCAGTTGAGATATTTCTCCCTATAAATGAAGGAAACTATCTTTGACGTGTATTTCAAAGCATCAGCTGGAAGTCTATTTCCATCTAAGGATGATTAAGGCAGCGATATTTTCAGACCAAGCAATGGGCTGAAAGACTAAACACTACAAGCTAAACGTTTCAAGTTTCAGGAATAACAACTGAACAAGTGGCTGACATTCAACCTGAAAATGGCAATTATGTAGATGGAAATGACTGCAGATGGTTTTTAACAACATCGAATCTCAGCTTTCACAGCATTGTTTTTACTGTGTATTTTTTCATACGGAGATGGATCTGAACAGTGAAATGTGTCCCCATCGTTTAAAGGAGAACTGTGATTCCCTGTGATGATCAAAAGGGAGCTTTTGAAGAATGAGCTTTTTGTCAGACACATAATTTCTACCATTTTAGCAGGGTATTGAGTGTCAGTGACAGAGATCTCCCACTGTGACAGGCTGGCGGACTGTGACCTTGCACTGCAGACACTGCACAGAGACTCCAGAGACAGTTTCCATGCCAACATGTGATTTGTTAAGCTGGATTTTAAAATAATGAACTCTTGCTATCCATTATAGCCAGTGGTGTTTTCCATCCCACCCCACATTTTTTCCACATCTTTCTTTCTGCTCAGTATGGCTTACTTTCTGTAAAGTTATATTGCTCATACTGCTTACTAATTTCTGCCCTACTAGAATCAGTGCTAATCATTAGTCAGACCACACACCCACCCCAATCACTTGCAGTACAGAAATGTCCTTATGGATACAACATGAAATCGCTGTCCCGCTGATATTGCTGGCAAACTACCATGTATGCCCTATTAAAGTATACTAAAGCTGAGAAACCCCTGGGCTGTTTTAAAGAAAAATAAGTAATGCGTCAAACAAACAGGCTGTGCTATATTTGAGTCTGAATGCGTAATATGTTTCATAACCTTTCTCAGCTGTGGCCCATTCTGATAAGCAAGATTCATGGTCATATAAATGATTGATATAAGGTTCAGATTACATATTCAAGGTTTTGAATTCAGCTTTGAGACTATTATTGATGTACCAGTCTTTGTTCAGGGAGTTGTGTATTCTGGTCAGCTGGGACTTGTCTGCAGTGTGGGGTTCATGTTAAAAGGACAGTAGAGACAAAAGCTCCTTTATAAATCAATACTTTAAGACCGTGCCACACTCAGCTAGACCAGTAGGTTTTCTCCCCACTGGTTCTTTGATTCCTTGTGGCTGCTGCAACACGAGGCTATGAAAGTCATTGTACCCAGTGGACTTATCACACTCTCTGCATCACAATGGGAGATGAGGCCAGCAGTAAGCAGTGGAACATGGTTTTAAAGGGAGTGGACAAAACAGCTCACAAGTATTCCTGCATAGACGCATTGTGAGCAATATGTACAAGTTTAGGCTTCACTAGGCCAACTCAGAAGCGTTTTTGTCATTGTTGTACAGACATGCTGATAGTTCTTCAACTTATTGTATGCCATTTTATAACCAAAATAACAGTGTGACAACAGTGCTATTTGATGTGAAATTAATGACCTACAGATTCAGCCATTGGAAGGTTTCGGAGACATTCCTAAGAACAGTTCACTACTACAAACATATCACAGTCTAAAAATCCACATACAAAATGACTTGAAGCATTTAATCATGAATGTTAAATTAATTAAATGAATTATGAATACTAAAAAAGAAATTATCATATTTAGCAGCCAGTGATATATACTTGACCATATCTTATTGGAAACCATCACCCTGGGCAACTAACAGTGCTTCATGAACGCTTATGGGTAGAGCTACTGTGTCCTGCACTGTCAATCACTGATATGTAGGAACCAACCCAGCTTCTGGTTCAGGCTCTGGTCATCTCCTGCGTTAACTGCTGCAACTTTCTCCAATATCACTACCAATTCACACCCCTCCACACTGCCTTCCACTGGCTACCAAGAAATGCTTGCAACAAATTTAAAGCCTACTGGGATGCTAAGTTCACTGCTCCTTCATACATTCAAAAGATTGTCAGACTATACACACCAGCCAGAACCCCTCCATTCTGCAACCTCGGCTAAATGCCAATAATATAATCAAAGTGTAGTGTGTTGTTCTCAAAAGCCTATGCTATGATCGGTTGATATCAGGAGTCATGGATAACACATGAAAGCACCAGCATTTCAGGATAAATTAAACCAGCGCCTCCTGTCACTGGAAGATGGACCCACATGGGTGTTTGGGGGGGTGTTCTATACCTCCTTCCCGAGAGCATAGACTGAGGATGCTGCTGACTGTGTCCACCAGAGCTTGCTGCTGCCTCTGGAGGGCGCTATTGTTTCCAGTGGCCCGGCCAAGCTGGGCCTCCAGCTCCCGAATCACTCCACTCTGCCTCCTCACCAGATCCTGCAGACTTCCTTTCTCCTCGCGCAAGGACTGCAACTCCTTTTGGTGCCGCGATTCCATCTCCTGCATCTTTCGCTCCAGAAACCTGGTCATAGATTATGTGGCGGTCAGTAAGCAACACACCCTTCCTATTGAAATGGGTACGATGTGCCAAAATTTTCCAATGAGTGAAAAACGGGTATAGTGAATCAACCTGGTTCCAGCTCTACAGTGTAAAAGGGATGTAAAGAATCAGCCTTATTCCAGTTCTACAGTGTAAAATGGGTAAAAACAATGTCCAAGCTTGGGAGGTTCATAGAGTTATTGTTTATCTCAATATTCATGGCATTCAAGTGGTTGATATGGTTGATATTGAAGTCGATCCCCAAGATAGTATGCCAGTATATCCTACTGCCATTAACAACAGTCCCATCTTAAATAAATCTGGTTAATGCCAACTTCCAAACAGAGAGGTAATGGATACCATGTGTTAAGTCTCTGATATGAGCCAGAAGATTGAACCCACTGTATTCTAGAGCTAACACTGTAGCCAAAAGGCCAATCCACTTGATTTTCTTCAAGGTACAGTGCCCTCCACAATTATTGGCACCCCTGGTAAAGATGAGTAAAAAGGGTTATAAAAAATTTACCTTTTGGTGAATTAGCTTAATTTCACACTGAAAAAATGAGAAAAATACAACCTTTAATTGAAGTAAATTTATTTTGAGAAAAAAAACATCCCTCATCAAGAAATTATTATTTTTAACAAAACCATGTGTGCCACCAACTTCAATTCATATAGTTTGACCACACAAAGACAGGTAGAATAACGGGTCAGTGCATCTTATTTGTGCACTGTCAATTAATGATACAGTTCTTAACTTCTACTGAAACATGCCATGCCATTTTTCAGAGAATTTCTTCTGCATTAGTCTTTACATCTCCTCAGTACATGAAAATACTGTGATGAAATCTGAAATCTGAAATATTAAAAATGTATCAATAAAATTACTTTTTCCTTTATCAAATCTTTACAGATAAACACAAATGTTCCTTCTCAGCTGTCAAAAAGAAAAATGTTTATTCTACATGAATGGCTTTTCATAATTTAGGGGTGAGAATATTGTCTTATTAATGCATTTATCAATTCAATTAAAAAGTTGGACTTTTGATATGGTGACCTATAATCCTGTTTTCCATGATTCATCATTAACTGAGATAATTTTTTTTTTTTCCAAATTACTTGCTGTTAAAAATAGCTCACAGGCATTTCTTTATCTCTGTGGCCACCACACAATGGGCCATATTTGGGTAAGAGTCAGATCACACAGTTCAAATGCTTCTGAGAAAGTGCAGGAGATCCTGTACGTTTTGTGCTGGCCCCTCAACCCCCAGTGAAGAGAGGGCCGTGCAGGGGACTTTACCCGTTCTTGTCGTGGAGCTTGCTGATTTCATTGGTCTGTTGGAGGAGCTGTCTCTCCAGCTTGTTGGTAGAGAGGGAGTTCTCCAGCAGCTGGATTTCCAGTCTTGACGTCTGATTTAAAACCTGCCCCAAAATAAAGAGTATCACTACTTTTCCAGTTTAGCCCAGAAATCAGACAAGGATCAGATCCAAATCTGATAGACTGCATTACTCTACTTCAAGGCTGAGATACTTGATTTACTTCAAGTATACAAGTTTAAGGCTGATTTAAAATGCTTGGTATATCCAACTGAGGCAGTACCTGTGTTTCTACATCTGTCAGTTTTCTTGTCTGTTCAGCTGTCTGGGACAGCAGACTGGTTCCCATCTCCAGCATGGCAGCTGTCTGATTGTGCACTGCGCTCTGCTGCAGCTGAGTCAGTTCCATGCGCATGCTCTCCCTGATGGAGCTCTCAATCTAGAGCACACATGCCATACCACACAGGAAAAATAACACAGAAGAATAATTAATGATTAGAATAAAGGTTCACCACTTAACATACAACCTAAACAGATTGTCTATGTGGGTAAAGGTCGGCAGTGTAGTATAATGGTTAAGGAACTGGACTTGTAACCGAAAGGTTGCAGGTTCGATTCCCAGGTAGGACACTGCCGTTGTACCCTTGAGCAAGGTACTTAACCTGAATTGCTTCAGTATATCCAGCTGTATAAATGGATAAATGTAATAAGAAGTTGTGTAAGTCGCTCTGGATAAGAGCGTCTGCTAAATGCCTATAATGTAATGTAATGTAATGTAAAGTATTTTCACAATTACAGTTATTCATATAGGAATTTCTTTATCTTAAAAAATTTAATAATTATTTGGCTGATCAACTATTTAAGCTATTTAAGGGACATACAACTCACATATATTGAGTTTGCATAGAATAAAAATAGAATGCAGATATGTGATAGAATAAGCCCGTCTCAAAATATAATGTTGCGCTCGGCTCGTCTTGCGCTCGTGTTCGTTCAGTGTCTCGACTCTCCAATATTGTGAATTTGGATTGCAGTCCCCATTTTAAACGCTCGGTGTCAATGTTACATATAGCTCCTTTAAAAAGAAATGAGATACATTTTCGCTGGTATTTGAACATTGTAGGCCGAAAATAATGTCAGTAGTAATGAAAAGAGTGTTGTCATGTTACTGTAGCCAAGTCAACATCAGAAAATTCCTCAACTCAATTTTCTAACTTAGTTCTCCTCAGCTATTCAAATGATGATAGCTGAGAAGTGAGTCATTTCCAATAACTCCAATAAAGCAGTAAAATAATAAATCTTCAAGGTTTTGGATTTGGTATCAAAAAGAAAGAAATGACATATTATTTGAATACAATCTGCCAGGGGACAGGAAATAGCCAAGAGAGCATTTACTGCCAATCTGGTGTCTGGGTATCCCTGCATTCTCTAGAATAATATCCAATACACTCCCACTAAAGGTCTGGGCAAATATTAAGAGTAATACATTCATTGGATTGAGTGCCATAAAATCAAATTTTCCAATAGAAAATGCTTTTAAAGTAGATTTTTTAACAGGAACCCTGATCACATTTCTCCAAAGTCAACCTATTTTCATAGTCATGCCGTAGGCCCAGGGGTCGATTTGAGACAAAAAGCATCCCCTTTGAAAACTGCCATTGCCTTTTTCCATAGCCATCACAACTGACCTCATATATCCACTCTCCTCCTCATCATTACGTAGCATGAAGCTTTGGCGTGAGTTTGAACGAGCACAGGAACATTTTGGGTCATAGGTGGTTTATCTGAGAGGACAGGATACCCTCAGTCATAGTAAAAATGAAAACAGTGATGTACTTTACTCCATGAAAATAAACTAAATAAAGGTATGTTTTATCTACTTATCAAATGCTGTTAATTGGTTTCACAAATATTAACAATGCTCAATGAACCAAGCTTGATAGTACCTAATTCGCAATAAAAACAGGTCAGCTAAACTAAATTAATTCACCCAAAAGATTTTATTTATATCGATCACTACATAATTACCATATGAATACTAACAACCAATATACACTGCCTGGCCAAAAAAAAAGTCGCACACTCTAATATTTCGTTGGATCGCCTTTAGCTTTGATTACGGCGCGCATTCGTCGTGGCATTGTTTCGACAACCTTATGCAACGTCACAACATTTATTTCCGTCCAGAGTTGCATTCATTTTTGGCCGATATCTTGTATTGACGACGGGAGAGTCGAACCACTCCGTAAAGACTTCTCCAGCACATCCCAAAGACTTTCAATGGGGTTAAGGTCAGGACTCTGGTGGCCAATTCATGTGTGAAAATGATTCCTCATTCTCCCTGAACCACTCTTTCACAATTTGAGCCCCATGAATCTTGGCATTGTCGTCCTGGAATATGCCTATTGTTGGGATAACCTGGTCATTCAGTACATTCAGGTACTCAGCTGAGTTCATTTTATTCCTGCATAATGTTGCTGAGCCTAGACCTGACCAATTGAAGCAACCCCAGATCATAACACTGCCTCCAGAGGCTTGTACATTGGGCACTCTGCATGACGGGTGCAACAGCAACTTTTTTTTTGGCCAGGCAGTGTATCATACCATTGAATAGTATGACTATATAGTGTGACTATTTGTTGATACTACAATTACAGCCTATAAAAGGCAAGCAAACATTATATCACAGCATGGGTTGTATTCTTGTTTCATCAGCTGAATGTACTGAAGACCAAAGCAGAAATAATTTCACTCTAAAGCAAGAAAATACTATAACAAGAGGTCTTACATAACTATTCTATTTCAGTATTGTTCCTTACACATAGACTGATTCTGTACAACACAGTGATCAAACTAGTACACCAGCTTACAACAAAACGAATCTACTACAGAACAGTATCAATTCTTTCCATTTGGCCTTGTCAGTCTTGAGACAAAGAAGGAACTACATGGCCATATGTGGGTGGGCTGCAAACCATTCTCTTATAAGATTAGAGTGGTGGAAAGCTACATTGTCGCATATGACTTGAAAGTGTGGAACACTTTCTCTTCCAGGGGGTACAATTGTGCTATAAATACATCTATCTTTAGGCAACTTATACAACTTGAGACAGAATACCTCTTTTATGCATGAATAAGGCAGAAAATCACAGTTATTATGGGAGTGCTATCTGCTGTGAACAAAAATAACATTTTGTTGAAAAGACTTACCGGTACTTAATTTTCTGTCATGTATAGACAGCTGTGTTCTGTTTTGCAAAATCATTTGAGTTCTGTTGAAAGCTGGTATAAATGACTCACTGTTTTTCAAAAAATAGTGTTCTGATCTGCTCATTTAAGTTATGATAGCAGCCACGTGGATTGCGGTTTAATTCATATATATCATATTAATTTGGCAATCAAAACAAACTGCATTTCCCAGACTGAGGAGTTACCACAGTAATTAAATTAAACCACTAGAATAACTAAAGGTACAAACCCAGCAGAGGAATAGCAGTCAGGAAATAGATTACCTGTTCAATTCATGTTATTTGAGTGCCGGAAATAGAATAACTTGGGCCTGAATCATGGGTGAAGGTAGACAGTTGGGACTTTTAGCTGCTACCAAGCTGATGCAGCAGGAGCCCCACAGTTTAGACACATGTGGAGTTGTTTTTAAAGCTCTGTAGCAGACTTTAAACTGGCAGCCTCCACATGCTGTTTGATTCAAGTGTTAAAAGAAACATAAAAATAAATCCCTCAAGTGTTATAGGATGTGGAAAGAAAAGTGCAAATTCAGCAAGTATTAGCAAAAGGGCACCCAGACATTCATCCAGACATTAAATTACATACATTTAGGATAGTGAACAGAGTCTGAGTGTTTATTTAATTTGCGCTGAAATATTTATATTTATAATATATAAGCTCTTCTAAAATGCTAGTGAAACAGAAGGAGGTAATACATGTGGGAACTGCAGATAAAATTTATTTTTTGTGAAATGCATTTTTTTCTGACAACCCAACCATTTTCACAATTAAACAGACTGTAGCCAAAAGCATAGTTTAGAGACATATTTTTGACATGAAGCAATACTGTACATGGAAAGTGATTTTTTGTATGGTTTCAACACATTGAAAAACATAAGTATTCCCATAATCCTGGTCAGATTGACAATACAAAAGGGGTACAAATAAAGTTTTAGTTAATCTTTAGTCAGTTACATGAATAGAGGTTTGTTTTAATGACACACTTACTGACAGACAATAGTACTGTTATGTTTTATTGACTCTTACAGAGCATCGTTATTGATTCAATACAAATTCAATATTGTGTCAACATGAATTGTTTCAGTTACATCTGATCTTTATAAACTGGCCTGGAAGATGGCATCTAAATTTATGGTGGTACGTGTAGCAGGTATCATGAGAGGCAGCTATGCTGTAGTGGTTTCAGATTACATTATGTTCTGACAAGGGTACACTGTTGTTGTACCTTTAACACATAAAATGAATCTGAACTGCTCTCCAGCAGTTTACAATTATGAAAATGCATGATCCACCTCAATTCCCTCAGTCTCACCTAATCTGAAAGTAATTCCAATCTTTTGGATCATGAAGTATTTTAGCATTTTTGCACTTTTAAAGGAGAATGTGTCGGCCTAGTAGCGTAATCAAATTTAGTTCCCTGCAGATGTTTTGTTTTGACAGGCATTAGCCTATAATCGAGCCAGAATGGCGACTTCACTTAGTTCTTTGTGATAATTTGTCTTTGTTAAATTCGCTGACCTGACAGGCACGTACTTGCTTTATATCAGTCTTGTCAGCGCAGGATGAAAAATGTTGCGGAATGTCCTTTTGGAGTGCAGTTGCTTAAAGGATTTCCAAAATTTGTGACTGCTGCGCGGTTTAATGTTTACTGTTTTGAAGTGCATCAAAGCTGCAGTCCCTTCCTGTTTTGGTAAAAGTAACATGATTTTCACTTTTCATGTCAAAATAATGGCCGTCACATCCCTTTCTTCAGCAGCACCACAGACAATGTGGTTTAATCTGGTCTATGTAACACTTACTGAAAGTGCTCCATATATAACTCAGACTATGTGGTCTGGACCACCTCTCCCAAAGACTGGGCATAGGAAAAGAGATGAATGGGTACAGTCAGGACCCAAATAGACTTATATCAGTCTAAAACATCCACGCACACCACTAGATAAATCTTTTAAAAGAGCTATCACACAATGACTGGAATCTTGTGTCTTGGAAGATTGTGCAAGTCTACTGAGAAACGTCTGTCTTATTCATTTTTAATATCAGAACATCATGGATTTGAACAATACCAAAGAAGCTTTAAAAATATTGGATATGTAAACATACTCCAATGAGAACATACAAATCGACATTTCATTTAAGAAAAAATTTGTAATGCACACACATACAAGCATACACACACACAGTTTCACGTCCATACTAACACCTATACTAATGAATACATGTCTAGTTAGCATCGTTCACACAATGTTTACATAGCTGATTCAAAGCCTTATTATATATACTCACAAAGACCAAATGCCCTCTCCAAAAAGGCAGTTATATTGTCCTGTGTCCATCAAATTTCAATCCAACAGCATCAATCAGCTTGCATGCAAAACTTTATTGAAGCCATCACTAACAAACCCCTATTGGAGAAACCCATTGACCAAAGAAAATTAATCATCATCTTGTAGTCATTGCCAGAAGTCATACCATCCCAAAGCCGTTCCCAGCTTGACAACTGAAACTAAACTGATTTTAGCTTAACTGGATTATACGCATCCCAGTCAAATCAAGTTTATGCTGTAAGTGAAGTTGTTGTGCCAAAGGGAGATATTCTCCCCTTTGAACAAAACAAATAAACTATATCCCAAAGCAGTACTGTGCTGTCAGGGTTCTCAGATATATGACATTGAATTGATATCCTGCTCAATGTGGTCATTAAATATTCCAATAAAATATATGTTTATATTGAATTTTGATGTTTGCTAATATCTAATAGCATGTATGTATGAGATAGATAAATAAGCCATGCAAAGTAAATAAAGAAAATCGGTGCAAAAATGATGAGTAGTCAACCATACTTAACAGTGAAGCAGTTCTCTATAATTCAAACATATATTGTGCAAAAGGATCTAAGAATCTAAAAAAGATTTAGATTGATATTCCTGATGATTTAAGATCTGTTATCTAGAAATCTGTTAGCTAGAAACGCTGACTTATTCTTTTGAACGATCAGTTTTTATCTTAAAGGAGCAATATATAATTTGAAATCCCATCTAATGTCCGCAAGGGAGAACTGCAATCCCAACCCAATGCATGATCCCGCTAAATGAATGGGGAATTTACTTCCGAAACCAGCGTGACGTAGTCACTTGAGTACTCTATACTGAGAAATGCCTCATTTGTCCCTTTCAATAATCAACAAATTCCTCATAAAAAGAGGAATTTTACTAAATTTTATTAATTAATTACAGTGCCCTCCACTATTATTGGCACCCCTGGTAAAGATGAGTAAAAAGGGTTATAAAAATTTTGTGAATTAGCTTAATCTCACACTGAAAAAATGAGAAAAATCCAACCTTTAATTGAAGTCAATTTATTCTGAGAAAAAGAATCCCTCATCAAGAAATTTTTTTAACAAAACCACACACAAAGCCACAATTATTGGCACCCCTGCATTTATATATAGAATAAAGTAATCATTTTTAATATTTGGTTGCATATCCTTTGCATGCCATGACGTCCTGATGTCTCTGACCCAACAACATCAAAAGACTCTTGATATCTTATTTTCTGGTGCCAATGATAGTGGAGGGCACTGTACATTCTCATCATGTTTTCAAAAACAGCCATAAACTAGTAGTTACAATGTTTTGTTGTATGTTTTTATTATGTTTTGTTTGCAATGTAATTATTGGTCAACGGTCTGTCATTTACAATGGCTTTCCCGCCTCCATTCAGTGAGTTCTCCTGGTAGCGTTACAGCATCCAGCTTTTTGTTAGCAAAAACTTTATTTTGTTGTCTTTTAATCAAAAATAAAAACAAATAAATGCGTTGATGTGTGCCCGCCTTCATACCATAGACTGTTCATGGAAAGTCGATTGATTGAAAATCCACAGTGCATTATACAAGCTTGCAAGCTGCAACTGGGTAACAGCAAGTGAGCTAACAGCTGGTGTATATTAGCCTCAATCACAAACAGTACTATGATGCTAAAATTAATTTAATCCAATTTGTCAGAACACAACAATGATGATAATCTCACATTAAGCAGAACATGATCATATGATTATTCTCTAGTCAGCAGTTCATTAGTCTACAGAGGCCCTGCTGGTTTCATTCTCACAGCTCACAAACTGTAGGCTACAGGAAACAGGGAGCAAATACCTCCCTACATCCACATTCCTTAAATGTTACAGTGCAGAGATGAATTTAAAGTGACCCTGATACGACATAGGGCTTTGGTCACTCTGTCTGAACTTTTACAGATCTCCTACTGTGAGAAGAGCATGCAGGCTGCCCGGCACTCTCTCCACAACAGAGACGTCAGCAATGAGTGAACATGGATTTTCCTGCAAGGTGGAATAGGCTGCTGTGAAGCACACTGTGTTTGACTTCATATTGGAAAACATATTGGAGTTCATCAGGAATTCCTCTCTGGGCAGTTTCTAGGATTTTTAATAAAACAAAGTAACAAGCCAAACTCATTGGAACAGGGCTGGAAACATGACTTATCATTGAGGTTTTTTAAAAATAGATTGTATATATTATAATGGAATTAGCTGGCCAGTCAACTTATATTTAGTCCTGAATGGTATAAAAAGGTAAGTCATGAGCTAAATTGTCTTCTGTATTATGAATGTTTTCACTAGCTCTTCCATTGAATTATGTTATAGTAATACAATTGCTCGGAGAAAAATATTTTTTAAAAGATTGTCAATTATTCCTATTAATTGTTACAATAAAATACAACAAAAATAAATATGCATTAACATGCAGCTTTTGTTCATCTCATTCCTAAGGAAGTGTATTTTGGCCTCCAATGGCTTCCTGTTTCCCAGGGTATAACAATGTTAAATCATGTATCACCATGCAGAAAGGCAAAGAACTGTCAGAGGAAACAAGACAAAGGATTGGTAACTTTCACAAGTCAGGAGATGGATCCTATTAGAACTATTAAAACTATTAGGTCAATAATAAAGAAGTTTTATATATATATATATATATATATATATATACTGTATATATATATATATATATGCAATAACTGCACCGATTGCTCTGTAATGTAAGCAACATCAAATCGGCCCAAGACAATTGATATCACCTGTGTGAAAGCCTTCATAGTAGGAATGAAAGAACCACCATCGCGGTGGACCTGGGACCTGTCAATACTGAAGGCATGCTGTGATCAGTTGGTTTTGCAGCCGTAAATAATTTGTGAGTTTAAGTATGTATCACATTTGTGCAATACTCATTTCGTATTTATTGACTGTCTGTTTTAACGTTGTCCCTGTAGATTTTTTGTTTCTTGTTTTAATGAGGTTCTGTGATACAACATTGGTGGTCTTTTACTGAGGTCTTTAACACGTGTGCTAGTTTGACGTGTGTGCTAGTGTGCAGACTGGAGCTTACCTAATTTATAGTAGTGTATGTCATTTTGCTATTCAGAGTTTTACAGTGCCGTTTGTTTGAATTCCCCAGTGTATGTTTATGTAAGAAGCCCTATATTTTAGGGCTGCACAATTAATCAAATTTTAATTGTGATATCAGTATTGGCTTTCCACGATTACTAAACAAGAATAAAGGAGAATGACGATTCTGAAGGAACAGTCTGTTTACAGATGAAAACTCACACTTTACTGGACTTTCTCTGGTGTTCTATATCAAATGAAGCACCCCTATTTTACCTCCCTCAGAGTAGAGGGTTAGGGTTAGAAAATTTGAAAATATAAGCATTATTCTGTTCATTCAAAATGTTAAAGTGCAATAAAAGTATTATGTTCTGAAACCCAATGAATTATCATGTTAAATAATCTCAATATTTAATTGTGATAATGTTTACCATAATTGTGCAGCCCTATTATATTTATTGATGCCCATTATCAAATGAATTGCCTCTTTATATATTTTCGATCATTGGTCCTTCACCACGCCGGACCTCCCCGGCTTATCGAACGTGGTGGCAGCACTTGCGCTACTCACTTCTATAGCTGTAACCCAAGGGTACGCTACATATACAGGTACAGGTGAAGTCAAAAGTTTACATACACCTTAGCCAGATCCATTTAAACTCATTTAAATTCCTGACATTTAATCTGAGTAAACATTCCCTGTTTTAGGTCAGTTAGGATCACAACTTTATTTTAAGAATGTGAAATTATTTTTCAGAATAATAGTAGAGAGAATGATTTATTTCAGCTTTTATTTCTTTCATCACATTCCCAGTGGGTCAGAAGTTTACATACACTCTGTTAATATTTGGTAGCATTGCCTTTAAATTGTTTAACTTGGGTCAAACATTTCGGGTAGCCTTCCACAAGCTTCTCACAATAAGTTGCTGGAATATTGGCCCATTCCTCCTGACAGAACTGGTGTAACTGAGTCAGGTTTGAAGGCCTCCTTGCTAGCACACGCTTTTTCAGTCCTGCCCACAAATTTTTGATTGGATTGAGGTCAGGACTTTGGGAGTATGCTTTCGGTCATTGTCCATTTGGAAGAGCCATTTGCGACCAAGCTTTAACTTCCTGGCTGATGTCTTGAGATGTTGCTTCAATATATCCACATAATTTTCCTTCTTCATGATGCCATCTATTTTATGAAGTGCACCAGTTCCTCCTGCAGCAAAGCACCCCCACAACATGATGCTGCCACCCCCGTGCTTCACAGTTGGGATGGTGTTCTTCGGCTTGCAAGCCTCACCCTTTTTCCTCCAAACATAACGATGGTCATTATGGCCAAGCAGTTCAGTTTTTGTTTCATCAGACCGGAGGACATTTCTCCAAAAAGTAAGACCTTTCTCCTCATGTGCAGTTGCAAACTTTAGTCTGGTGTTTTATGGCAGTTTTGGAGTAGTGGCTTCTTCCTTGCTGAGCAGCCTTTCAGGTTATGTCGATTTAGGACTCTTTTTACTGTGGATATAGATACTTTTGTACCTGTTCCCTCGAGCATCTTCACAAGGTCCTTTGCTGTTGTTCTGGGATTGATTTGCACTTTTCACACCAAAGCACGTTCATCTCTAGAAGACAGAACGGGTCTCCTTCCTGAGTGGTATGACGGCTACGTGGTCCCATGGTGTTTATACTAGTGTACTATTGTTTGTACAGATGAACGTGGTACCATCAGGCATTTGGAAATTGCTCCCAAGGATGAACCAGACTTGTGGAGGTCCACAATTTTCTTTTTGAGGTCTTGGCTGATTTCTTTTGATTTCCCCATGATGTCAAGCAAAGAGGCACTGAGTTTGAAGGGAGGCCTTAAAATACATCCACAGGTACACCTCCAATTGACTCAAATAATGTCAATTAGCCAATCAGACGTTTCTAAAGCCATGTCATAATTTTCTGGAATTTCCCAGTGAACAGTGAACTTAGTGTATGTAAACTTCTGACCCACTGGAATTGTGATATAGTGAATTAAAAGTTAAATAATCTGTCTGTAAACAATTGTCAGAAAAATTACTTGTGTCATGCACAAAGTAGATGTCCTAACTGACTTGCCAACACTATAGTTTGCTAACATGAAATCTGTGGAGTGGTTAATAATGAGTTTTAATGACTTCAACCTAGGTGTATGCAAACTTCTGACTTCAACTGTACATAACAGTGGTAAACCTAGAGAGGCTAATTAAAATTGAAGGGGAACAGTTGGAGATCTACAAAACTTGGTTGCATCTTGCAGACACAATGTCTCAACATTTACCATAAACACTGCCTCCATGCCAATAGGCTTTTTGGGTTGCCAGAAAAGTATCTGGTGTTTGCTGAAAGCAATTGGAACTCTGATCAGAGCCAGACAGTAAGCTCAGAAGTCATTCAAAATTGAGCTTTTTGGCCACACGCATCAGACGTGGGTTTGGCGTCGGAAGAAGGACATTTTTGTTGAGATGAACGTCATACCTGTGAAATGTGGTGGTGGATGTTACGGGGTTGTTTTTCATCTACTGGCTCTGGGGCTTAAGGTCCTTGGAATCATGAACTCCAACAAATACCAATGCATTTTTGCTAAAAAACCTGATATATCCCCGTGTGAATTCTCAAACTTGCCCCAAATGGACCAATCACAATAATATTTCAAAATAAACAACTAAAACGTGAACTGACCACAATTTACTATTTTGCAATAGTTATCCCAAGTTTTCAGACTTTAATTGATTGAAATTTGTGGTTTGAAGAGGGCAGTCCACAAGCACAGATGGTGAAGATCTGAAGGATTTTGAAAGACTCTGTATATTGAGAAATGGTCAAAGTTCCCACAATATGTTAACAAATCTCGTAAATCACTATAGAAAACAACTAGGTAGCATTATCCTTGCAAAGGGAGGAAAACATTACTGAAAACAGGGGTGTGAATATTTTAGATTTTCAGGGGAAATAAATGAGCGTCGCGATTGAAGTGCACAGAGCAAGTTCCATCAGGAATAGTCGGCCTCAGCAAACCTATGTTCTCATACTCAACCAATCACATGCACACATCACTAATCTCTCCCATACTGCTTTCGCCTGTGCTGCTCTTGTTTGTTTCACTGTTGCTTGTTCTGAAAGATCTGCTGCTCAATGTCCACAACCCCAGCCTCCACCTGTTGTTTGGATCTGATTCTATGTACTGGGGGGGGGGGGGGGGGGGGGGTTGGTATATCTCCTGTTAAGTTGGGGAGATGTGTCATGCTTCCTGT
Source organism: Synaphobranchus kaupii (assembly GCA_029718625.1). Lineage (NCBI taxonomy): Eukaryota > Metazoa > Chordata > Actinopteri > Anguilliformes > Synaphobranchidae > Synaphobranchus > Synaphobranchus kaupii. The sequence continues at coordinate 55,630,548 of CM056382.1, forward strand.
TTGGTACAGTGCATGCTGGTGTGTGCACTAGAGGTAGGTACATAGAGCAGATCCATTCAGCGCCAAACCAAAATAATTATATATTAATTAATATATTCAATATGTGAAATGTATAATTTGTATAATACGTGAAATTAATAATTTGTATAATTTGATAAAAGTGATATTTTGGTTGATTAAAGTAGAATAATTTCCACATTCCCTAACTTCATTCCTGATGTCTGATTAACACACAACACACCATGCTGCAACCATATGCGGGCCAGGCGGCCTTCGCCATTTGGGGGCCCATTTAAAGAACTAATTGGATAATTGGAGAAAAATTCGGCTATATCTATAACAAATGTTGCATGAAGCGCAATGCGGTCTTTCAGCACAAACAATGTCCCAGACTTCCCTCGATATGATATAAAGCAGTTTGGCGTGCAGCATTTTCTAGCAGTGATGTTGCAAACGCATTTGTAGTCAAAGTAGTATTTGTCGACGTAGTTGCTGCACCAAAGACAGTTGTTACTTCAGTAAGGCTGTCTAGACGTTTCTTTTTTTCTTTAGAAATATTTCTCTTTTCAGAGCCACTACAATGGATGCGTTTCATTGTTGTAGTTTGCCTTGTCAAAGAGCATCGGGCTGACTAACAGCAAACAAATCGAAGTGGTGCCAGCAGCAAGTGTTTTGATGTGGGCCAGGTCAGATCAAGGAGTAGTAGTAAAAAAGATCCTAACTCATCTAATCATTGCTGAAATTCATGTTTACATTTTTATGAACAAATAACTGCAAAGAAGCAGATGATTATTCAATTCAATCAGGCTTTACACCTTGAACACAGTTCAATACCAAAAACATAAACATTTCAGGTTTATTTCAAATCAACTGTTTTGACTCATTAACCTCACTTTTGCATCATTTTCAAGTAGGAATGACTATATTTTCATCAGTATAGGGGATATATATCTATGTGTCCAAAAACCTATCCAAAATCTGTCATAAAATACTTTTCTGTCCATTATAAAGCATATACACTGTACATTTGCCCCTTATGTTGGTTTAAGATGAAAACAATGATATCACACTGGTACACACACCTAAATATATAGCCTAATCCTTTACTCTTGTACTTCAAGAAAACATCCCTTTTTGTACTCTACAGTATGTAATCTTTTGCTGCATGCCCTAGGATGACATTTCTCTGTGTTTTAAATTTTCAAAAAAGTTGCCATTCGTAACCACTCCAAGGAATATTTTATATTCATCTAGCACATATCAGCATACAGTAATTTGCAATGAGCATTTTCCACGCCCTAAATGACTAGTATAACCCAGGGAGATATTAATATGCTATAGTCTATATTATGTAAAATAAGATAATTATACTATAAAAGAATATTCCACCATCAGGAAAATGCTGGCAAATGTTCTAGCTCTAGCTTCATTGCAAATAAAACATAAAACATGACTGAACCACCTATGAACACTTACACTACACTCGGCCTTAGTGAAATGCACTCAAAATGAGAAATTAATATCAAATATATGGCACAAGACATGCTAATGTACATATTTGAAATATTACAAGCAATAATAACTACATATTGAGAAGGAAAATATCCATCATGTTCGTAGGCATATTCTGTGATAGAGTCAATACTATGGTATCTTCTTCTGACCCACTCCCAAAATCCATGTAAGCAAGGCAAGCCATGCCAACGAGTTGATCAAATGAGTAAAATCTTGCGAAATTAGTAGGTAAACAATTACGCCTCTGTGAGAATGTACATTCTTGTGTTTAATGGAGTTGTTTGTGTAGAACTAGGCTAAAAATCCTGTTACACCCAGCTGTAATATATTGTTCAAACCATCCAAATAATACATTGCAAACATTGTTGCAAAGGCTGTAATGTCATCTCTGTTGGATAAAAAACCACAATGAACTGGAATACATAGCAGCTACGTGAATTGCTGGCGGGGGTGTACGTGTGGGGTTTTCAGAAAGTGTACTAGAATTATAAAGGGGTGTGTATTTCTCGAAAGGATTGTCCAACAACAACAAATACTTCATATTTCATAGCAGATATTGATAGTAGAATGATGTGGTATAATTACACAAGAATTTCACTTGTTCACTATTTTGCTATTGAGTGAGCAGGGCTTTTCATGGCTGAATTGGCATATGTTCACGCTATTCTTGGCTTTATGTTATTGCTATGACAACTTTTTGGTGGTGAAATTTTTTTTAAGAACTCACAGATAGATGCTATTGTCCACTGTGTCATGCATGGGTCAGTATAGTTGCAAGTGAGACTGAGTGGGGGGTTGCTTGTTAAATGGACTAGCTACGTGACAGTAGTGGCACTCTGTATTCGGTATATTTGTCACAAATTGTGCACTAATAAAGTTAGAGCATGTAGTTTGTTGTTTCCACTCAAAGTTCGGTTGCAGGGGCCATTAATGTCTCAGTTTAGCAATCTCACAGCTCCGGCAGCATGGCCACGAGGGCTTCTGCGCGAAGGGGTTAAACAACTCATATCAGTTGCAAATTGTGATGAGAATGTTTGTAAGTACATCCACGCAGTGGACCCCCCCCCCCCCCCTTTCTGTCTTTGAAAGGTCTATGCTTTAGAACTTGAGTTCCCTCATCACTACACACTGCAGTCACTGAACACATCCCAACAATGTGATGCAAAGACTGCATTTTGGACATTGATTGAGCTGGCAGAGAGAGTGATCTCACTGGGGTCAAGTGCAATGTGTCCCTTTGGCTCCATTTCAGAATCCACAATGATGAAACTCACAAAGCCAAGTCTGTGGCACCCAGCCATTGCTGATTACACCTCTAATTAGCCAGGACAAGAGAGCAGGGGTAACAACCACTGTGGAACCTGGGAACTGGAGGGAGAGAGAGAGAGCGAGAGAGAGCGAGAGAGAGCGGCACATCGAGAGGGACAAGCGAGAAGTTTTCCTTTGCATCACATATTTGAGTGCCACAACAGCCTCAATGATCCTACCCACTTTCTCAAAGTTTAACCACATTACAGTTGAATACCTTCTTCAGATCAGCATTTTTTTTGTTGTTCCTTCATTTCAAATGGTGAGGGGGGTGGTAGGAAATGAGAAATTCTGGCTCCTTATAGAGCTTCCATTAAGGCTCTGCTGTGCTGGATCTCAATAGACTCCTTTGAAGTCCCCTTACCATGGTGACAGCAAAATGAATCAGACCCAGGTTTATAGGGGCTGCTGTTAATGCGAGAACGTTGACGCACCTACTTAAAAAAAAACTTGGTAATTTTTTGTTTGCGCATTTCACCAGTGCAAAGTTCTATATGTATAAAAAATATGAATACCAAATTCATCATATCAGCTTACATCTTACACAAATGAACAGGTCCTGTTGTAAAAAATAAAATAAAATGCAGCTGTAAAAACACTTTATTTGCTTAAAGTAATTTGTAATTTTGAATACATTTACATATACAACCACCATTCAATAAGCATGCAGAAAGGATTCTGAGCTTGGGAATTTATCAGCTTTTATCTTTTATTTTCATAAGCATTGCTATTTGTAACCACAGTAGCATATGCTTAATTTCTTAGGTTTCTATATTATCATGCACCTGTGATATCCACCAATGATTTGATCTATCACAAACAATGATAACCATGACAAGCTGCCATAATCATCAAGAACTATAATAAGAACTAAAGATCAATGTAAGCAAAACCAAGAGAAATACTGGCAACATCTCTGGGGCTCTTGTATCAGCTTAGAGGCCTCCTCTTCTTCTTCTCACCCTGTTATATTAAGTAGACCTTTGACTTACTGTAAGGCAACGCTTTCATAGCAACCCTCACTGTGTCTTTTCACCAATCCATGTGTGTTTTGTACGGTGTAAGTGGGGAAGGAGCCGGGCAGGGAGAGAGTCATAAACTATTATCTTTGATTAACCATGACAGCAGCATCCACGGTACTCCAAGGAAAGTGAGAAGGCTGGCATGATTCCCAGGCATGGCAAACACAGAACTGCACAGTTTTCAGATAGCCCCTCCTCCCACAGGTCTTAATTTCACCACCGTCTGTAAATTTCACTGGATAAGGATGTCTGCTAAGCAAATATGTTACGTAATGCAACAATAACAGGATCAGCGTTCGTGCGCACCCTGTTACCTGCTGTAAACTGAGTGGACACAGGTCCGATACTTCCGCATTTCTTCTTAGGCAGCTGCATGCTCTCATTCCACTATCTATAGACATGGACAGTGAGCTGTCAATTGCTATCTGTGCACCAACAGTGAGGCGCCTGCTATCCACAAAAAGGTTTCTCTCCAGAGCCAGTTTGAATGGCAGACATTGCACACGGTTGAGATGGACGGACTGGCTAGGAAAGCAACTCTTTTGTTGAGTGAAATACTTTAACTGTTGCTGAAGCTCAGACCTCATTCAGGCTTGTGTGAGGTGCTTTTGATGTCCACAGGAATTGTTTTGGGGGCCTTTTTACCGTGTGTGGTCACACATTCCAGTTCTTTCATGTATGACTGAGCTGCTTTTGCTGTATTTTAAGCTGGAAAATAGAAAAAACCTTGATATCTAAGCCTGGAGAGACTAGCCATTAAGAGATTAGTGGTGATGGCAGAAGTCTTTATAGTCTCCATAGACTGCTTAGACTTTTATGGTCAGAAAAATAAATATAAAGGTTATTCATAGGTGTCCTTGGTCTAGATTACATCTCCAAACAGCCATAAATCCCGTCTATGGTGAAAAATGAAGAGCATGCTGTGAATATCCCAGCCACTGTAGAGAAGAGATTGGTTTTCACAATGATGTGAATTCTCACTCTATGCTTTTATACAAATCATGACAGGAAAAGGAAATAAATTGCCATACACAGATCTGAATTTAATGCAAATCTATCTTGGACATAGTATCTTAAATAACCTTCTGCAAGTAACCATTGAGAAAATACTCTTATGGAACAGAGCCTGGATTTTACTTTTAAAACGGTTTTCCAAATAGATTTTTTTTTCACTTTTGACATTTACAATTCTCAACATTAAAGAATTCACATTGCAAAGATCCACATTTCCTCATACTGATATGATGTCAGCTTTGGAACATTGTAGCATTAGTTTTCATAAGGCATCATCATGCAATGGGGAGAACTCTTAAGCTAAGCACAGACCTTGCTATGGATGATATTGTGTTTCATGAACAAGCCTACTTAGCCTATAGAATAATGATGAAGCATAGACTGTATAAAAATATGGACAAAGTCACTGTGACGTCACCCATTGCCTTCCCACGGCCTCGTAAAAACCGCTTTGAGTCTCCGGAAGACTTTTTCGCCGCCGGATTGAACAAACTGCGTCTGCTCCGTGGAGCCGAAGTGATGTTATCGGGAGCAGGGTCAACCAGATATGGTCTTCATGGTCCAGGCACAGTATGATTGACAGTTCGGGTTGGGGAAGCCCATGACCTGACCAAACCCATCATTTTGCAAAACAAACTTGCGGTAAACTTCCTTAAGTTGCTAATGTTTTATAATATGACATTTCATTTTCATCCTCGATTTTACTGTGTCATTTATTCGCATTGAATGTGTGGTATTCGTCACATAATTGAACCCACTAACCTATCCATTCAGTTATCTTCAATTTATATTCAGCTAACATCAGCTAATTTGATTAGCTTGATAGCTGAGCTCGGTAGCCAAGCTTGACGCACTGCATCACCACATACGGACGAACATAGGGTAAACGCTATTGCCATGAACTATATTGACGATCAATCAATCACATATGTTATTTTGACAAGACTACTTTTATTATAAATGTCCCTAGTGCCGCTAGAAAGGTAGCAAGCTGTCCCCATAGTCTTAAATGAGCAAACCACCACCGTCTTTTTGGCTAACTGCTAATTAACTCGACGTTTTCCGCAGCATGAAACCCCGTTCCAGATAAAGTCTGCATTGTAGGTTAGTGGGTTCACATGCTAGCTAAAGCATAGTAGCCTACATTACATCGTAGCTGGCATTAACTTTCATCTGCATCCTGTAACCTAATCACAAACTTTTACAAACGCAGACGTGTTCTTTTCCGATAAATTATTGATTTTATTTTAAACATCCCCGTATTGAGTCAATACAAACATACCACTAACACTTTGGCTCTATTCCCCGCACATTTTCTTAATTTTTGGGACCGGAAAAAAATTATGCAGGCGTAGAAATGTCAGGTTATGGTTCTAGTTGGAGCAGCTGCGTTAGCTAGGCAATCACAGTAGCTATCCAGCTTATATGGCCAGCCAGCAAGGATGACTTTAAGGAAGTTGAATAACTGTTAAATTAAAAGGGCTTGCCATAAGCTATTGTTAGCTTGCTAGCTAAATGTTAAAACGACTTGCCGTGAGCTATCGTTAGCTTACTAGCTAGCTAACCCAGCATTGCTAAGCGATGGTAATGTTCATGGCAGGGGGAGTACGGCGATTGCGTACGGGAGGGGGTGGAATAGCTATATTAATATCTAAATTGATAAGGTTATACAGGTATGGAGCAATTGATTTCAGATACTTAACCCACAATTTGGCTGCTTGCTCCGAGACGCTGGGCCTGTAATGTAGCTGCAACATCCCCTGCTGTCTCTCATCTCACAAAACAGTATTTTATTTTTGTAGTAGACACATCATAGCTCACTCCAAAATGAATATATGATGACAAACATGTTGAAGATGAGTGACAAGGCAGTCTATTATGTTACGAACTGCATCCACAAAACAACAGCTTGTTCACGGTAGGCTACTAAGGGATGTTCTCCATCAACTTACACTCAAAAATACAGCATCTCCCTGTCCCAAGCATAGACTGTATAAAGGTCCCAAGACACCAGGGCGCGTTTTAGACCAATGATTGTTGTCTCCCCCTTCTGGTCCTGCCCCTCCGAGTGACGGCAGTGAGAACTATAGAACCTACCTTTGGCAGTGACCCCAGGACTCAACCTGTCCATCTGATTGGTCCTGAACAAATGTTAATACCCTTTCCAAACGACACAATAATTTTAAAAAATTGGCACATGGAGAGGCATTAGAGTTTAGACAAAGGAAAAGTACCTATTGCGACTACATTTTCTAGTGGAAAAAATTTATTGACAACATTGCTGCCATTGACTTACATGGTGAAAGACCGATACTGGAGCCAACCGCAGTGGCGCTAGTAAGCAACGGCACTATGGCCGCTCCCAGCCCAACCAGGAAGTGAGCTTCAAAATGAAAGCCCGGTTTTGGCCCCTTGGGATGAAGTCGACTTAATTTTTTTGGAGTTGATGAACATCAACAGGAAAACGTATGAATTGTCGGATGGTGCGTGGTCTGCAGAGGGAATTTATTGTTTGGTGTAATATTCTAATGACAGATGACTGAGATATTCCCAGTTCGTCTACGCTGCATTTTACCTGTGGCCAACTAGCCTAGCGTGGATTTGGCAAAACCTTGATCTCATTGCATTGTTTTTGTTGGTTGGTGAAATGACTGCATCACTGACTAGCTCTATATAATAATAATAGCCTACCCTTGTGATTGATACCTTTTTAAAAGCTTGATGTTATTAAATGTTTCTAAAATATTGAGTCGGCTCGATACCGAGGCGGATTGCCGGCAGAACTTTGCGTTCGATTTACTATAGCTAAAGGAATTCTAGAAAGACCACCAGCGTCGCACAGTAAAACAAAACAAACTGAGTAATAGCCTACGCTCTGAGGTAAAAGTGACAGCTCCGGCCTCCGGACAGCTCGCTCTAACATTATTTGTGTTCGTTCATAAAAACAGCAAACGTTAGCTAACGTAGCCTATAATATTAGATAAGGCTAATACATCATTTATATCTATTTATAATATGAAATGTATGTAATAAATTTATACACAATGTATGACTGTTTGACCCGTAATACATGATGTAGCCTAATAAATACTATTTTATTAGAGCTACTAAACATGAGTATGCATTTTCTGTAAGGTATCTGAAACATTATTCTAGCATAATGTAAAAAGAAAAGAAGGAAAAAATTTTGGGGTGGCTGGTAAAATTGCGCATCTTCCAGCCACTGTGGCTGGTAGGTCAGAAAGTTAATTTCCCACCCTGTATGTAATACTTCAAAACTGTCTGATTTAAATGCTAATCCACAAAGGAGTTACCTTGAAAACACTTCATTCAATAGTCTTAAAAATGTATGGAGAATTGTGGTCACAGCTTTTGTAAGAAGGAATCAAGAACAAGAAAAATAAAGTGTCAAATCAGCTCATCTTAAATAGAGGGAGGGATATTATTAGCTGTCATCACACAAATTGCTCAGCATTTATCACACTACCATCGGGTATCATACAAGACAGAACACTTAGTTTATCTCTGTCTGTTTCTTGCCACTTATTAAACATAAATATGCAGGCTGTGTTATGGCCTTAAATTATGAAAAATGTTATTTTAAAAAATTGGGTATCCATTAAATATGTCCAGCAAGTAGGGATGAGAATCGTTAGATTTTATTGATACCGATGCCATTATCGATTCCGCTTATCGATACGATTCTTTATCGATTCCTTATCATATAAATATTTTCCATATCATGGAAAATATTTATCTGCTATATTTATGCCTGCACAAGTGGCAGAGCATCCAATAAAAGTCTGAATTGTATAATTCTGTAAATTGAAATGGCATTATAAATGTAATTTGGCTTGATCAATACGAGTGCTTAAAAATATCAGACATCAAAGAAAATAAGAGACACCGGAAAATAATGAAAAAGGACGCGAGAAGAGAGGATAAATTATCAGTTTAACGTTATGTCAAAAAAGATGGCTAAAATATTGTTGTTTAACCGCTGCTCTGTGATTGGGATATTTAGTAGCCTAGTTTCATTCTCTAACGAAGATCGCAAACCTTACTTATGAGTTAGTTACGCTCCTAGGCGTGTTTCATAAAGCTGCACCGTAATGTTTGCGTTGGTTTCTGTATTATCAGAACAGTTTCAACTGTCACCATTCTCCCCTCTCCTCATTTAGCCTATACATTTACATGGAAGAAAGATGAGATATTTAACATTACCTGAGGCAAGCTGGCTTCTCTTATTAGCTGAAGATGACGAAGATTGAAGATTATCATTTAGCTAATTTAGGTTAGTTATTCGCTTTCCAAATCTAGGCTACTCATCTGTGCGTCGCCAAGCAGGCAAACATTGTCAGATTAGTCTACCGCCAATCAAAACACTGTAGTTTTACACTTGTAGTTGGTTATACACTCCCGAAGGGAAGTCCACACACTCCACAAATCTGTTATAGTTCTGAATAGTTGATCATTTCCGAAGACGGATCACAAAATGGAGCTTACGCGAACACATTTTCTATTTATTTTTAAATGATAGTAGCAGTAGTATATTCGTTTTTAAAAAATGATGCTTACATTTTATATTTTTAGACGGGGCGCCAAACTCTGCCTTCCATCATGCGCTGACTGAATGAAAAATGACGACGCACATGACGTGACGTTGTTTTGCTATGCGTAGCTGTCGGGAATACATGCTGGAATCGATAATAGAATCGATAAGCCTGAAGGCGTACGATTCCGAGGAATCGGACAACTTGGATCCGGTTCCTAATGGGAATTCCCACCCCTACCAGCAAGTACCTATATCTGTTAATTCAATTAAAAAAATTAAATTACTGGATTATTCTGTGAAACCCTAGTGTGTTGCTTATGCAGCCTCTTAAGGACATAAACACACAATTCATGTGTGCTTTTTGCATATTTCTAATTAGATGTTCATGAACAAATTAAGCAGACATCAGGAATCAAACCAACCTGTATATATCTGATTAGGCGGGCAGAATGTTTGACATCTATTAAAGTAGGAATACTTGTATATTTGTAAGCCTTTCAACAGCTGTTTTCTGAGTAGAATATCTGTGTTTTTCCCCAAGCGATGAAAAGTCCTGCGTAGAACAATAGTCTTTCAGCTGCATTTCAATTTATAAGTGCGTAAGTGTGTGTGCGTTTATGTGTGTATGAAGCCCCTGTGCCACATTAATTTTAGTAGGTCAACAATTTTTTTTTTTACTAGCATTTCTACGCCACAGCAGAAATGAAGAGATCCGTGTGACACAAACACTAGTGCATTTCTATTATTTTCATTTCATAATACATTATTACTTTTAGTACTACACTACATATGTACAATACTCTATGAGGAATATTGTACATAGGTACACAGTGTAGTACTAATATTGTACATATGTATACAGTGTAGTAAAAATAATAAAGATCCGTATGACGTGAATGCTAGTGCATTTCTATTATTTTCTTTACATAATACTTCAATTCAAAACAACAATTTTGAACAAATGAAAAAATAAAATCACTGCATTTTTGGCTGCCAAATGCTAATAAAATTTGGACTGTGGAAATGCATCCTTAATAAGTATTTTTTGAAACTGTGTCATATGTCAGTGCTGCATGTTAACCTTATCTTTCTAATTACCAGATGAGCCACTGTCATTTTTCACACTTTGAGAAGAGCAATCATCCTGAAGCATTTTCATACCTATCTAGCTGTATATATGTATGCAAAGTATGGATCACATAAGTCTGAATAAGCTAAACAAATAGGACATAATATATTACAGTAGTAATAGTACAGACAAATCAGCCCCAAAATGATCAAACCCTACACTCACTTATCCCTCACCACTCTTCAACCTATAGCTTTATAGGTGTTCACCCCTCTGGGGACATATGCATGTCCTCCCCCACCACCCAGCCCCAAAGTGGTGGAACAAAAATAACAGCAGTCAGATCATTAAAGTCACTGGTCATCTTCACAGACTGTAAACAGCCTCTTCAAATGGTCTCTTGCATCCATCAAGCTAGACTCACTTCTGTCTCCAAGTGCTGATCCCCTATTCAGTAATTTTAAGTCTTCTTAAACTTCTTTACCAAGGGTGCTCCTTGCAGTTAATCTCACAGTTCCATTACTATAACAATACAGTAATATAACTATGTTATAGCAATAGCTTATACATTATAGCCTATCATCATGTCCCTTCCAGCAGTCAAAACCAGACCCAGATCAGACCCCTCAAGACCAATATCCAGATGAAGGCCAAACTCCCCCAAGACTGAAATCCAGACCAAGACCAGATTTACCCGGTCTTGACAAGTCCAAGACCTTTAACCAAGGCCTAACACGTTGATCAATCCTAGGCAGCAAAATTATGCAAAATGGAAAATGACAGAAAATGATTTTATTTTTAAAGCTGGAGCTATTTCTTAGAAGGATATTGGAGAATGGTCATGCTTAGTTAGTAGCAATTATAGAAAGAGCTGCTGTGAGAGAAATCCAGCACCATACACTGTGTTTATACCCTGCCTGCATTGCCGAACAGGATTAGAGCCTGACATAATCTTACATATCTGGGGTCTTTATAAACTTTAATGCACATTCACGACAGAGAAGCAGTGTGGTGGGCTGTGTCTCTTTCTCTGTGGGCAGGGCTAATGGGTGTTATGATTTTAGAAATGTTTTCTCAACATTGTGACAGTTGAGAAAGTTGCCTACTCCACCTTTAAAACACAAATTTAGACAATTTTTAATAAAACAAATTAATGTGGAAAGGAACCTCACATTGTCCATTTATTTACATAATAAACAAGGTTGACACCTTTTTCAACAGTAGAAAATGAACACTAACATGTTAAAATGATTGTATACACCATTTTGTAAGTCAGTCTAAATAAGAGATTCCATATCCATACAAATAAAGACTGTAAGGTGCGAACATCTCTCTCTCTCTCTCTCTCTCTCTCTCACACACACACACACATACACACACGCACACAGACAGACACTCACCTTCTGAAGCCACTGGGTGTAGTTCTCCATGATATGTTCCAGACGCTGGATCTTCTGCTCAGAGAAATCCTGTCCCAGCTGTGGTGCGTCTCTCTGGAGAGCGTTGCCATCATACTGGCTCCCTGCTCTCGACCTTGCCCTTCCATCCCAACAGGGGGCTCCACTGCCTTCATTCTCCGGCAGCAGGAAGGTGTAGGTGCAACCATCATGCTGGACACGGTTGTAGCGTCGGCCACTGCTGCCGCCACTGGTGCTACCAGTGTCAGCAGTGCCCTCAGTGCCTGGGCGCTGGTCCTCTGCCGAACCAGCCACCCTTACCAATAGGGCTGCCAGCCACAGCCAGAGGCAGGGAGACATATCCCACAGTCTTGTGGCCACAGGGAAAACTGAGGGTCCTCACAGAGGTGGTTCCTGGGTAGAGTCCCTCTTTAAAAAGTTAGATTCCTCTCTTCACGACTCCAGCAGAATCAGAAGTATTTTGCACATATGATCAGCCTTGTGGTTTCACTTTTTGTCCCAATGGACACAGAATAGAGGCTTGAGTCCAGGGACGTTTGAGTCTGTGGAACATCGCTGCCCTGCTCCTCAACTGGTGCGCTGTTCCAGGCTGGGAGCAGGTCTCCAGTCTGTCCACAAAAAGGCATGTGCTCTTCACACATAGGCTGCGCGGGGGTTTGTCTGCTCGCAGCCCGCTCTGCTCCTTCTCTGTCCTCTGTGTGTGTTTATAGGGAGAGGGGGCTGTGCACTGCAGAGACTTCACACACAGCAGCTCTACACTTTCCCCACTGACTGACTGAAGAGGAATGTAAGAGAGAGAGAGAGTACAGTATGCAAGTGCGCCTATGTGTGAGCTTGTGTGTTAGAGGAGGGGGGGCGGGGGGGTGGCAGGATAGAATGAGTGCACATGCACACAAAAGAGAAAGTGTGTGAGAAAGAGGGAGAGCATAGACCTAGTACCATTTTTGTCATCTTCCTTCTGTTCTGTATTTATTAAATAAACTAAATGAGTATAGAAAATCTTTAAACCTGAGTTGACCTTGGACAAATGTATAAATTCTTTATAAACTTTTGGGAACTTTATGAAGTTTTTCTGGAGACATGACATTCTTTCTATTAAATACAGTCATACCTAAATCCAGCACTTGGCCTGCCTAGATACTCCAGCCTTTGCTGTGAAGATCAATGTCAGCATCTACTCCCTAAAAAAGTTCTGTTTGTTAAGGCTGTGTGCAGCTCTTTTCTAAAGCTTTGTTAAACTATGAGAAGATAATTTGGTTTTCTGCCTGTAACGTGTCAGACTGCCGCTGTTTTTCACGCACACACCCACACACACACACACACACATACACAATAAATAGCTTTGGTAAACATGTGTCTGGGCACATATTTGTTGTGCATACCTTAACACAGACTACAACCTTGGATGTTGTATCACCAACCCTTATTCGTGACTGCTTCTTGTCCTTCTCATTCTTTCAAAGTAACCTTGCATTGAAATCTTGGCTGACCATTAATAGCTTCAATGTTGTAAATCTGTGTAAATACAATTTTGTTTTAACAACCTGCAAGCTACAGATACAATTTCACAAAAGATTCAAACTGGTCATAACCACAATTTCTTCCCACGTGGCCATATACGGTATTAATACATGAGTAAAGTTTAGAGGTTTTATTATTAGGTGATGCAATGTATTACGTTATACGTTGCACAAGCACATTAACAACTCTTAATAAGAGCAGGAGTACTACGTGGTCAGTAACAGAGTATCAAGACATTCTAGATCAAGCAGTACTATTAGCAGTCAACTGTCCTCACAAGCATAGTCAACTAGCCTGGAAGCATGTCTGGCATTAAAAGAAATGCTAATATTTTGAGAATATGTCTTGTGTCTTTCCAGATTCCAATGTCAATAATCCTTCCAAAGGGACTGTATTTGTGCATCTTTGAGTCAGGGAGGCAAAGACAGAGAGGACACATTCCTTAATCCCCTCCACTGTCCCATAAATATTTATTGAGACCACTGAGGCACCGTGTGTTCCTTGTGAAGGGGCACAGGCGGTCAGCAGTTCCAAAGGGGTCACTCTCCCAAGTCCAGTTTCACATAATGCGGCTGCAGCAATTGAAAGTTTGCCTAGATCTCTGTGCGACTCGGCCTTGAATGGAAAGCAAACTGAACTGGATGCTCAGAGAGAAAGAGAGAGAGAGGCACATCGAGAGGGACAGGAAGAGAGAAGTTTTCTTTTGCATCACATATTTGAGTCCTCTTGTTCTTATGAGGGACCGCTTTAGTTTCAGACTTACAGACGAGGTTATTAAAGATATTTCTTGTTTTCAGAAGCTTATATCACTCATTCATGATGATGAAATAGACCTACATTTTTTACTTTTTCTGAAGTTGCTCCGTTGCTCTAAATTAAATATATATTCTTTAGTATTTAAAAAGGGGGGAAATGCCTGCCCCAGAGGATATTGAAAAACATTTTTCATACATACAGAACTTGCCAAGTTTCTTCATTCCAAACCATTCTATTTAAAACTGAATTTTTTTGTGTGTGCAGTTATTTGTACTCAGTGTCAGTGAACCCTGGAATACATAAATTTGATGGGCGCTTGCATTGTGAAAATATGTAAATAAATTTATTCACAAAATCTATATAACTCATATTTTACAGTGCCTTATTGATAGTTTTGGCAGTACAGCAAAATATTATTATTTACAATCCCTGTGTGTCATAACTGACTTTACATTACACTTACTTAACAGATGCTCTTATCTAGAGTGACTAACAAAGGTAGAGAACATCAGCGAGTCCAGGAATATAAAAGTGCAACATCACTAAAGCAAGTGCAAGTTAGCCATGCTAACCGAAAGTACAATTCTACAGATTACTGTAAATCCATAGCACACAGAAGGGAAGAGAAGAGAAGAGACTCATAAAACCATATACATTATAATCTAAAAACCGAACAAGCAGTCTGAAGAGGTGGATCTCCAGTCTCATCAGACGGCAGCCAATGATTTTACAGTCTTGACCATTTTGGGAAGTTTGCTTGACCACCGTCACTGTGGGACCAGTACAGACAGGCATTGTGACTAGGAGAAGCATTCACACAGGGAGGGGAGAATTGCCTCGAGGTTACGGAATGAAGAGTGTGTAGGGTATGTATATTGATAGGAGGCAAGATGGAGCTGTTCCATTCGCTGCCCTGTAAGCTAGAACCAAAGTTTCAAACTTCATGCAAGGAGATAAGGAGGGGTGTGACACAAGCATCATAATGTGTTTATTGTAAAAGTAAAGAAATGTATGTAGATACAATGCAAATATAAACCAAGTCTGGACAATTGCTACCTCTTTTGGGCTGATGCCCCAATAACTATCTGAGAAAAGAATCAGCCTGATCAGATGTTTTTCATTTTTAAAATTGTTCAAATATTGTTTAAAATAATGCCTTTCTTCAACTAGGACTTCACAATATTCTCCCAAAAACTTCTGGGAGGAAGCCAACGGCAAAAAACCAGCAATGTCTTCAGGAGAAGATGTGCAGAAAACAGTGTGATCCCACTTGTAAATGTTGCAGTTACACCCGTGAAAATCATAATAGCACTAGTGAACAGTGTGATCACAAACTTGATTAGTGCATCACCCAAGTTACAGTCATTCATATAGTTGAAAAGTAAAACACAAAATGTCATAATTTTTTTTCTTTGTCATTTTGTTTGGGAACAACTTGTCAATACAGTTTGACGAGCGCCACTGGAAAGATATAATTGTGAGGGGTCAGGGGCTGATGAGCTCCCCACACTAACCCTTTTCCCCTTCTCCTTTTTTATACAGGTGACCCACCACTCTCCAAGAAGCACACGGACACTTGAGTAAAAGGTAAAATCCAATATTTTATTACAAATTCATGGAATAAAAATTGACAAAAGATAGACAGGGATTAATGCGCAGTCTGCTTCGCTTTCCCCCCTCCCAAAGGTTCAGAGACCCCACCAGGCAGTATAGGAACCCCACAAGTAAGCGTGCCCATTCCCCACACGCCACACTACATGCTGTTACAGCCACTCGCCACCATAAGTTTGGGTATAGGAGAGCACTTTACACACACACACGTGATCACCCACACCACAAAATAGCCTCCCCCAGGATGGCACTCTGCCCGGCACAGCTACTACTCTGAGGGGGAAAACCACAAGACTGGCACTTGGGCGCACGCATACAAAACCTCATTCACTCGACGCAACAGACACACAACAATAAACAATGAAATGTCTAATGCGGTGGAGCCCCCAGGCACGCCACAATGTCGGTGGGGGACTACCACCAAATGAAAGAAAATAAAAACACACAACACACACACTGCAGCTCGGCCGCCTAAGGTGGTTGCCAACAGGGTGCCTCGCCACCACTATTGGAGCTGACCCCGGCTCACACTCTCGTCGTGTTCGCCCCGGTCCGCTCTGTAAAGGTGGGTTCTCACCTAATCCGGCAAGGTGCATCGGTTTGACACACTCTATTCATTTTCTATGGAGAGGATGCGATGCGATCACGTGGTGCATGATGGATGTGGCGCGGCGACTGTGTGGTACGTTCGCTGGTTCTGAATTTGAATAGGATAGTTTCCAAAAATGCTTTATGCAAATTAATGCGTCCGGCGTTGCTTGCGAAACTCAGATCAAACGGTCAAAGTAGGCGTTTTAGATGAAATATGAATCAAGATTGAGCAACTGCATAGCCTATTTCTTGCCACAAATGTTTTAGGAAACGTATTTTAGTGGACTGTTTAGGTGGGATGAAAGAAAGTTTATTAACAGGTCGCCATATTGTTCCAGTTTGAAAGCGGAGGCAAAATACATCTAACCAATCAGGTGCCGTTAATGTTCCCTGGTAGACTACTGAACCCGAATAGCAATGGGTTTGAGAGAGCAAGTGGGTTTTTAGGGCAATATTCATGAAAAAATGTACATTATAAATACGGATGAAAGGAAACTAAATGAATGTAAAAAAAACAAAAAACATATTTGTTGTATTCAGATTTGTCGTATTAAGAGTACAACCATGCCTAATTTTAAGATTTGAGCCTACACTCGTTCGTAGGGGATCAAATAAGGATAATGAAATGCTATACATTTTTGTCAGCATTTCTCTTATCTCTGTTAAGTATTTGGTTACATCACATGTGGTCTGTAATATCACTAT
Source organism: Synaphobranchus kaupii (assembly GCA_029718625.1). Lineage (NCBI taxonomy): Eukaryota > Metazoa > Chordata > Actinopteri > Anguilliformes > Synaphobranchidae > Synaphobranchus > Synaphobranchus kaupii. The sequence goes on from CM056382.1 coordinate 55,647,633, forward strand.
CAACACAGGGCTGAAACAACAGACAAATGTATAATTTCCAGATATGTTTGCTTTGTTAGAAAAGTAGATGATACACTTTTAGATTAACTCCCTTTCCCTGAAAAAGCTTTGTGTAATTTGTGCAAATTTAATTGTATCATTCATTTACAATGCAGTCCATAAGTATTTGGACAGTTACACAATGTTTGTTGTTTTGGCTCTGTACTCCAGCACATTAGATTTGAAATGGAACAGTGATTATGAGGTTAAAGTGCAGACCTTCAGCTTTAATTTGAGGGTTCTTACATCCATTTTGGGTGAACGGTGTAGCAATTGTAGTCATTTTATACATTTAATATTTGGTTGCATACCCTTTGCAAGCCATGACTTCCTGATATCTGTGACCCAACAATATGAAAATATACAGTGCATCCGGAAAGTATTCACAGCGCTTCACTTTTTCCACATTTTGTTCTGTTACAGCCTTATTCCAAAATTGATTAAATTAATTTTTTCCCTCAAAATTCTACACACAACACCCCATAATGACAATGTGAAAAAAGTTTTTTTGAGATTTTTGCAAATTTATTAAAAATAAAAAAATAAAATTTCTCATTTACATAAGTATTCATACCCTTTGCTTTAATGTATTTTTAAAGTATCATATTTCATATTTGGTCGCATATCCTTTACATGCTGTTACTTCCTGAAGTCTGTGACCATCAACATCAAAAAACTGTCGATATCTTATTTTCAGGTACTGTTACAAGCGATACTATAACCTCTCTGCATTTGAATGGATCTCTATGGAAATTGGGGGGTGAGACTAGATTCAGCTGTAAATTACACTGGTACAGTATGGAACACATGGCTGGCTAAATGGCTGTAAGTTATCAAGGGTCTGAGCTATCAAACGAGCCCCAAACCATCACTCTGTTGCCAGATATGGAGTAGATGTGGATGGATCACTTTAAGGGTTGTTTCTCCTGACTTTTTTCCCCATAGAGTTCTATAGGAAAATGAGTCCGGAGAAATAACCCTTGCAGTGATCCATCCACATCTACTCCATATCTGGCAACAGAGTGATGGTTTGGGGCTCCTTTGATAGCTCAGACCCTTGATAACTTACCAGCCATGTGTTCCATACTGTACCAGTGTAATTTACAGCTGAATCTAGTCTCACAATACAAAGAAATAAAAACAAAATTAATGAAAAGGAAAGAAAAAAGCAAAAACAAAGAAAACAAAAGCACGCTCTGGAAACATATTTAAGAAGAAAAAAAAAAGATCTGTCATATAGTGGAAATGATATAGCCCTTGAGATGTTTTCTGAAAGCTGGTTGAGAAGATGTCGATCTCAGTGCCAGGCTCAACATATTCCAGTATTTTGGTCCTCTGAAGTTGATATCGAATTGGTGGCTAGATGTACGACATAAGGGTAAATGGAGATGATTACTATGTCTGGTTGGGTATGAATGGATGTCAGATGAGAAAATAAAGAAATTATGAAAGGTAACAGGGAGGTCTTGCTTACAGTTAAGGAATTTGAAAATGAATAAGCATGTTTGGAAATTATTTAGTTTGTCAATGGGAAATAGTGAATATTTCCTGAATAGTGGTGCAGATGGTGCGTGACTGTTGGATTGAGAAATAATTCTTAAGAACCTCTTCTGGATTATGAGTAATTTGTTAAGGTACGATGGATATGTAGCAGCCCAAACGATATTGCAATAATTGAGATGAGGAAAAATAAAGCTATAATACAGAGTTAAATGAGCAGAAGGATGGATCAGAGAGCAGACCCTTCTCAGGATACCAAGCATCTTCATGGATCTCCTGCATACGTAGTCAATTTGATTTTTCCAGTTTAAACGTTCATCAATAATGATTCCTAAGAATTTAATGAATGGCACTTGGAGAATTTCATTACCATTGATTAATATTTTGGATTCTTCATTAGAATAAGACTTGTTCTTGTTGCAAAAGATCATGTAGTTACATTTCTTGATATTTAGAGTGAGCTTATTTATCTGAAACCATTATTTATCTGAAACCAGCCGTCTGTCTCGGAGTCCTGCGTTTGGGTCCTATCCCATATATATCATCTTAACACATATTCCCTTATTCATACATCAACATGGGAAAGATAAGAGAACACACAAATCAAATGAGGGAAAAGTGTGTTGAGCTTCATAAGTCAGGGAATGGCTATAAAAAAATAGCTACTCACCTGAAAATATCTACCGTTAGGGCAATACTTAATAAGTTCAAAGCAACTGGAACTGTTACAAACTTGCCTGGAAGAGGACCCAAGTTTATTTTGCCCCCACGCACAGTGAGGAGGATGGTAAGAGAGGCAAAAAAAATCCTCAAGGATCACTGTTGGAGAATTACAGAGGAAAGTAGCATCTTGGGATCATCAAGTCTCCAAAACTACCATTAGACATCACCTCCATGCTAACAAATTATTTGGAAGGCATGCCAGAAAAAAGCCTTTCCTGTCATTTCACCACAAACGTAAGTGCCTGGAGTTTGCTAAACGCTACTGGAACTTTGACTGGAACCATGTTCTATTGTCAGATGAAACGAAAATTGAGCTTTTCGGCAACCAACACTCAAGGTGGGGTTGGCTTAAGAAGAAGGATGGCTATGCCGAAAATAACCCAATCCCCACTGTTAAGTATGGTGGAGGTTCTGTGATGTTGTGGGGCTGTTCTTCCTCCAAAGGCCCTGGGAACCTTGTTAGGATATATGGCATCATGAACTCCATGAAATACCAGGAAATTTTAAATCTGAATCTGGCTGCCTCTGCCAAGAAACTAAAACTGGGTCGTCGTTGGATCTTCCAGCACGACAATGATCCAAAACATACGTCCAAATCAACAAAGAAATGGTTAACTGAACACAAAAGCTTCTACCATGGCCATCTCAGTCCCCTGACCCCATTGAAAACCTGTGGGCTGAGCTGAAGAGGAGAGTGCACAAGAGAGGACCTAGGATTCTGGATGATCTGGAGAGATTCTGTAAAGAGGAATGGTCTCAAGATTCCTTGCTCTGTATTCTCCAACCTTATTAGATGTTACAGGAGAAGACTCAGTGCTGTTTTATTGGCAAAGGGAGGTTGTACAAAGTATTAATTGCACGGGTGCCAATAATTGTGGCACATGTGGTTTTGTTAAAAATAATTATTTCTTGATGAGGGATTTTTTTTCTTAGAATAATAATAATTCTATTATTAAAATAAATTTACTTCAATTAAAGGTTGGATTTTTCTGATTTTTTCAGTGTGAGATTAAGCTAATTCACCAAAAGGTGAATAATAATAATAATTGTGGAGGGCACTGTATAGGTTGTTTGCATGTGACGTCATGTCACTGCGTTGCAGTGGCGCGAACTGCAGATGGGGGGCAGGAAGTGATTTGCAGATTAGGAAAGCACTATTAAAATGCCAAAGTTTTGCGCGGTTTACGGCTGTACCAACCGATCGAATCGGGAAAAAAACAAGGGCTACTTTCGAGTCCCGAAAGTGGTTACACATAGGCAGTGGCGGCTCCTGAGCTGAAAATTGGGGTAGCAGAAAACTTCCCTTTAAACTGATTATTGGTCTTAATAATTTTTCAATCCGTTTCCTTGATTAACAATAGGCTACATCAGCGTTTAATTCACCAATTACTCAATGCCATCAAATGTAGCCGGTTCTCCTCAATTAGGCTATTAGGCAAGTAATAAAATTATTTTAACTTGCATCGCAAAATTGTGCACATTTTAATCAACATTATAATTGTGGATACATGTGCTCTTCGTTCTCCGCACTCTTAATTCCGAAAATATTAATGGAAATTAAACGATCTTAAAGCTCAGCTTTTGTTAGATTATTTTTTTTATTTAGCACAACCTGCAAATAATTGTATTACTTGCCTAATAGCCTAATTGAGGAGAACCGGCTACATTTGATGGCATTGAGTAATTGGTGAATTAAACGCTGATGTAGCCTATTGTTAATCAAGGAAACGGATTGAAAAATGATTAAGACCAATAATCAGTTTAAAGGGAAGTTTTCCGCTACCCCAATTTTCAGCTCAGGAGCCACCACTGCATAAAGGGGAGAAGTTTAAAAAACTCAGAGAAACGGCGGCAGACATGGATCAAAAATCTCCGTCTTAAGTCTGGAGGAGCTGAGTCAGACAACGCTCGTATATGCAGTGACCACTTTGTGAAAGGTAAGGCTACAGTAATTTAGCTACTTACATAGCTGGCTAAAACTGACAAAAATACAGACCAGGAGGCAATATTGCTGGAAACATAGCTAACGTTACATCTGTGATACCACCCTGTGTGTTTGTGTTTCGCAGCTAGATAGCTAACGCTATCTTCCGGTGTCTTTGTTTTTAGCAATGCTAACGTTAGCTAGCTATCACGGCCAGTGGTTCTCAACGTGAGGATGTGAGGTCCTTGACAGGGGTCCAGGGACTCCACAGCAAGGTCGTTGACCCAACCACACACAAAATAGTTATAAGCCTCCAGACTCTTGTACGCCTTCATCTGGCTAGCCGTGTAGTAGGAGGTCTGGAGGACGAGGTAATTTGTGATGTCGATCGCCTCCACGCCAGGCAAATCGGCCAAGACGTGAGAAATCGCTTTTCCTCAGCGTGTACGGATCATATCCAATATGTTTATATATTTTTTGATGATACCTCCTGCGTGTAGGCCCATCCAACGCTTTTCTGTATTGACTTTCCATCATTTCAAATCAGTGTTCTTCACTTCCTGCCCCCCATCTGAATTTTGCGCGTCATCAGAATCACGTGACTGCAAACAAGCTACATGGAAAAAAAGTCAGGAGAACCAACCATTAAAGTCATCCATCCATATCTACTGCATATCTGGCAGCAGTGTGATGGTTTGAGGCTCGTTTGATACCTTAGACCCTTGATGACTTACAGCCATTTAGCCACATGGTTCACCTGATATGGATGTAAAAACCCTCAAATTAAAGCTGAAAGTCTCTGCACTTTCACCTCATAATCACTGTTCCATTTCAAATCCAATGTGCTGGAGTAGAGCCAAAACAACAAAAATTGTGTCACTGTCCAAATACTTACAGACTGCACTGGATCACTTCAATTCTGTCTTTCATTATTTTCTGTGCCATGGTCCTGTGTACTTGCTGTTCTACTACACCTTACAATCCTTATGTGTACAATAAACCCAGACCAGATATTCTGTAATAAAAGCTCACATAAATGCTCTGTTTCCTACATGGATAATAACCTTTATTATGTTCCAAACGTATAGACCTGAAGTAAAAGGCTGTAAAAGAATCTGAACTTAAGCCTACCACTGAGTATTTCTACACAGGGAATTAGAATTCACATTTTTTATTCTTTGAATATGGGTTTCATCTGAAATGTATTACTGCATCAGGATTGGCCATGTGCACTTCACACAGTCAACTGAGTCAGTGAAATGTCTGAACGGTTTACAGTAGGTGCAGACTCAAACTATGTACTACATCAGTAAAGTAATATAATTAGTTAAATCAGAAATGCCTACATCATGTACTGACACATGTTGGTCATCATGGGATAACTCCTCACTTCATCCTTTTCTGGTATTGTTTTTACACATTTTCACAGCATTACTACCCATGCAGGCAATGCAACTGCACATGTGCAAGTTTTATAAATGCATTGGATTCTTACAGCTGCCCAACAAGCATTATGCCAAAGCTTCAACCAATACAAAATTTCAGTTAAGTGATTTGTTGCCATTCATGCGATAATGCCCACTTTGGCTTACGTTTGAATTCCACCTTTTCTAGAAAAAAACATGAAATGTCCTTTTCAATTCACAGAGTCTAGAACTATTTTATCACATATATGATACATAGTACAATCTGAAACTAAACACATGTATTAAGAGCTGTATTAGACTTAAAGCAATTTAAACACAATGAACATGCAAACCAATAAGTCATGGTGAACAAGCTGGTAAAAAATGCTCGCCAGGAGAAATAATAAGGTATTAGAAAGAAAGAAAAACACTAGACAGGTAGTGTCATCATAAAAAAATTCTAAAAGCAAAAGCTTGTTTTTCATGCCTGACATTGTATAATGATTCAGAGAGATCACAGGAGGCCGCCTTCAGAAACAATAAAAGGACCCCTGTGTCAAACTGGAGGTTGTTTATATGTTATTCCAAGGCCTGGTGTGGAAAACAAGGACTGAATAGCATTTGATGAAGAAGAAACACAGGCAAATGGCAATGGAATAGCAGACAGACGGACTATGACACTTACAATTTGTCTCTGAAAAGCTGTCATCTGTGTGAGGGATGCCTGTGTATAGTACATCTATTAGGCTATTTGCTTTTGGCTGGTATGGATGCTGAAAGGTGATGAATTGGCCACAGATACACCATTCAGCAGATACACAAACTCAGGAATAAAATCCTGTGTTGCAATTGTTCATGGGAGCTCGTCAGCAGATGGTTATTAAATTTTCAGGATCCAGCAGCCATGTCCCTCCCAAAAAAAAAAAAATATATATATAGTATATATATATATATATTCAATGTAGGTACTGTACTAAAAATCCTTGGCTTGCCATTGATGTTTTCACACCTAATTGACCAATCTGTTAGCAGCAACAAACTGTCAACAAACATTTGGCAAAACATAGTGTTATTTATTAAGTTTTGTACATTTATAAGTACTGCCATATTTCCACATAATCATAATTATTAACCAATTTAACATAATGTACAATACAAACTAAACTACAGTAATATATAGATTACCTAGTTATTCTTAACAGTGATTGCTTAAATGCTGATTTCCTTCTCAGATTTTGTTTTAGCTTGAAACTTTATCACACATTTTATAATTGCAATTCTATGCCTCCATGTACACCCTCTAATTAACAATGAGCTCTTATTCATAATAAAGGATGAAAGTAATTATAGATGATGGCATAGTGCCACAATCAATATCACAACCTGCTGTGAGAGAAGGAGACGTAAATCAACAAGGAAAATGTCATGGCAAATTTCCAATGTTAATTTTCCAATGTGTGCGAGCATGTGGGAGTGTGATCATGCGCAATTGTGGTACAGCTTGTTAAAAATGTATAAATAGAATTCTTATAAATCTATTGTACATATTGACTGCAATTCAAACATTAACCTCATTGAACAGCTTGTTCCAGTATCTGTGCCAGACTGAGTACAAGGTCTGTATGGCAGACCTACCTGTTTATACTGAAACCACAAGCTGTCTTTTGTTCTAAAGGGAAGAATTTGATTGTTTCTCCTGACCCTGAGAGGGAAAATGTACAGACGGGTGACAAATTAAAGGAAAAACCCCTACAGTGAGGGGGTCTGGTGGCTCTGTTATGCTGTGGAGGGCATTTTCCTGGCATGGTTTGGGTCCACTTATCCCCTTAGAAGGAAGGGTCACTGCAAATCAATACAAAGTTATCCTGTGATGAAACATCTCTATCCTAATTGAAGTACTGTGGTCTCTTCCAGGATGCCCACATCAACAGGGCATGAGGGGTCACTGAATGGTTTGCTGACTATGAAAAGTATGTGAATCATATGCAATGGCCTTCGCAGCCACCAGATCTCAACCTTTTGGAAGAATTGTGTTCCATCCCTCCAGTGGAGTTCCAGAGACTAGAATCTATGCTAGACTAGAGGTAGAATCTAGGCCAAGGTGCATTGAAGCTGTTCTGGCAGCATGTGGTGGCCCAACACCTTACTAACACACTTTATATTGGTTTTTCCTTTCATTTATCACCAGTCTGTATATTAAACAAACGTCAGTGTTTTTTGGTCTTGTCTTTCACGCCATGTTTAAAGGCTTAGCTGGAGTGTGGAGTGCATGCGGACCACACACCTGAGAGCATGCGTAAAGCCGTGCCATCTGTCTTACCCGACAAATTCATTCATCAAACAAAATTAATTCCTCTGCCTGGATGAGTGACAGAAACAAACAACAAAACATTGATTAATGCAATTATTGTCTCCCCACATTTTCATTTGATTAATAGACACTGTAACATGGAATTGTATCACATTTTATGCACATTATGACTCATTTTTTCTTTTCTCTTTTGCCGTCCAATGTATTGTTTTTGTATTATGTTTATTTAAAGAACTGAGGCATAAAACAGCTGTTGCACAGCTGAATATAAACTGATGCACTTCTGCTTATGTGCTCTGCTGAAGGGTGCTGAAGGACGCAAACCCGCCGTCTCGTTCCCTGTTCAGTACGCCACACTGACACCCACTGTATTAACTGTCACTCCGTCTCGTTCCCTGTTCAGTACGCCACACTGACACCCACTGTATTAACTGTCACGCCGTCTCCTTCCCTGTTCAGTACGCCACACTGACACCCACTGTATTAACTGTCACGCCGTCTCGTTCCCTGTTCAGTACGCCACACTGACACCCACTGTATTAACTGTCACGCCGTCTCGTTCCCTGTTCAGTACGCCACACTGACACCCACTGTATTAACTGTCACGCCGTCTAGTTCCCTGTTCAGTACGCCACACTGACACCCACTGTATTAACTGTCACGCCGTCTCGTTCCCTGTTCAGTACGCCACACTGACACCCACTGTATTAACTGTCACGCCGTCTCCTTCCCTGTTCAGTACGCCACACTGACACCCACTGTATTAACTGTCACGCCGTCTCGTTCCCTGTTCAGTACGCCACACTGACACCCACTGTATTAACTGTCACGCCGTCTCGTTCCCTGTTCAGTACGCCACACTGACACCCACTGTATTAACTGTCACTCCGTCTCGTTCCCTGTTCAGTGCGCCACACTGACACCCACTGTATTAACTGTCACGCCGTCTCCTTCCCTGTTCAGTACGCCACACTGACACCCACTGTATTAACTGTCACGCCGTCTCCTTCCCTGTTCAGTACGCCACACTGACACCCACTGTATTAACTGTCACGCCGTCTCCTTCCCTGTTCAGTACGCCACACTGACACCCACTGTATTAACTGTCACGCCGTCTCGTTCCCTGTTCAGTACGCCACACTGACACCCACTGTATTAACTGTCACGCCGTCTCGTTCCCTGTTCAGTACGCCACACTGACACCCACTGTATTAACTGTCACGCCGTCTCCTTCCCTGTTCAGTACGCCACACTGACACCCACTGTATTAACTGTCACGCCGTCTCGTTCCCTGTTCAGTACGCCACACTGACACCCACTGTATTAACTGTCACGCCGTCTCGTTCCCTGTTCAGTACGCCACACTGACACCCACTGTATTAACTGTCACGCCGTCTCGTTCCCTGTTCAGTACGCCACACTGACACCCACTGTATTAACTGTCACGCCGTCTCCTTCCCTGTTCAGTACGCCACACTGACACCCACTGTATTAACTGTCACGCCGTCTCCTTCCCTGTTCAGTACGCCACACTGACACCCACTGTATTAACTGTCACGCCGTCTCGTTCCCTGTTCAGTACGCCACACTGACACCCACTGTATTAACTGTCACGCCGTCTCCTTCCCTGTTCAGTACGCCACACTGACACCCACTGTATTAACTGTCACGCCGTCTCGTTCCCTGTTCAGTACGCCACACTGACACCCACTGTATTAACTGTCACGCCGTCTCCTTCCCTGTTCAGTACGCCACACTGACACCCACTGTATTAACTGTCACGCCGTCTCGTTCCCTGTTCAGTACGCCACACTGACACCCACTGTATTAACTGTCACGCCGTCTAGTTCCCTGTTCATTACGCCACACTGACACCCACTGTATTAACTGTCAGATGGAAGATGCGTGATGAGAAACGTTTTAAATATTTATATTTTGCCACGTTGGATGCTTTTTTTAAGCACACGCTACTTTTACCGTTTTGCATAATGATTTCTCCGCTGGCTGGAATGTCTACATACTGCAAACTCTACAGAGGTATGCAGGTAAACAGCAGCAAGCTCTGTTTATTAGTATTACTCTAATGCAGAACAGCATGTTGCCTTAAATAACAGCTCTATTCCAGATTAAGTGTGCTTATATCAGACCCTCAGGAATTGCTTTTTAAGTGACATGGCTATCGTTGGGTAAGACTTGAAAAGAAACAGACAGCTATGTTAAAGAAACTCTTCCTGCAGTAATGCAGTATACATTTGTAATTTGTCCTCATTTGTGTCTAATTAAGTGGTTTTGTGGGCAGCTGCAGTATCTTAATGTCCACTCATCTGTGACTATTCTGATTAAACTCTTCAGTCTTCCTCACAGTAATGCTGAAGTTTACTTCCATCATGCAGTGTTTGTGTTGGCTGCGGCACCAGTAATGAGCCTCTCCTGATGCTCAGAATAAGGAGTCTTAAATGTACACAGCTTCAACATGCGGCGTAAATTGATGAGGATTTTTTAAAATGTTTTATAATCCACTTACAACATTTTTAGAATTGAACTGGACATTACATGGATAAAAAGTGATCTTTTCCAGCTCATAAATATGTGTGATTTATGTACTGTACTCCACAACAGTAATTGAACTGAGACCTATCTTGTGTGGTCTGCTCCCCTACATAGATGTAATACTTTGGGATGAAACCAAGAAATACAAGCAGAATAGAAGATATCCTGTCTGAATGTTCTTAGCTGCAATAAAATGTTCCAGTGAAAATTATTTGAACGACTGTTTTCAGCTTTTGACGCATTCTTCAGACATCTGACACTTGTGCGGTTTAAAACGTAACACTTTCATCACAAGAACCTGTTGGCTGACACAAGGCGATGCAATGCTCCTACCACTGTATGTGCCACTGCAAACACATGTGTGTGCATGTATGTGTGTGTGACAGACAGAGAGAGAGAGAGAGAGAGAGAGAGAGTACCTTTCCTGTGGCCTCCCATCACATCTCTGGTAAAGATTGCCTACAAGAGTCAGATAACTGTCGCCCCGTTAAAGACAATTCATCAACCCTGTTTATCTGCACTGACATGCTGATAAAACTAAAAAAAGCTGATAGCCACTGGCTGCCCAGAACAGATCACAGATACAGCTTGTGTGACTATGCAAACACACTGTCTCCACTGGAGCGTAAACACTCACAAAATCATGGCGTGTACAGTAAGTAACAATTTATTTTGGCAAAAGGTACAAGGGTGCTTGATTTTAACGGTCTGGAGTGCGCGTAGCCAGGCGGAAAGGAGCAAAAGGAAGGGGTGCACGCTGGAGCAGAGCGGAGATAGCGTGGGGGGGGGAGGGGGTCGGTCTGCCCAGGTCAGCCTGACAGCTTTCTCTCATCAGCATTGGAAAACAGGGGGTGAGGGGTGGGGCAAGAGGGTGTGCAATTTGCCCATTCGCCCTCCCTCAGGTGCACAGAAGACCAGGGCTCCCCACACGAAGGAACCCCCCTCCCCCCCACCGCACCACTTTGAGTTATTCCGTCCATGCGATGAAACGCACTTAATTTCATTGCCATTGATTCAACTAGAATTTTTACCATCGGCAATGAGTGGTTACAGACGTACTCCAGAAGGGCCTTGCAGTAGAGAAGCTCTCTGTGGTCCTCAATCGGAGGGATATGAATAAATCTCACGCACACAGAGTGGAACCACAGGGCCACAGCCAAACATTCTGGGTCCACTTCCCCATCACAAGTCAGAGAGAGAGAAGCTTAAGGGGATCCAGCATCCTTGGTAGACTTTAGTATTTGGAAACAAAAATGAATAAAAACATGTCCATCTGTCGTTGTTCGAAATGTGTGTCCGCTTTATGCTTCATTTGAATATGTCTCAATCAATTTAATCTCCTGTAGTTTCACTTCTTCGTTATGATTCTATCTGTCCAGGTGGAAGATTTTGTTGGGATTAGAAGGTCCGTGAATTTAATCCTGTGTGTATGACAACCATTGTAGCATTGAACAACGTACATACTTAACCTGAATGGTTTCAGTAACTATGCAGATGTATAGACACATAATAAGTACAAATGCAGGTACCTTGGAAAAGCAAGGAAATAAATAATAACTATAACACTAATAATAATAATAATAAAATCAAACATGGATAAATATCTGAGAGAGGGAATCACAGCCATGCTTACTGGTTATGCAGATACATACTGTACATCTGGGCTGCATTTCCTCATCATTCTCAGGAGGTGACTGAGACAGGGCGACACCAGGCTGCCCATGGGAGAAAGCCAGGGGGGACAAAACACCCAAAACTCATATGCCTGTTGGTGCGGAAATGCATTCTTTTGCTTTGTTTTATTTTTATTTCGATATTTTAGTTTATTATTTTGAGGCCAGGATCCTGTTGGGGTGACTGGTGAGGGTTTTGTTTTTTGTTGCACAACCAACTCTCACTGTCAAGAAGAAATAAATAAATACTGGTCCAAACTAGGTCAAACACATCTCCCATTATCCTCCTACCCTGTCCCTCCCAGGGGTGACAATATCATTTAAAGTTCTTCACATCACAACTCAATTCAAAGACAGATGGTTTGTATGATGTTCACATTTACACAGCTTTCCCATATCAGTTTATTTGTTTGAAAACTAAATACATAAAATTGCAACCATTTATGAGACTACACATTCACCAATGTGTAGCCTACATTCAAAGTATTTCTTTCTTCATTTAATTTCATTCATTCATTTAATTAATTTCATGCAGAAAAGCAATGAAGTAAAAATCTATCCTAAATGTGTTCAGAAAACATCTGCATGAGGTTTAAAACATTATGTTCTACTGGCCCACCTACAGAATTATAAAAGTGAATAGAAAATAGGCATACATATTATTTCCATATAATCTCAATTGAGCTTATCTACTATAGTGTCAGACAAATGTAAGAATACAATATAATAAACATGTTTTGGGAACATAATTTATAAATATATCATTCCTAGACAAGGCTGTGATATGTTGATGCATTGTGTGGGATTTACTCAAAGAATCCAGATGGAGTAAAGACTACAGGATCCCCAAGGAATCATTAATATCAATTGACTTGTATAGATAAAGTAATGATGAATGAGCCTCTTCACTAACACCTCTTTAGATAGCTAACTACTGTGTTCTCCATTATACCAAAGGTTGTTCTGGTCTGTTTGTGAAAATGCTTCAGTCAGTTGAATCCAATGTTTTTTCAGTGGGTAATTTGTTATGATGCATAAATAGAGATGGAAAGGAGCATGAGGTTCACAGAAAAGTAAATATCTAAAAAATATATTCACACCATAGCAAAAACTTTTTATCAGTATCTCTCCACAAAAAGGCATCCATGCTTGAGGGCACACACGCATACAGTGGGTTGAAAAAGTATTCAGCCCCCTTAGACTTTTTCATATTTTGCAGCGTACGAACATTTGATAAAAATTGATTCAGTAACTCTTTCCTGTCTGGTTTCACAATGGAAAACAATGGAGATATCTGAAGGGAGAAAGTTATTGAATTTGCACCTTCTACATTTTTGCATAAAGTGATGAAGAGGTGACGATTTATGTTTTCTTTGAACCCCCAGGGACTGGTCTCAAATGCCATCCATGAATGAACAATATCAGATGAACTTGCGATGCAAAGTCCATTGTACTTCCTAAAATCCCATTAAGAGCCATTAAAATGTATTGAAGGGACCTGGTCTTGGCTTTGTTACCAAGAAAGACAATATTAACACACATTTTAAAAGAAAATATTGTTCAACATCCTCAAATACAATCTAAATATGATGTCTGGGCACTTTATGATGTGCAATTTTGTTTTGCCTGTATGGCTGTTAAAGTACAATGAAGCAAGGGGGCTGAATACTTAAGGAATTGATTGTTTTCGATTTTATATTTATAAAATTTATTTGGAACAAATTGTAGATTTTACTTTTCACATTGACATTGTAGAGTTGTTTGTGTTGAATACCAGCAAAAATAATAATAATAATAATTTTAAAAAAAAATTTTTATGAAATGTTCGTACGCAGAAAAATATGAAAAAGTCTAAGGGGGCGGAATACTTTTTCAACCCCATTGTATGCACAAATTCACATTTGTGTGCATATGCAAGCAAGCAACCGCGCACGCATGCACTGCCAGGTCTTGTGTGTAACCATGCTAGGTATCTTAATTCTTAAAATTGGTGTGTTTTGAAATCACTTTCAAAGTCACAATAGGATCAATTTCAGTACCAAACGACGTTAATTCTCGATGCATTCGTATCTCTTCAAGATTATATTACGTGTGCATATATTTATTTAACAAATGTACGCATATCCTACACAATTTGATGGTTGTAGAGATCCAGTCTTGTGTGATTACTGCCGTGTAGCCTAAGTTCAGTCTTAATATGTATTAGTATCGAAGTTGAGAGGTGTTTTTGAGGTTTACATGTGCAACTTATTTAATTTTTTGCTGGTTGACATATTTGTCATGGATCAAAACAACAACTGAATATTTTTTCTCTTTCCCTTCACAAAGTGTCCACCTGTTTTAAACCTGTGTAACAATCATGCCAGAAGAGCCTGTGTCTTGCTGCCCCCTGCTGACAAATGTGTACATCACCCACCACTGCTATTACCTCAATTTTCATTGTGTAATTTCTGTCACGTCCACTCTTCATACACCACCACTGTCACCTAAATATTGAGGTAATAGCAGTGGTGGGTGATGTACACATTTGTCAGCAGGGGGCAGCAAGACACATGCCAGAAGAGCCTGTGTCTTGCTGCCCCCTGCTGACAAATGTGTACATCACCCACCACTGCTATTACCTCAATTTTCATTGTGTAATTTCTGTCACGTCCACTCTTCATACACCACCACTGTCACCTAAATCTAAATAAGAAATAAAAAATATTATATATATATATATATATATACAGTTAAATGCAAATGCATTGGGACAGTGACACAATTTGTGTTGTTTTAGCTCAGTACTGCAGCACATTCCATTTGAAATAAAACAATGAGATCAAAGTGCAGACTGTCAGCTTTAATTTGAGGTTTTTTAAATTTTTTTATTTACATCCATATTGGATTATCCGTGTAGGAATTACAGCCCTTTTTATGTATAGTCAAAAGTAATTGGCTGCTCAGCAGTTTCTTGGCCAGTTATGCATTTTTGCATCATTACTTCATGCACAAGAAAGCCAACAAAAGGTCTAGAGTTGATTTGAGGCGTGGAATTTGCATTTGGAGTCTGTTGCTGTTGTCTCTCAACGTGATAACCAAATTAGTGTCAATGCCAGTACAGCAGGCCATCATGAGGCTGAAATATCAGAATAAATCGATCAGAGACATAGCTAAAACACTAGTTGTATCAAAAGCCGTCTGATACATTGTAAGGAAGCAAGAACGCATTAGTGAGCTCAGCAATAGTAAACAACCTGGTAGAAGAAGGAAGACCACTGTAGTGGATGACTGAAGAATTCTTGAAAAAAAAAAACCTTTTCAACTGTCGAACAGATCAAGAACAAGGATGTAGAGTTCTAGAACAAAGCATTATGGACAGATGTCACAAGTATTAACCTGTACCAAAGTGATAGAAAGAGAAGTGTGAAGATCCAAGGCACCCCCCCCCCCCCCCCCCCATGTGAAACATGGTGGAGGACTAGAGGTAGTGTTATGACTTGTGCATGAAGGGTTGCCACTGGAACTGGCTCTCGTCTTCATTAATGATGCGGCTGTTGACGGCAGCGACAGGATGAATTCTGAAGTGTACAGAAACATATTTTCTGCTCAGATCCAAATGCCTCAAAACTCATTGGACAGCACTTCACCTTGGAGCAGGACAATGACGCCAAACATACTGCTAAAGCAACAAAGGAGTTTTACAGGGCCAAAGAATGGACTTTTCTTGACTGGCCAAGTCAATCACCCATCCTGAATGCAACTGTTCTAGTGGCTGAGGACAGGACTGAAGAAAAAACGCCCTACATGTAGCCCTGGCTACATGGTTCGCCCGACATGGATGTAAAAACCCTCAAATTAAAGCTGGAATTCTGCACCTCATAGTCACTGTTACATTTCAAATTGAATGTGCGGGAGTACAGAGCCAAAACAACAAAAATTGTGTCACTGGTTAAATGCTTACGCACTCCACTGCACTGTAGCTCTAGTTGTCTGTCTCCTGTGCACTGATCACAGTTGCCTCCACTACTGTGTAAATAACATGTATTATATATAAAATTCTACGTATGAAATCATATTTCCTTAATTCAATCATGTTATTTTTTAATTGGGGTAAAGCCTACATTTCAAGACATGGAATCAATGTAAAACAAATTAACTGATGAGCGCATTCATAAGATCAAAGGTTATTATTTAAATGTTTCTTTTCACCAGTAGATGACGCCACAGTAACAGTAATTATTTGCCAATACAAGCTACAGTACTATTTATGTCAAGAAATCTTGTAGGTGGGGTGTCTCGTGGCCTGTAGCACTGTTCATAAGCAAGCTGCCATGTCAGCGGTTCGGATCCGGCTGTGCAACCTTTGTCGCATGTCTCTCCCCCTCTCTCCCTCCCATTCTTCCTCTCTCTACACTATGCTGTCCAATAAATCTATATGGATAAGTTTGTAACCTTTTTTTCATATTCCATAATGCAATGCTGTACAATTTGATTAGAGATTTGGTTAACTTACAAAGAGTAAATGCCAGGCAGGGATGAAAATGAGGTGATTCAGAACTCATCTGTATATTAAAAGTTTTACTTGAGGGATGCTGAAGCTTGGGCAGTTTATTTAACCAACATGGGGGAGTTGTGTGGGGGAGAAGTATGTGGAACCTCTTCATGCAAACTGTTTAGTACAGCATTTATAATACATTCTGCTTGCTAACACATATCAGAGTATCATGCACTTAGAGCAAATGCCCATTATGTGTTATTTATACAAACATATCATACTCCTATCCATGTGCAAAAGATTGAGAGATTTTATTTCTAAACATGGGAAGAGCATATTTTTAAACAACTTCAGGGTTTAGATTAGAGGTTATTCAAAATGTACAGTACCACAGGCCCTTAGAGGAAACCTGACCGAAAAAAAGGCAGACACATGACTCACAATGGCTAAATATACCCATTCTAGATTATGTATTTAGGCTTCAGTCCCATAATTTGCCTGCCAAAATATTAGAACCTCTGATTCTTGCCAATATTTAAGGCAATATAGAATTAGGCCTAACTTTTTTTATTTTCCAACGGCCTCTTAAGAAAATTATACAATGTTCTTATACAGTTCTATGGGTAACTTAGGGAGTTTTCACATAGTTCCTTTTAAACTAACAAAACCAGTTCTTTTAAAGTGAACCAAATGCAAATTAACTCAGTCATTTCTGTGTTCACATTGTAAGTGGACTTGAAAGAGGACTGAGCTCTCTTTCTGGCCCACTTGAGATCTCGGACCACTTGTTCACACCACAGCTCCTTCAAAATTTGCTCCAACATTGGATTATGGGTCATTTTCTTCAAGATAGTCTACCGCATGCAGATGTGTTTATCATTTGGTTGCGCCACATTTCGAGGAAGCTGATGAGAAATACAGAAAGGGAAGCTAGAATTGCAGTTAAATACCATAAGACTGAAGAGGAGACAAGTATGGAGGAGAATAATTATGATGCAGCACGACCAGCTCATGGTCCCGAGTCCTTGACACACTTGTGATACTTCAGCTCTCACCTGAACGGTTGCACAGTCATTGTTACAACAATAGTATGGGTACTACTTTCATTTTCTCTGAAAACTGCAGAAATCTTCGTATTTGTGCAGCTGCTTAGATTCAATGTATGCCAAACCTCGAGGTACTAAAGTGTAAATCAAGGCAGAATGGGTGGTCTGAGATTGGTTCATTTCATTTGGCGTGTTCACATAGCACACAAAAAAACTCGCTGGACTATAAACGGGCCTTAACGCCACGCCACACCATCTACTCGCGACAGCGACAAAGTGACAAGATTCCATACAAATACGAAGATAAAAACTAAACTAGGTTAACCCAAATTATCTCATCAGTTGGGCGTAAGGAGCTATAACCTTTTAGATAGCAATGTGCTAAGTTAACGTAACTTGCTAACGTTAACTGCAGAACTGCCCCAGCTATAGGCCTATTGGCTTTAGCTATGCTAAGAAGATGTTACTTACGAATTCATTTCCAGTTGCTCTCATTAGCTAGCTTGCTTGCTAGCTACTAGGGTTGCCAACCGTCCCTTGAAATAAGGGACGATCCCTTATCAGTTCAATAAGGCTTATTGAACTGATAAGGGATCGTCCCTTATTTCAAGGGACGGTTGGCAACCCTACTAGCTACGGTTGACTCTAGCAACACCAATGGCAGATTTTAGTCGGCCAGGATGATGTTTCTTTGTTTGCACACCAGCGACCATGGCGTTTTTAGACGAGGTAGCTAAAGTTACCATCACAGAATTCCACCACTAGAACGTTCTCCTTGCAATATATTATAGCTGTCACTAGAGGGCAGGAAACGGATGAGTGTATTGGACCAAAAATAAAATGGACACAGTAAAGCTAGGAGTTTGAAATAAGCAACCATTCGACTTCAAAAGCCAATGTTCAGATTAGCCGAATATCATTGTCCATTGATGCAGAAAAATATTAATACTGTAACACCTTAGTTTCTTCATACAACAGGTTTTTGAGAGCAATGAAAACAAATCCTGATGAAAACTCTACGTTGTGGTTAAATTACAATATGCATTAGCTTACTGCAAGCCCACCATCTCCACATACACTTTGCTAGCTCATGCTTGCCATATGTCACTCTCTTAGTCCCTCTCAATCTCTGTCCTGCTGCCCCTCTCTCACTGTTAATGAAACCTAGCAAAATGGTTTTGGTTTTTTAAAAGCCTCTGGAAATCACCATGGAGACACATTCCAAGTTCCCAAATGCATTGCTAAATTCAAGGCAAGTTCAAGTCAAGAACAAACTTTCAGCTGTGCAGCCCAAACTGAGAGAATGTGAAAGTGCTCTATTGTATGTTATGTTCAAAATGTGCCATGATTTTTTAACCCAATGCCCTTCAGTGAATGCTAAAAATGCACACACGCAAAAAAATTAATTAAAAATCAAGGCTCTCCTTTACAGTCAAGCCGGAAAGTCTGCACACTCCTTTCACCTTCTCCACATTTTATTACGTTACAGACTTATACTACAATAGATTGAGTTCATTTTTTGCCTCAAACATCTACACACAATAGCCAATAATGACGAAGTGAAAACAGGTTTTTAGAAAATATGCAATTTTATTTTACTGACAAAAATAGGTTATTTAGGGGTTACATATCTGTACACACCCTTAGCCTAATACTTAGTTGCTGCACCTTTGGCAGCGATTACAGCTTCAAGGCGTCTTGGGAAAGAAGCTACGAGCTTGGCACACTTGTTTCTGGACATTTTTGCCCATTCCTCTTGGCATATCCTTGCAAGCTCCGTCAGGTTGGATGGGGAGCGTCGGTACACACCCATTTTCAGCTCTTTCCACAGATGTTCAATTGGATTCAGGTCTGGGCTCTGGCTGGGCCACTCAAGGACATGCACAGACTTTCTCCGAAGCCACTCCTTTGTTCTCTTGGCTGTGTGCTTCGGGTCGTTGTCATGTTGGAAGGTAAACCTTCGCCCCAGTCTGAGGTCCAGAGCTCTCTGGAGCAGGTTTTCTTCAAGGATCTCGGTGTACTTAGCTGCATTCATCTTTCCCTCTATCAGGACTAGTCGCTCCGTTCCCGCTGCTGAAAAACATCCCCACATCATGATGCTGCCACCACCATGCTTCACTGTAGGGATGGTATTAGCCAGGTGATGAGCGGTGCCTGGTTTCCTCCAGATGTGACGCTTGGTATTCAGGCCAAAAAGTTCAATTTTGGTTTCATCAGACCAGAGAATCTTGATTCTCATGGTTTGAGAGTCCTCTAGGTGCCTTTTGGCAAACTCCAAGCGGGCTGTGATGTGCCTTTTACTAAGGAGGGGCTTCCGTCTGGCCACTCTACCATAAAGGCCTGATTGGTGGAGTGCTGCCTGGATGGTTGATCTTCTGAAAGGTTCTCCCATCTCCACAAGGATACGCTGGAGCTCTGTCAGAGTGACCCTCGGGTTCCTGCTCACCTCCCTGGCCAAGGCCCGTCTTCCCCGATTGCTCAGTTTGGCCGGGCGGCCAGGTCTAGGAAGATTCTTGGTGGTTCCAAACTTCTTCCATTTACGAATGATGGTGGCCACTGTGCTCTTTGGGACCTGTAAAGCTGCAGAGATTTTTCCGTACCCTTCTCCATATCTATGCCTTGACACAATCCTGTTTCTGAGGTCTGCAGATAATTCCTTTGACCCCATGGCTTGGAGTTTGCTCTGACATGCACTGTCAACTGTGGGACCTTATATAGGCAGGTGTTGGCAATCCCCAATCATGTCCAATCAATTGAATTTATCACAGGTGGACTCCAATTAAGTTGTAGAAACATCTCAAGCAGTATCAGTGGAAACAAAATGCACCTCAGCTCACTTTTGGGTGTCATATCAAAGGGTGTGCACACTTGTGTACATATGATATTTTACATTTAGATTTTTAATAAATTAGCACAAATGTCTAAAAACCTGGCTATTTTGTGTAGAATTTTGAGACAAAAAATAAACTCAATCTATTGTAGAATATGTCTGTAACGTAATAAAACGTGGAGAAGGTGAAAGGAGTGTGCAGACTTTCCGGCTTGACTGTATATTGGAATGTAAGAGTCCTAAAAATCCTGGTTGCAACATCAGCATATTTCACAGGCCAAAATTACTTGAAGGAAACCATTATTTCAATATCCAAAATCCATGTGGGTAGCATGGGCACTTGTGGGCTATACACTGGAAGGGAGTTATCAGGCCTACATTAAAGTTCCATTAAAAACTGTACATTCCATATTAACCTTGTGTTGGCAACTCAATGGCTAAAGGATCATTTACAATAAGTGATTGTAACTTTCAAATTGTGACCACAGGGGTGCAATCAAGTCAAAAGCACAACCAATTCCCATAAAATAAAGAGGAAGTGCAATTAAGAATAAATACTCCAGCAGACTTCAGAGTCTGTCTGACTAATGATGCATGACACCAAGCAGTCCACAATCCTAAAAGCGTTCTCTACCTTTTTTTTCAGATTTTTTCCCATTTTCTCCCAATTTAGTAGCCAATTGAACCCCTATTCTAATTAAATTCCGCCCGTGTGGCAGCCGCTGGGGAGCCACCGCTGTGTAGCCATGACGGCCGGTGGTGGGAGGGGGGGTGCCACGTCCTCTACAGGGCTTCTCGAGCTCCTGACCATGATTCGAAGATGCCCAGGGCCTGTCTGTGCGCAGCGATTCTTTCCGAGCCCTCCCCCCCCCCCCCGGAGGCAGCCGCCAATTGCCACTCCCACGGGGCACCGGCCATGCTCGGATCTGGCAGGGATCCTCGGGGTACAGCTGCACCGACTGAGGGTCGGCACTCTTACCGTTGTACCACCGTGGTGGCCCCAGCCTTCTCTACCTTAACCACCTCTACCAGTTGCAGCAGCATACCAGATCCTAATCACGTCTCTCAATGCAATTCACTATAGCTGTATTCATCTAAACTTTTCAAAACGTTGTACCAAAGTGAATGAAAAAATACAAATAGTAGGATATAAGAATTGCAGATACTCTTGAAGAGAAATGGAAGTTAACATATATAATTATTACACATTAATTAACATCTTGTTTTGTGATGGACCGCCCCCCCCCCCCCCATCCAGGAAAATGAATGATGACTGACTAATGGAACACCTTAGTTACACAATATCAGAAAAGCAGCTTGCAGAACAATGATCAAAATAAAGTAGAAATGTATGGATGTAAATTGAGAAGGCTGGTACGGATATATAGTTGGACAGTTTTATAGTTACCCAGCTGTGTGCTATTGAACTCACACTTTAGGGGACCCACCCAATCATAACTCTTGTCAGAATGGTATGTCTATCGGTTCGCAATTTATTAATGACATACTTTTAAAGGACAGGACAGTGAGCTGCTGGAAGCAGGGGATAAGTTGCACATCAGTACATTAAAGTAATCTATCATGCAAGTATGGTAATAAGCCAAAGGGACAGAGCCCTGAATTAGGGAAAAACATCAGTGAAGTTACATGTTACTGCCTCTAAGCTGCTGAGAAGGCAAATAAAAGGCGTTCCTGCTTGAGCCACTGTCAAGTCTTGTGTTAGGGAAGAATCAAAGAATGCTTATGTTTTTACAACCACTGGGATTTATTAAGGGAAATATCTTAAAATCATTCTCGCAGATTCATATACTGTATACTGTAAAAGAGGCCTGGAGCTGTGTTTCTCCAGGTGGATTTCCCAGTCCACAGCCAGGCTTCAGTGAGCCAAGTCTCCAGGTCACAGACATGAAAGTGATTTAGAATGAGCTTTTACAGTGGGCCTTCTTCCCGTCCTTTTCCTGTCTTTTTTTCCAGGGGTAAAACTATAGGACAGTGAGCCAAGAAGCTCAAGTTAACTGAACAGCCACAGGAATGTGCTCTGTGCACACACAACGTCCATTCCTCACAATGAAGGCACCTGAATATTTTTGAAGGGAATCACTGGTGTACTGTTTGGAAAGCCTTGAGATAACAACGTGCCTGAATGTTATCATGCAGCTTTCCATGGACTTAAGTTTGGATGTCAGTGATAAATCAATCATATTTTAGATATATTTTACCCTCAATAGTGCTTACTTGTATACTACTTAAAAACACTATATGTTTATGTTCTAGAGTAGACAACTAATCTTCCTCTTTTTAAAAAAATATATATTGGGATATTTATTTTTGTGTATTGGTGTTGCATAATAGAACAGCACTATTCAGATCTTATTGTCTCTTTATGACTGTCTCTTTATCCTCCCTCAAAAATAAACCGTATTTAAAAGAATTTTAAACTATTGTGCTTATAGGTTTATGCTAAAAAAAAAAACATATTACAGACAGTCATCCCTATGATTTTGGTGGCCTTCACTCCTAGTGGTTGAGACGCATGCGTCTCAATTACAGTATTCATGTTCGTCTGAAATTATAAACTACAGCTTTAAGAAAACCCCGTAAATTTTGACGCAGTATTTTTTAAAAGGGTAGCCTCTTGCGAAAACCTCAGCTTCTCCAGTTACACTGCAGTGCTAGCCCAAAGCACTTACGATCCTCCTCTAGCTACAGCCACAGACTGTAAAATGCATAAAATGCCCCGTTTATACACGCTAAGAAAATCATGTTCACGTATAGAAACAATAATATTTTTTTTAAACGTTGTACAAATGAGCATTCGCCGTTTTCCCTTGCTTACTGTACTATATACAGTACCTGATGCACTTTCGGTTTAGAAGACACCTCATTTTTTTCTCCAAAATATCTCGTATAAATGTTTAAGAAACCAAGTACTTACCAGTATATTCAACTACAGCTGTTTTCTGATGAACCCTGAAGAGTTTATCTTGTTATATTTCGCCAAAGTCCCGTGCAGTCGACATTTCCGCAGCGACCACCCCTCGCACTTAGGGCTGAAATACGTTGCTGTACTTGTGTGAATACACACGCGCTTTCTTACGTTCTTTTTTAAACGTATTTAAATACATTAGGCGGCGTATGTTATGGTTATTATATATATATATATATATATATACATATATATATATATATATACTGTATGTGACTATTCTGAAATAAATGTATTCTGTAGCAAATTTCTGAATGATACGGCTTCTTCTTCAGTTCGAACTTAAAACCATGTATGTGGAGGGAATATTTTATTAGATATTGACATTTAAATAAAAACTAGTAGAAACCAGGTGGAAATTGCCTCTGAAGGGCCAAAGTAAATAGGGCTAAACAAGAATGTTGCGGCCCAGAGATACTTCTGGTGCTAAACGACTGCATAGAGCTGGGGCGCGTATGGGGGTTTCTGATTCTAGGATGATTCTAAGGGCCCTCACTTACAGGGGACCTCAAAAATCTGTGCTGTAATTCTGCAGGGACTCTGGGTGGCCTTTGGTGGTGGGGCGCAATGTGACATCTTTTCATGGGGGCCAAAATCTCTGGTGGCGCCTCTGCATAAAATGTCTATGCCAGCGGCTAGCTCTGTAATATAGAGTAAAAATGTGTGAAAGACCTAGCTCATGATGTTATTTCATGTAGTGGACATTTACAGTGTTTATGTGGTGTGTCATGTTAAAAGGAAAGTTTTTGGATGCAGATGGCCAGGTTTTGGGCGTCAGCTGTTCCCATAGCATATGTAGTGTGTCATGTTAAAAGGAAAGTTTTTGGATGCAGATGGCCAGGTTTTGAGCATCAGCTGTTCCCATAGCATATGTAGTGTGTCATGTTAAAAGGAAAGTTTTTGGATGCAGATGGCCAGGTTTTGAGCGTCAGCTGTTCCCATAGCATAATGAGCTTTTTACATTTTCTTTTCCTTTTTTCCAAGATTTTTCCCTATATGGCGTCACAGTTAACTGTAACATTAGAAACCCACATGAGAGAGTACATGATCAACTGGACTACTTGACTATGTAAAATGCAGAGGGATATCATCTGTTGTGAAACAGCTTTTTACAGAAATGACCGCATATCGACCAATCAGGATCAACTCTTGAAAAAACCATAATACTGAATAATCAGGCAATACTGAATTCAAAAAGGTGGGGTTAGTGCGTTTTCAAATATCAGGATTTGCAAAGGTTTATAGGTGTAGTCCATGTAGTGGAATTTAATCTTTGTTTCATTATGTGAAAGCACAAAAGTCAGAAAGGGAGAAGAGTGAAAAATTTGAATGGAACCATCTCACAAGTGTGTATCTCTGAAATGCAGCACTGTAGAACTCAAGTCTCTGTAAGAAGGTCCAATGGAATACATGTGACTTAATCAAGAATCACTTGTTTTTGCATATGAATATCTCAAATGTTTAAAAATACACTGCACCTGGCCATTTGAATATAAATTGAAATTACACAGGTTTTTAGATGATATTAAAGTTGCCAATGTTTACTTATAAATTTGCTACAAGCCTTTGTCACCTGGGGTTTCATTCATTGCAAAATCATTTTTGGTCAGTGATTAAACATTTATGAAATACACACATTTGCATTTTAAGTTACTAAACACATGTAAAAAAAAAAAAAAGGCTATAGTTGATTTCATTACACTCACAGAGCACAGAGCTCACCAAACGTGTTTTGCTGATGCCATTTCTCTCTCTCTCTCTCTCTCTCAAAATGCTCAGCACTCCACAGGACTATGTGATAACTACTGAGGACGTCAGAGTCTGACAGTTATGATAGGGGAGTGTTATTAAGAGTGATATTCAATGCTGAATCATTCTTGCATCAAGTGTGAGAACACTGTCTACGTCCAATCCTCCTACATGCAAGTGTTTTTTTTTTTATCCCATTCCCAGGGAATTAAGCCAATTTTTTGTCAATTGAAGCATAGCCACTTCTCTCTTATTTAAAAAAATAATAATCATGCTTTTCTGACAGCTACAGTTCCCTTGAGGTCCATTTGCACAATTTCAGCATTTCTCTGTGTGAAACCTCTTTTCAACATTCTAAAATTGCCACGCAACAGCTTGCCCTCTATACTGTATTAACAATACTTTATGGTCTCTACAGGGAACCCAGATACCTTTCCAACAGGATACCTCAGACACAAATACAGGCAAAGTGCAATTAACCTCTGCAGGTAAAGAGGTGACTAATAATATAATGCTTTTTACCCTTTGGTATCTCAGCAGAAGACCTAACAGAATACACTGCAGTATGTATGCAATGGTATATACATACACTACTCACAAAAAGTTAGGGATATTCGGCTTTCGGGTGAAATTTCAGGATGAACCTAAAATACACTATAACCTTTACAGGTGAAATTAATTTGACCTTCTCTAAACTTTTGAATGCACATGTCCAACTATTCAATGTTTCAGTACTTTTTGCACAACTTGCTGTTCTCTAACAAGGAGCTGAACGGCAAAATTCACAACAGGTGTTTGATCCATGAATCGACCAATACATTTCCTGGTTCAATTAGAATTGGTATTTAAACAGTCCTCTTCATCATGCTGTTCACATTTTGACATCATGAGACCAAGACGACACCTAACAATTGATCAACAGTACCTCGCCATTGCGAGGCTTCAAACAGGATGTTCTCAGAGGGAAGTGGCCACTGAGCTTAGTGTGTCACAGAGTGTCATCAGCAGGTTGCAACAGAGATACAGAGAGACTGGAAGAGTCACAGAAAGGCATAGAAGTGGACGTCCTTTGGCCACATCCCACACTGATGACCGCTTCATTGTGAACAGTGCCCTGCGGAACCGGATGATGAATGCCACTCAACTCCAGGCACATTTAAGGGAGGTGAGAGGCACCCAAGTGTCACGTCAGACCATTCGAAACCGTTTACATCAGCGTGGTCTGCGTGCTAGACGACCTACAAGGGTACCTGACCACACCACCAGGCACAGGCGTCATCGTCTTGCATGGGCCAGGGAGCATTTACGCTGGACGAGGGACCAGTGGGCCTCAGTGCTGTTCTCTGATGAAAGTCGATTCACGTTGAGCAGAAATGATGGCCGCCAACGATGTTGGAGACGTCAAGGAGAGCGCTATGCATCAGCCACTGTTGTCACCAGACGACCCTTTGGTGGTGGCGGTATTACAGTGTGGGCAGGTGTGTCTAGTCAATACAGAACTGCCCTACACTTTGTGAATGGTACAGTGACAAGCCCATACTACCTGAATAACATCATTAATCCAGTCATTGTGCCCCTACATGAACAACACAGGCCTAATTTCATCTTCATGGACGACAATGCTCCAGCTCATCGAGGTCGCATCATTAGGGAAAGGCTGCTGGAGACTGGGGTACCTCAAATGGAGTGGCCTGCACTTTCTCCAGACCTGAATCCCATAGAAAACCTATGGGATCAGCTGACTCACCGTGTAAAGGCTCGTAACTCTGTACCCCAGAACCTCAATGACCTGAGGGCCGCCCTTCAAGAAGAGTGGGATGCCATGCCTCAGCAGACAATAAGTCGACTTGTGAACAGCATGAGACGTCGTTGTCAAGCTGTAATTGATGCTCAAGGGCACATGACAAGTTATTGAGACATTGACATTTTTGTTGTGGTATACCCACCACTGTTGTTGGCTTTTGTTTCAATAAATTGTTTGAGATGAGGAAATCACCATTGCATGCTTCTACTTAAATGCCCTACTTTCATGATACGTATAATATCACTGTAGCGTGAACTTACATTTTCCAGAAATTTCACCCGAAAGCCAAATATCCCTAACTTTTTGTGAGTAGTGTATGTCTTTTTTCAGATATAATTATTCAAGCTGAAACAGGAAGTTTTCTTTGCAACTTGTTCAGCTTTCTCAAGCTACGCAATGCACTTCTTCGGCTCGTGGCCAAAACCTGGCATAAATCATGCAAGAAAATGGATTACTTCCTGTCCTGTGTAAATATTTTTTTTAAATTGATGTAATGCTTTGTGAGGTATGCGGCTTAATGTGCTCAGGATAACTGTGTACACATGGAATGAGATCCCGGATTGCACCAACACTCTTGCAGCAAGTAAGGTAGAAGTAAAATGGCAATTCAAATCTTTTTTTCTTTGCTGCATGAAAGGCAGTAATTATGCAATTTATTCTGTAAATCAGGAACTTGCCGACATAATTTCAAGAAATTTACATGGTCTATCTAAAAACGAACGGTTACGACTGTAACCATGATCTATGAGTTCCGCATGACCATTAGGGTCGTCAATATGGATGGCCAGATTCTGGGCCAGATGCATGCAGACTTTTATACCAGAATTTGTCATGGTACATGATCCCCGCGTAGTGACGTAATTCCTCCCATAAAGGGGGGAGCGTCACTGCGGATGTCCGCGGAACAATTTTTTCGCCCTTGAAAGATCCCGAGTGCCTATGATCCCTAATGGTCATTCGGAACTCATAGAACATGGTTACAGTCATAACCGTTCATTCTATTTCGTTCTTTAGACCATTAGGGTCTGGATGACTTAACACCCAAAGTGTCAGGAGGGACTATCATCCTTACGTGGATGCCAAGGCTGCAGGTAAGACGGTTGCACCGACCGTTGAGCCTGGTGCCACATTGACATGATAAAAACCTCAAAAATGTGCAGGGGGACGCCCACGCCACCGTTTCACAAATTTCTTTAAGAGGTATGCCTTCCAAGGCTGCCCATGCATACTTCTGGTGGATCGGCCCTGGATATCAATAGGCAAGGGGTTTAGCGCTAGCCTCATAGGCCGTGGCTACTGCCTTCACTACCCATTGGGAGAGGCTTTGAACCGAGAGCGCTGTCCCTTTGGTCTTGCCGTTGCAAACAAAAGAGTTGCCCTGTACATATGGAGGAAGCGGGAGCTTCGACGTAAACGTTGCAGAGGTGTGCGTTCCGCAGGTCCTCGCCTGGCGGGGAGCGAAGCGCCGCGAGCTTGATCGGTCTGCAGGCCTCCACCTTAGACACTCTGCGCTGATGGAGAGAGCACAGAGCTCACCAAACGTGTTTTGCTGATGCCATTGCTATCAGAAACGCAGTCTTTAAAAAAATGTAAAAGTTTTCCAGGGTGGATCGCAAACAAGGCCGAGGACCATGGGGAAACCAGAGTTTCACTGCCCATCTGGGGGCTACCAGCAGGAGCTTGTGGTGGCTCGTGCTGCCCCTGTGCAGAGTCGCATTGATCAGTGATTCGGGTGGAAACGTGTATAGCAGGCCGTCCAGCCACTCGTGCGCTAATGCGTCTATCCCCAGGGGACTCGAATACTCGTTCAGGGAAAACCACTGGGGGCAATGAGTAGACTCGTGAGAGGTGAACAGGTCTGTTTGAGCATGACCGCAGCGCCGCCATATCTCCTCCACCACCTCAGGATGGAGACGCCGTTTGCCGGGATGAATCTCCTGGCGACATAGTGCATCTGCTGTGCCGTTGCGAATACCTGGTAGGTGAATGGCACGCAGGGAGGTAAGTCTGAGAAGTGTTAGCAGGCGCTGGGTCACTTCCAACGATTGGCGGGACTTTAAACCGCCTTGATGATTTACGTGATATACTGCTGAGGTGTTGTCCAACCTCACTATCACATGTTTGCCGTGTAGTACGGGCAATAAATGTCTCAGTGCTAGAAATACTGCTTGGAGCAGGCAGAAAGCCCCCCAACCGCTCTGTGAAATGACCACGGGTCGTGAAGGTATAACCCCCGACCCCTTCTTTCAGGTGGCTCACTCGTCACCATGGGTGGAGTAGCTGGCAAAATTGACCTGTTACCCTGATTCGGGCATGACGGTCCCATCTGGGGCGCAGCGACTTGGCGTTCAACCATTACAACATGTTCCAATGTCTCGGCAGTGTGTGTGAGCACCATACCATACGATTGTGCGCATATCAGCCAATCGTCTAGGTATGGTATGATTCTCAGCCCCCTCAGCCTGAGCGGCGATAGAACCACACTCATGCAGTGAGTAAGTACATGTGGGGCTAGAGACAAACCAAACGGGAGGGCATTGAACTCGTATGCCCGACCTCGGAATGCAAATCGTAGGAACGATGATGCTCCACCCGGACAGGGATGTGGAAGTATGCATCTTTTAAATGCACAGCCATGACCCAATCCTTCCTGTTCGTATGGCATGAATAACGTTCAACGTCCAGAGCATCCGGAAAGTGTATCGTTTTAGATACATATTTAGGCCTCTCAGATCCAGTACCATTCTCTCGTGAGAGTCTTCCCATTCACCAGCTGGTGTCGGTGGCCCTGACCGCCAGATGGACCTACGGGGTTATGTCGCAAGTCTGGTCCCAGTGCACGGACGGATGACGAAAAGCTCCCTGTGTCTTAACACCTCCACAGACCGTTCCAGTGCCTGTTTGGCTGCTTCAGAGAAAATCTGGCCGGGACAACCGGCCGATCTATGATTCTTCTTTCTGTGGCGTCTGGTAGGGGCGACTGAGCCAACCACATTTGATGCCGAGTTACCGTAAGAAGGAACATTGCTCGGCCTAACTCATGCGTCATAAATGCAAATGCTTGTAGTGACGCATCGCATCGTGTCAACCTCTGCATCAAGCAACGTCTGCGACTGCGCGAGCATTAGCCATAACAGCAAATTACCAATTTCACTGCTCTGGCAGCAGCTCTATAAGCCTCACAGAGTAGATTGTTTGTTGCTCTGCATTGTGGCATACAATCTCTGGCCATCCGATACATACCAGGGCGTGGCCAGCCTTTATTTAGCTCCGCCAGATAATCACTGATGCTGGCATAGCCAATCGTTCCCCCTGAGGGGCCCATCGGTGAAACCTTAGACGTCCCCAAAGTGCTAGCATGAGGCATATCGCAACGCATGCGTGCCAAGGCCACACAGAGAATGGTTTCTAGGGAGGCCAAGTAACCCACTGCTTTAACTGTTGGTGGGACCCGAGTCTCCTCTCGACCCTCTGTTGACCCCCAGTACAGACTTAAATTCAAGTCTTGTAGATTATACAAAACCAATCCATGGCTCCCCCACATTCAGTGCACAAGGTGCTCCCGCCTTAGCCACATAATGAGCGCTCTCCGACGATAAAACGTGGCGATGGTTTCTAGTAGGGGAAGCCGAGGCGGATAGTGTAGCGAAGCACGCACACTCTGTCCTATAAACCCATCGATGTAGCACCACGCTAAACAATTGAGAAGCCTCACTGATGTGCCGCCGCAGCCAGTACCGACTTACAATCAGTCAGCAGAGCCGTAGCTCACCGCTTGTATGGTAGCAGATCTCACTGGGGTACATTTTCCACACCCAGGTTCGATCACTGGAATGTCATGCCTCAGCAAAATAAAGAACACTCGCAGATGAAAAACATGGCGGTGGTCTTTTAGCAGGAAACAAAACCAAGGCAGCTAGTGTAGCGAAGCACGTGTACTCTGCCTTACAAACAAATCGATGTAACAGATCTCACTGGGGTATACTCTCCACGCCTAGGTTCGATCAACAAAATTTCGTACCTTAGTACAATACAGAGCACCTGCAGATGATAAAACGTGGCAGTGGTCTTTAGTAAGGGAAGTTGAGGCAGGTAGTGTAGCGAATCACTCACACTTATAAACCAATCGTTATCGCACCACGCTAGCCTATTGAGAAGCCTTACTGACATGCTCACGGCAGCCAGTACAGACTCAGAATCAATCACCGGAGCTGTAGCTCACGATTGTGTGGTTACAGATCTCACTGGGATACACCCTTCACGCCTAGGTACAATCAACAGAATCTCATGCATTAGCAAAACAAAGAGCAACCGCCGACGATAGAACGTGGCGGTGGTCTTTAGCAAGGAAATTGAGGCAGGTAGTGTAGCGAATCACGCACACTTTGCCTTACAAACCAATCAATGTAACAGATCTCACTGGGGTACACTCTCAGACCCAGGTTCGATAGACAGAAATGTCATACGTTAGCAAAACAAAGAGCAACCGCAGACGATAGAACATGTTGGTGGTCTTTTAGTAAGGAAAGTTGAGGCAGATAGTGTAGCGAGTCACGCGCACTCTGCCTTACAAACCAATCGCTACCGCACCGCGCTCAGTTGTGTGCTCACGCAGCCAGTACCGGCTAAGTCTAAAAAAAATTTAAAATGCATTGGCGAGAAAATTGAAGAGGACATCCAACAGTGACGCTCCCCCCTTTATGGGAGGAATTACGTCACTATGCGGGGGGTCAAGTACCATGACAATTCTGGTATAAAAGTCTAGATGCATCTGGCCCTAGAAGGCCATCCATATTGACGACCCTAATGGTCTAATGAACGAAATAGAACAATGTATCATATACAGTATATCATGGGATTATTTGGAAAAATAGTATGAAAATCATGTTTTGGAGTAAACCTACTATTTAAAGTCAATAGGTTAGTGTTAAAAATGTTTAATATAAAAGTGAGACCTACTGCATTTTTATATTATATAATTAATAATATCCAAAAAGATACATTTATCCAATTGACTAAGTAAATAATTTATACTGGTTTTAACAATCTAATAATGAATTACAATCAGTTATTGAATAATTATAATTATTAACACATAATTATAATTTTGAATGCAATTTCCAAAATGTATTTAGAACCAATTTAAGTC
Organism: Synaphobranchus kaupii; assembly: GCA_029718625.1. Lineage (NCBI taxonomy): Eukaryota > Metazoa > Chordata > Actinopteri > Anguilliformes > Synaphobranchidae > Synaphobranchus > Synaphobranchus kaupii. Next base: position 55,679,800 of record CM056382.1, read on the forward strand.
TGATCTTTGACCTAAATGATCACAAACTACATTGGTGACAAAAGTATGTCCTTGAGGCAAGGTTTCCATATCATTATATGTGCATCAAGTTGAGGTAACATGCAGCAAAGCCATCCTCACTATCAAAGATTATTATTATTGTTATTAATAAAAACAAGAATGAAAACAAGAATTATAGGAATAACATCAGTGATTATTGATGACAGCTTTTTATTTAGTTTTCATTGATCTCAGATTACTGACACAAAAACATTAAAACTTTTCCACTGAGAATCATAATGGAGAATGCTCAGCTTAGAAGGGCACGTCTGTACACTGTATTCAACATACTTCCGCTTGGACACCCTTCAGGACTGTTCAGGATGTCAATTTAGGGCTTCAGAACAGGTCTGGCCAGCACTACCTGGGCAGCATCTCCTCCAGGTCAGCAATGACGTAAGAGACAACAGCCCACACAGCTGAACACAGGTTCATCTCCTCTGGGTCCTGGACAGTGATGGTGTCCCCATGAGTGTGGTGGAACCAGAAGTATTTACTGTTATCATTTAGCAAGCTGGCACCTATAGGGACCAAACATATACACACAAAATTCAGAGAGGTTAATCCATATGTGTGTGTGTGTGTGCGTGTGAGCAAGCGCATGTCTTATTCATGAACTCAGTTTTTTTTTTTACAAGGAATTGTTTTCTTTCTGAATATTTATATCATACCTTATCTAATTAAATTATCTTGTGAGAAATACTGGGAACAGAGACAAATAAATGGAATTAAGTTTGAATTCTACATGTCCATTATCAGACACATTCATATACAATGTTTTGAACTGTCTTTCTCTGGAGTATAAAAGAGGACAGAGGGGTTTGGAGCCATATAGCTGCACATCTGGTTGACATTAGGCCAGTGCATTATCCGCTGCTTCCAGAGCAAAACAGCATGTCTTTAAATTTCCACCAGCACATTTCTGGTGAAAACAAAAGAATTGTTTGAATGGTTGGAACTTGACCTCTGTAGGAATGGGCCTTGGGTAATATATCCTGGACCTCTACCATATTAAACTTGCTCCCTGTATATTTGGCAGTGCTGCATTAGTACTATCCTAAGGTGGACTCTGAAGGATATGGCTATGTTACCTGTTCTTTTTATGTCATTGCTCTCAAGTCTCAAAAAACAGGTCATTAATTAAATAATGTATAAAGTCACGTGACAACAGCTTTTCTCACATATCTATTCTGTATGCACAATGGGTGCAGAGGTTTAGCAATCTAAATCCTTGCTCCCAAATCTGAGACATCTCAAACACCTGCACCTTACCTATATCTACAGTTTGTCACCTTTAATACTGAATATTAGTTTTGTCTATTCTGCAAAACAGCTTCTGCAAATGGATAAAATAAGTGTCTAAAGTGTAACATTTGTAAGCTGCTAGATCAAGTCACAATGATTTTGTCATTTATGGTGATAAATGGCTCAAGTCTGAACATTTGAGGGAACAGGTTCAAATATGGATTTCCTGAAGGCACCACTTGATCAAAGGATTACGTCAATTCAGGATGCATTGTTTCTGGTTTGCATTTCATGAATGCATCATTTGTTTTTCTAACTCTTTTCTTCCCTTTTCTAGTAAAATCTGTCCACTTAGATGGTGGTCATGATATTCTTTCTACTTATAAGCATATTATCATGTCTCATCAGCAGTTTCACTTCTCAGTTTTTGTCCGATGCGCTACCATGGTGATTTTGTCAGCTGAGCCTTTTAATACCACAGACGCACGTGCGCTCGCTATTCTGATGTCAAGAACTACGCAAGCTAATACAGAATAGAATGCAAAGGAACAGTGAATGCATTATAATTGTTACAATCTGTGCTGCATTGTCCATTGGAACTTCCCATGAGCCTGCCATTAGTGGATAATATGTTAGGGCATTAATCATTTTGTACATGATATGGTCACAAAATAACCCAAACCACCAATAATCAGGACTCTGCCCTAATATGTACGAACGCTTGTAACATCAGAATACATCATATGGATAGCTGTGAGACACGGTGGCCACAGAACTGGGCTTGTAACCATAAGGTTTTAATCTCACTTCTGTTGTATCCTTGATGAAGATGTTTATCGTGAATTGCTTCAATGAGTGTATGCAGTTGTATGAATGGAATGTATGTGAAATGCGAGCTAGATTGATCAAGGGTGTCCACATGAAGAAAATATGTAGGTTGGCATTCCTAACTGTGTTTAAAAAATATATAGTTATAGTTATATAAGTTAAAAATTGAATTTAGAAATGGCTGTACTGCAGTTAATATACTGTATGGACCGTTTAGATTTTTTTTTGCCAAAGAAAACTCCGTCAAGGCAACACTGATGCAATCTGAGCTTCTGCTTATGTGTCAGCTTGCATCTTAGTGGTTCATGACAGACTGGAAAATAATTTGATCAGAGGACAAAGTTTTCAAAGTCCTCTGTTTAAACTGGACAGATGGAACATTAATGAAACCCATGACATGTGATGATGACATCCTGAGAGGAAGCCTTAGTCAGAGCTATGTCAAAGATGATTATAGAAGGATACGGAAAAAGAAGCTATTTACGTATATAGTGAGAAGTCAGAGGAACGCCTTTCCATAAACCATGATGTTAACACAGTACATTTTGGACAGATTTACAGTTGATTCATTGATTCACATTTTACGTAAGTATACCTCATGTTCAGGAAGGAATGGTGAAATATGACACCCTCACATGGCAACCTGGCTTCACCTGGCAACCCATTCCCACTGACAGCTCCAATCCACCTTTGCCTGACAACCTGGCTTCACCTGACAACTCCATTTCACTAACAGCTCCTATCATCCTCAGCCAGTAACAGTGTATTAGCCAGCTCTAAAGATTCACCTGGCACCCCTCTATCCATCCACATTTCGATATCTGTGCCTTCTGCAGACTCCTCCAGCTTTGTGGCGTTTATGGGCTTCAGCAGCTTCATCACCTCTCCCATAATCCTCCTGGCCTGTGCCTTTCCTGAGAACTGTATCCCCTGAGGTCTGAAGGTGCCCAAGTCTGACTCCATCACCAGGTCAAAATTGGAGATGTTTGCCTGCATGGGAGAGGAACCAGAAGGTTAGCACTGTAGCTAAGGACAGTCCAGTATATGGACTGTTGCGTACAGCACTGTAGCTAAGGGCAGTCCAGTATATGGACTGTTGCATACAGCACTGTAGCTAAGGGCAGTCCAGTATATGGACTGTTGTGTACAGCACTGTAGCTAAGGGCACTCCTGTATATGGACTGTTGCGTACAGCACTGTAGCTAAGGGCAGTCCAGTATACGGACTGTTGCGTACAGCACTGTAGCTAAGGGCAGTCCAGTATATGGACTGTTGCGTACAGCACTGTAGCTAAGGGCAGTCCAGTATATGGACTGTTGCGTACAAGTTCATTTCCCCACTCAGTAATTTTGGTTGCTAATCAACGAGAATTATGTGCAAGGCAACAAAATACCTTGGTGGTTCATGTTCCTCATAGTTTTTTTACTGTAACCAGCCACAATACAATACAATAAAACTATTTCCAAGCATGGTTTATTTGGCAAAATGTTGGCTAATGATTCTTTTTGATATATTATCTGACGAGTGAGCAATAAAATGACAAGTGAGTAATGAGTTTGTTTCCATGGTGATGAGCTGCGCGAGGACTACAAAATCAGATCATATATTAAAAACAAAGAAGAAAAATGAACTGTGGAAGACGGGAGATGAACGAGGAAGTAGTGTCTGCCCAACACTTATTTTAAATATGTTTACATTTTTATTATTTTTCCTTTTGAGGTGCTTTTCATGAGGATCTTTATCATCATTTTATTAAGATGATGATTCTATACTATGGTACCATAAATCAAAATGACTGAGTGGGCCTTTAAGACTTCCACTAAATACATTACATGTATAGAGTATCCTTTGTTGAAATGAGGCTTTAAAATGAATAAACGTGAACAGCCCAGTTAGTACTCCGTGGCATAAAGAGATGTTAGCCTGCCTTGTGACGCTTGTAGTACTGATGCGCTCCGACACCGCCTGGCTCCTCTGCAGACCATAGCACTGCCCGCACTGTCCTCTTTGGACGAAGCCCTAAGGAACAATAAAGTACATGTGTACTAACTATATCTGAATTAACATGAATAAACAATATTCATTTTATTTCTGTGTTGTCTTGTTGAAGTAATGTTCATACTCTCAGGCCTGTATTAGACCTTTAACATGCGCAAAACCTTTTAGCACACACAAAACTAATAACACAACCAATGATTGGTGTAAAACAGATGCCATGACCAATCATTGGTCGTGTTTTTGTTTTGCGTGTGCTAAAAGATTTTAGACCAAAAGGTCTTAGTAAATCAGGCCCTAAAATGCGCTTTGGGTACAGTCACAGAATATGAGAATTCAGAAAATTTATTTTTATGCTCTGTATGACGGGAATAAAAGATGAAGATTTTGCATCAGAATGCTTACTCAACACACTTTACATTACATTTTACACTTAGACATTTAGCAGATGCTGTTATTCAAAACCGTTTACACAAGTACCACTGGGGGGCCAGAGCAGAGAACAGACTGAGACTAAGAAGAGAATGTTTTTTGGGATAAGTTGGCAAGGAGACAAAAGATTGTTGAGCAGAGGGGCCTTTGAGGAAAGTAAGTTTGGTAATACTTCAGAAGAGGTGGGGAGGGAGGGATTTATTCATTCAAGTAAACTGGGGGATAATTAGATGGGGGATTGAGAGAGCCAGTTGGGGAATTTGGACAGATCCTGGCAGAAAACCCCTAATCTTTGCAATAAGGATTATGGGATATTCTGGGTCCTGATCACTGTAACAGAGATCAAAGGACCTTCAGCAATTTCATCAAAAAAGCACAACATGAGAGTGTTGGGTGTCTTTTTAATACAGTAAACTCACATGACATATGACAGCAGAAAGGAAAGCAGATGGCTCATTATGCTAGATTTTGTTCACTAATAATGTATTTATTTGATTGACTTGTGACTTATAGAAGGCAATAGAGCTCCGTAATCCCGCACACTTTGGTGACGAACGTCTGGTGCCACTTTTCGGAAAAAATATAATGGGAGTCAATGGACTGAAAATGTTTTTTTTCTATATTCAGACAGCTAGACGTTCAAAACACCCAAGAGAGGGGTTATCACATTTTAAAATAATTTATAAAATTGTTCATTTGAAATTATGTCGAACAAATAAACAACAAACACGTTTTCAAAAAAACAACTAAAACGACTACAACATCCGGGCTACTCGCTCACCACCACTGCTGGAGTGAAAGCCATAAAGCTGACACTTTCGACATGGCCAGACTGATAGTGAGTCTCACCCTTGGTGATACTCTTAGTTTCACTTCCATAATAAGACAAATTGATAGCCATTTTCGCTAGCAGAGCGGCCGGTAGCTACTTCTTTGGCCAGGGATAGGAGGGGGCGGGACTACGGAGCTCTATAGATATGACTCACATTTCAAATTTTATCCATTTAAATGGCTGAATAATTTACCAAAGTGGTCTAAGGTTGAGCACCTCAGCATACGCTGCACTTCTTTCAAAGTTCAATGGTGAAGGCAGAGAGAAAAAAGTAAAAAATGTGCCTGTCATGGAACCCTAGCTCTTACCAAGAGGAGAATCATAGTGTACATCTCCCGCACAAGCGCGTCCTCCCACTCTCAGACAGAAAGGATGCCGCTTTTGTTCAGATATCAGCCCCAAGGCTTGTACTTTAAGTCTACAATAATGTAGGCACTATGCTTCTCACAGACGAAGGGACAAAAACTCGAACAATGCGCATGCTTCCCTGTCATCCTTCAGGGAATCAGGGGATGGAATCCGTTTAATTAATACTGAAACTGAAATTTTTCCACTATTCGAATATAAAAATCTTGTCAGTCCCAGTCTATGGAAACAGCCACATTTGTGTCCATGCGTGTGTGCGTGTATGTGCGTGTCCGTGCATGCGTGCGTGCGTGCAACGCGCGTGTCTGTGTGCAAGGAGAGGTGCCAGGGGAGTAACTCATATCTTAGTTAATGGGGCTAAAGGACAGCGCTTCTGTCCTTTAGCCCCTATTGCCCAAGGCACTATCAGATGAATAAGCAGGAGAAACCCGACCCTGCCAGAAATGTGTTTTTCTGTTCCTTTATATTAAAATATTTTTTGAGAGCTTCTATCTATCAGTCAATACCCTAGCCTAAATGTTTTGTGTATTCTGAAGCCCAGTAGCCCAATGGTTGTTTTCTGAACAGGAAGAACAGGAAATGTACAGTTTGACCCACTCCTGCTCATCAAACCAAATCAGCCCTGTTCTATTGTGGATGAAACATAGCCCTCATCAATTTCTTCCACATTTATCCCATTTACAGTTTTACCTCCCTTCTCCTGGCAAAATCCCCAAGGAACAATATGAGAGAGAGAGAGAGAGAGAGAGAGAGAGAGAGAGAGAGAGAGAGAGAGAGAGAGAGAGAGAGAGAGAGAGAGAGAGAGAAAATAAATAAACAGAATGGTCAGAATTAAGGGACCACCAGACAGGATGCGGGCTGTACTGGAGCAATAGTCAGACAATTTCACCCTAAAAACAAAACTGTCTCTCGTTGGTTGTCACATGCCTCCTATTTTCCCCCAACTTCATTGGGAAAAGGAAACACTCGATTAAGTCCAGTGCAACAGTACGGCTCCAATTAGCTTCAAGAATGTAAGCAGGAGGTTTGTGTACTAGAGCTTTGTGTACTAGAGTTTGTGTATGAATGACCTTCAAAAACATGTTCAAAAATAAACAGGGAAAAACATTTTTTTGTTACGGTCACAAATATAAATAAAAATTAAAATCAAAGGCACAACATTAAAATCTGTGTTTCCATGTCACCTTTCGGATTCCTTAGAAACCTTCTGCACTACAATACAAAGAATAATCTGTGCTACATTTCAAAGTCATGTTACAGTACAGTTAAGTTAACCAATACCAGTAGTGATCAGTATCTTAGTAGAAATGTCTACATTTTTTTTTCTTCACTGGTTTTCTGAATGATGCAGCTCCTTTTCAGCGAGCTGCTATCTTTGCCCTGTACAGTCCCTGGTGCAGTGGTCGTCAGATGAAAAAACACAGTTGGCTGGCTGCATGTTACACAGAATGCACAAACTAGCCACTCCAGATTTACAAGGGTCTTAAAGAAACAGGATGGTCCTTCAAAATATAGGAAAAATGAAAGAAATTCAATGTATTTTAATTATCATACATCCATTCATGAAAGAATAAAAATATGGTAATTAGAAAAAAAAAAGGATGAATTGACGATTCACAGCTCCATATTCAGAGTAAATTCAGAGGTCTACACCATATGCTTTTTCTGTCTTGGTTGGACACAAAGTTACATACGAAAAGGATCGTATGCATGTCATTGAACTAGTCCATGCAATCCTATGGGGTAAAAAATAAACATGGGAGTTTCACTCTGATGACATGCAGCTTTCACTCACCCAGATCCTTCAGCAGAGATAGCGCCTCCCAGGATATGGCCACGCCTCCTCCATCATCCATGGCACCCTGACCCACATCCCAGCTGTCCAGGTGCCCACTGATCAGAACCACCTGAGTTGAGTAATGGTTGAGAAAACTGGTGAGTCCATACTCAGTACCACAAAAATCCAGAAAAAGCATTAGCTTCCCTGTGGTTCCATCAATTGCTTTTTATCTATTTGCTGACAAGATATCCTTTCTAGCTGTCCAAGTCCAGGCCTTAAAAAAGGCTAACCATGTTCTAAATTGAGATAATGCAAACAAAACACTACTTCATCTGTTCTGTTCAAATATCTCATGTGAATTATAGATTATAAATCATGATTCTGCTGGTGCAGCTCAGACCTCCTGCATAGGGGCCAGAAATATGCCACCCATACTGCTTTTCTCAAATGGGCCATTTTTCTCACTTAAAGCGTTGCAGACTAAGGTTTTCAGAAGGTGCACATGGGCATTTCCGCCTGTAATCCAAACACCAACCATTCAGTATGAAATTAAATGACAAAAAACTAAATGACAAAAATAATTAAATTAAATGACAAAAATACACCAACTACATGGGGAAATGGGTGTCCCTACGCAGACACACTTAGCTGTGACCCTGTTTGCTCTCACCTAACTGTGAGGAACGTCATGTCCATGTCCCACCCCACCCCCACATCTGCTTTCTCTTGGATTGAGTGCCCTCCCGGTAAGGAATGCTGTTTGCTGTACAAGGTGTTTTCTCACATACCACACGACTGCACAACCCTGCCGCCACAAGACTACACGTCTCTACTACTTCTCTAGAAACCACTCTCTGTCCACATTTGGCAGACAAGGGCAGGCATACAGCCTAAGACACACATATTTGCGTATTGCTGCCAGTTACATTAGCTACTGTATATCAAATTTATTTGAAATATTATGTTGAAATAATTTTTTATTTAAGAGTTTTCTATCTTTAAAAAAGCATAATTATAAGAATGTCTTTATCTTACAGTAAAGTTACATGGGAGTTTCCATGTAGAACACTGCAACTATGCCCACAAACTAGATTTTTCACAGGACCTTTTCATTTAAATATCCAGCAGTTTAAATGGAGATAAAAGTAAATGTAGAAAACAACCTGCTTTAAAAAATAGGATAATAAGATAGTTAAAAAATCACTAATGGCCTCCTAGGTAGCACATGAAGCAAAAACTAGTTCTTGATTAAGTGATGTGCCCCATGGCCAAGAAATAAAATACTTTCCGTTCCAATGCTGACTATGGCTAGAAGTACCCAGGAGCAATGCAAAATGTCTATAGTGTCACTACCAAAAGGATGGGCTTCAGGGAATCCTCCATATTAAAACACATTAGCAACTCATTACATTACATTACATTATAGGCATTTAGCAGACGCTCTTATCCAGAGCGACTTACACAACTTTTTTTTTTTTACTTTATCATGTTTTACATATTATCCATTTATACAGCTGGATATATACTGAAGCAATTCAGGTTAAGTACCTTGCTCAAGGGTACAACGGCAGTGTCCTACCTGGGAATCGAACCTACAACCTTTCGGTTACAAGGCCAGTTCCTTAACCATTATACTATACTAACCATTATACTACACTCCTCCAGTCTATGAGACACTTTCAGAGAAAATCTCATAGTTGTTTGCCAATGTTTGATAAAAATTGTCTATACTAAAGGTTATATTACATGCTTGCTATCTCTTACAGCCAACGACAAGAGAACTTGAAGACTCAAGTGACTGGATGATTTCAATTACAAAGTGTTAATTTGTTAAACATTTCTCAACTGCAAGCAAACTTTTGAGGTTACCAGGTCTTACTGAAGAGCAACACTTGTCACATCCTTTAACCACAGCATATGACATCACAGCTAAAAACTACACAGTTCTTGCAGAATTCTGTGTACAGAGTCGGGAAATGGCAGACTTTCTATTTCATTAAAAACTGGGTATATTCCACTGGGTATTTTTGTGTTTGAAGAAGAGGATATCTATTTATGATTTATGTCAAGAAAATTCCCAAATAATCAAGAAGAAATTACATATTGAGTATTCCAGTACTGAGAACTATACTCTTCTGTATGTACGGAGTAAAAGAGATTCAATATAATAATCTCTGTGGTAATTCAGTAAATATGATATATTTAAAATTTAATTTTTTTCCACATTAAGCCAGCATTCTTATCCAGTTGTGTCAACTGGAACAAATCAAGCTTATTTCCACATGCAGTGAAGATCTGACATCTGACAGAGCTGTTACAGGTACAGTTTGGTTATTCCCACATGTAGCCATGTGTAAAATCAACTTGCCATCTGGAACAAGTACTGAAACCCCAGCACATGTTCAATATGCCTGCCTCATTTCTATTTCAGCCAATAAAATTGGAGGAAAATGCATTACTCTGTGCATATGTTTTCCTGATTCTCCACAACTTAAGTTTTTAAAAATGTTATGTATTGTTACTTTTAAAAAAGTGTTATTAATTCAGAGAAACATCTCATTGTTTATTTAATTGTGATTTCGACCAGGATTGCCAGACGGGGATTTTCCCCTAAATGAAAGGAGTTACAAACAATTAATTGGGGAAGTTTTACAGTAAAGATTGCATTTGCACAGGGCTATGGTTAAACCATAATGTACCATTGTTGGCAGCACGGTAGCCAGAGTACCTATAAATTACAATGATTTCATGATAGAAAAACCAGGGTTAAACCATGGCATACCACGTTTGGCAGCTTGGTAACCAGAGTTACCATAAAGTGCCATAGTAAAACCATAGGATATTTCTGTAACGGAGAATTCTAAGAACAGAGAGCACTGCAGCTTATTGATAAAGACATTTCAAATATCGCTCGCCTCTAGCTTACTTCAACTTTTGGTGAAACTGTCTAGCTAACTGTGAGGTAGATGCCAGCCATGGGGTAGATAGCTCCAATATACGCCACAAAATAAACTTGCAATCAGCAATTTTCTACAGCGGAAATGTTATGGCACAGACTAGCTGTGGAGTGGAGTGATTATTATCTTGAGCATGCTGGAGAGAGAACTTTGTCTTGTCCGAGACCATGTTCTTGCTCCAAGACCTTATGCCAAGACCAAAACCTAGAACAAGACTTTGAGGGTCGAGACCATAGAACTGTGACCAAGATCCAGACTAAGACCACGTTCATGTGGTCTTCAGCGGTCTGGAGAAAAAAACTAGATAAGACTCCATCTCTGGGATTAATGTTCAGAAAAGGAACAATTAGTATTTCCCAAATAACTGTAATGTTTTGTGTGAAGCTAGTTTCATTATATCAAGTAAAAATAAAATATGTATATGGCTATATCATGACTTACAACAGCTCATTATACACTTCATTCATGTGGCTGATTCCAGATTTATTTGATGAGTCCTATAAAAGTACAAATGCACGTATCATTTTCTGCTAACATTACCCCTAGCAGACATTTAAATGATAATACTATGGATGTGCCTTCTGGGATTTTTAAAAAGAAATTTATATTGTTTGGAATCTCATATTGTTGCATCATAATTCAAAACCCATACATACTACTAGACACAAACATTCAACATCTAAAAACAAACCCGAAAAAAGCCTGATTTAAATCATCACCTGTTCACCTTTAAAGATCTTACATTGTGACTGCTGTACTTTCAGATAAAACTCTGGTGGAAAATGGCTTGGTTCATTTGGCAGTCTGACTGCCCCAAGCAGCAGGACCCTTTTATGTTAGCGACCCTCAATATAAACAAATGCTCAAGAGCAAAGCGTAAAGGAATTCAATCTCTCTTGTAGGATTCAGTGATGTGGAGAACTGGCAGCTCAACAAAAAAAGCTAAATGCTGTCCGAGTAGATAAACCTGTTGTGTTCAGAAATGTCCCCAGAGTAGACTGCTGTGGCTTTTCAACCATTCAAACCCACACAGGCTCTGTTACTGACATATGGTTTTTAAGCCTGGCTTATTATCTGTGTCTGATTAATGTCACAGACAATTCTGTCTGACAGAATTATGTGATCCAGCAGAGGAACCTTAATACAATGAGCAAAAAACTAAAACACTGAAAAAATTAGGGAGGAAAACATCTCTTATTATATGAGGCTGATTCCAAGGAAAAAGAAAAGAAAATATCCACAGAAAGCAAAAATGAAATCAATAGGCATTGTAAATCAGGTCTGAAAATCTTGTACCACTGATTGTGTTTTGCTAAAAACATTGATTCTCACAATGGAAAAACTCCTAATCATTGGACATCACTGGGAAAAGGTACTGGGTATACCATACTTGAATGTTCACCATCTTTATCCTATCATCTGTAGGAGGTTAACTTAGTCTTCACAAACACGTGCGTGCACACACACACACACACACACACACAGGAAATGAGATCATGGGCCTGGACTCCTGTTTTGGTCCCATTTCCTGTTCCATGAAAATCAGAGATGACTGTGCCACAGATGACTAAAGCAGCTGATTCACATGGTCTTGTGCTTCTCATTTTTGCGTTCCAAAGGGTCTTTCTGAGCACATCTAAAATTAGAAATTAAAGGCTGAGAAATTAGCTGGGCTATTTTAATCATGACGTTTGGCTGTATATATATTGCCATTTTATATGTTTGTTTGTGTGTTGTGGGTCTGCCCCACTGTCTATGTCTTTTTTGTTGTTGCTGGTGGCTGCAACTGAAGTTCCCTTTCGGGAAAATAAAAGTTATTCTATTCTATTCTATTCTATTCTATACTGTAGCTGTCAGTGTTTTGAGCAATGCCAGCAAACAAGCATTGTCTACATATTTTTTTTATATCATACCAAAACAAAAATGAAGCCGACTTTTACCAATCACACTAATGAAACCACACAAACAGACATCCCTACAATAAATCACATAAAGTGCTTTTATGGGAATTCCTTGTACGTCTATCAATTAATCTTTAAGAGGCTGAGCCTAATCTCACACAGCTCCACCAAGGAAAAACATGTCATACACATTAATTTGTGCCAAAATACACAAACCAACCTTGAGAGACCCCCAACCATTGAATAAAAATATAATACTGCTTACATCTGTGCATCCTTCTGTGTTCACTATATGTGCTATTTTGTGTGTGCCTACGTACTGTATGCATGCATGCGTGGGAGAAAGTGTTCCTTCTCATGCATATGGAAATGTGCCTCCATGCAGTCAGAAATATCTGACAACCTGAGGACATCCCACACATACATATTGGCACATAACTGTATTGTTACGCAAAGCCGTTATTTCTTGCCATTGCAGTCTGCTGTGTTCTGTCAGAGTGCAGGCAGGAGCAGGCAGGTGTCTGACTGCATTACATCACAGCACAGTCCTGTTTACTCTCAGGAAGCATTAAAGAGGGGAAACAGCCATTCTATTGCATGATGCTACCACTGGTGGCCTGAAACAAGAAAAAGAAAATTTCGCAAATACAGTGTGGTACAATTCAGCACTTGATTAAAGCCAATAAAGCTCTGTACAAGTCATAACAACACTGTATACATTCCATAGGATGCTCTTGTAAATGCATACCTCTTGTTGTGAACATTAGGGATCTCCCTTAAAACATATGAAACCTGAATCTAAACAGGAGCCATGGCATGGTATTTTTAGTATACACTTTCTATGAGTATGCACATTCTTTTTTAGTATACACTTTCTAACCACAAACAGACATACGGTCATTTGTAATATCACTTGCTACATCTGTAGTGACATAAAACTCCATATGCCTATTTGTAGCTAGTGATATAAGAATTTATGAATGGCTATTTATGGTTTATATAGCATAAGCTATATATGATATAGCATAAGCAGCACTTTACATTGAGAATATTGACCCCAGTCTATAAAGCAAAAGCATTTCTATATTACAAAAATCCCAAGGGTGATGTCAACCCATCTTTTCACATGTGACCCCAGAATGGAAAGGAGAAATGGCAAAAAAGAAAAAGAAAATCTTCCTGATTTAGAAACCCTTCACAATGAGATCATTGATGTAAATATTTCCAGATCACTATGACGATTCGAACAAAATGTGACTACATGTCTTTTTTTATATACACCTGCTCTGACAGTGGCTATTGAAACAGAAGACAAAAATACACAGGAAGACCTACAGTATGTATAAATCTGATCACCAGAACATTGTTAATCAGCAACTTTCTAAGAGAAACTACTTCCAGTGTGTACAAATGTAGTCATTTCTTTTCAGCTGTGCAACGCTTGTTAGCATCTTTTATTATTTTATACAAAGCAAATAACCTGTTTGTGAACACTGAAGTAAAATACAGATTAATTCAGTAATCAAAGAGCATTTTCGGTTCATTCTGGTTGACACGTTTAATTCTGTTGTAAATCTGTTGGTGTCCTTTAATGACTTCAGTGTTTACACCTGCAAAAGACCTGCTGCCAATGGAAATCATCCAGCTGACAAGTCTGATGTTGCTTAAAGGTTGTGATGACCTTAACCTAGCAGTGGCATTGAATGTGTTTATTTATTTAACATTTTTTAACAATTGACCTCAAAAAGATTTACAAGGCCTTAGAAATTACAATATATTGTCAGTATAACTACCTATAAACTGCAACTACTAAAAAATGTAAGGTGGAGTGATCTAAGCACAGAAAAATAATACACCTAAACACGTGGTTAAAGCCTCTCTGTTTTTAGTGCTGAAGAAACAACTGCATTGAATACAAATTATAGTTTTCTTGCAATGTTGTCCTGAAGTTTTTCTTTGTGCATTTCTGCAAACTTTTCACAAACATGGGAATCCCAACAGCCACTATAAATCTGCAGTAACCTGCAAAGGGACAGTGTGTTATTGCAGTGAGATGAAAGCCAATCCTCGCGTTGTAGGAATCCCCTCTAATAAGGGCCTAATTGGTGGCTCCAGTACAGGATTCCTTTTTCCACACAGCTCTAACCTGCCAATCTCAGTAAATGATCCACCCCCGCACACAGCCAACCAGCAAAGCCTGCTACCTAATTGGCTCTCCAAGATGCTGGTCACCCTAACACCCTTCCGCTGACTTTGCCCACAGTGCCAATCAGCTGCTCAAGCTACCAAAACATCTGTATGTGATAAAGCTAAGCAACAACAGATTATGCACCATACATGCTACCACAGTGTCCTCTTTTATCTGTTGATCCTCTGCCTCTCGCACCTTCATGGCTTGCTGTCAAACTCGGCCCAGAGGCATTTACTGAAGACTCATGGCTGTGACAACCTCCACATAACCTTAGTTCCTTCTTAATCAAAGTCTTAAAAATGTTCTTCTATAATACACTAATCCTATGAAAGCTCTCTCTAAAATAATGTAGAACTTTGCTCATTATCTCGTTTAGAATTTATAGTATAGTATTACATAATTCTTTGACTGCCAGTGCTTTTATGCCATGTAGTGAAATATATGATGGACAGATAACCCTGTCATTTGTCATTGTCACCTACATTACATATCCTAACACACAAATAATTACCTACAGTACATATCTAACTCTAACTACATATCGTACAACACAACTGCATACACCATTACCTGTACCTTTACAGTCACTAGAGACTACATAACATACTATCACTACATAACATAAAGTAAAACTGATACATTGATGCCTGCCTGTATATCCTAAAAGGCCATTACATGTTTAATCTTCACTGCTACATTCGGCATACTTACATCCTACTATACTGCTACATTCAACATACTTACATGCTACTATTACATACATTTACATTTAGGCATTTACCGGAACATTTGTCTTAGCCAGAGCAATACAGTATACATACAGTACTATCCATTTATATAGCTGGGTATACAGCAGACTGAAGCGATTCAGGTTAAGTACTTTTCTCAAGCATACGAAAACAATGCCCTATGGGTTACAAGCCTGATTCCCCAACTATTATCTTGCACTGCTGCTGAAGAAAGCAGAACTGCTATTCTTTCTTACTTTAATTAATAGAGTGCATAGTCTATAGGCCTACCTCTTTTTTAATTATTCTTTAGGAGGTTAAAACAGAACATGAGATAAACTTTCTTCCATTAAATATCTGTCATAGCAACTGACTATGCACAATGGTGGAGACGATATCACTAGCTAGGTTGCATTAATACAATAAACTAATAATTAGAGTTGAGATTCAGAGTTGAGATAAGCGCAAATGGGACTTACTCCCGAAATTCAGCATAGCTTAAGCTATTTGTGATTCAGAGATTTGACTTACCCACTATTTTAAGCGTCTCTGCAGTATATACGCGGCATTACGCGCGCGGGGTGGAGATTTAATGAAAGTGAGGCGTGTCTGCAAATCGTGCAAGATATGCGTATTCAGAGTTTCCACTTAGGGCCAGATTCAGAGTTGAGATAAACACGCGCAAATGGGACTTACTCCCGAAATTCTGCGTAGCTTAAGCCATTTGTGATTCAGACTTTTGACTTATCCGCTGTTTTAAGCGTCTCTGCAGTATATACGCTGCAGTGCCGGCCCAAGGTTTTTGGGTGCTCTAAACAAAATGTCTATATGGGGCCCTCTGTTTAGGTCGAAAACCACCCCCCAAGCCCCAGCCAGCAAGATTTGGCACCAATAGAAATATATTTAGATTAATGAAAAAGCCATTGTCTTAGGGAACACAATTATTTATTTAAAAATATATATTAAAACAACAGAAGATTTGAACAAAGTGCAAAGAACAACAGGCTATAAATCTAATTGTTAAACAAGATAAACTGTACAATACAAAAGTGCAATAAAAGTACAATAAAAGATAAGAACTATAGAAAAAGTTAATAAATAGTCAGAACCATGGGCTGCCTGGGCCTCAGAACCTCTGCTTCCTTGCCTTTCTGGAGGCAAAGTCATCTATAACTGCATAACACACCTGGCTGCCAACTTCGTGGTTGATGCTAATAATAGCCAGTCCACTTAGGCGCTCCTGAGCCATGGATGACCTCAGGTAGGTCTTTATTAATTTCAGCTTTGGTATTACGCGGCATTACATGCGCGGGGTGGAGATTTGATGAAAATGAGGCGTGTCTGCAAGTCATGGTCAAGGGATTCCAAAAACTTTGAATAACCACAAAATATCACAGAGGGATGTGTCCACTACACACGCACCAAATATCTTTTCAAGGAAATGTGAATAGGTATATTAATACATCTCAAAGTCAGCTAATAAACTCAGTCTTGAAAGGACTCAGGATTGTAGAGGTGTGGTCTAAATCCACGCCAACAAGAATGCCATCGACAGCATCCAACCCTACATGTTTGAACCACAGAACTGTTCTTATACAGTTCTGTGGTTTGAACCATAGGTTAGAACCCGGCCAGGAATAAATGCAATCAATTCAAAGTAAAATACAGTGCGGCTGCTATCAAGAGATAACTATCACACGCAAGCTTGCAATCAAAGTTAAGTTAACTTAAACACTAAGCCGTTTGATCTAACGTTAGTCTATTTAAAGCGAGCTAAATTGCAAGGCGACGTTTCACAAAATGCATGTTCCACACAAATAATTAAATAATTTTTAGGTTTTATCGAGTTTTAAAAATGTATTTAAAGGCCCATTCATTAATTTTGGTTGCTAATCCAACTAAAATTACGTGCATGGCAACTAAGTACTTCGGTGGATAAAGGTTCTTGTCTCGTCTTTTTGTTACTGTAACCAGCCACTGAACAATACGACAAAACCATTTCCAAGGCATGGCTTATTTGGCAAAATCTTAACTATATTCTTTTTGATTATTATCTGACAAATGAGCAGTGCACCAAGTAAAAACGACGTGTGACTGATTAGTTTGTTTCCATGCTGAGCTGTGCAAGGAGCAAGCTAATGTCACTAGCTAGCACCACAGAGGGATGGATAAAAAGGTGAAAGATTGGGAGAGGGATACAATTGGTATAGGTATAAGGAGAGCGGGAAAAAATAAACACTTTAGCTAACTAACTATTCCAAATCCAAATGCTGGACAACTATTCTCAAGGGCAAACAAAACAAGCGTTTGGTTCAGACTTCAGGATTTATTAGTGGGACAGGATGGTTTTATTCACCTCAAACCATGGGAGGAGTTATGTAATGAGATCAAAGTATGTATTGGTTGAGGTTTCATGTCTACGTCACCATGGACCCATTTCGACTCCACCCTTTTTTTCAGCATACAGGAATAAAGAGACATACATAGGCTATAGATAGATATAACTAGCCATAAATAACGTGGTTATAAGCATATTAGAGATTTTCCTTGACCGTCACTTTAATCATTTTTTTTACGCGCAACTTTGTTTGGAAAAAAAGGTAGTTTATGTCTAGCGCCACCAATAGATGATTATGAAAAATATAGCAGCTTTCGCAAAAATAGATATTAGAATGAGTGCATGTTCTTTGAAAATAATATTGGTATTATTTTCCTTTGACTAGCCTACTTACAATTATAAAAGAGCTGTCATAAAAAGAAAATATGTAAAAGTAGGCTATGATTGATCATCTGGTATATCATACCAGACCCATATTAAATGGATTAATTGATAGACAGTGTCTGGATCATATTTGCTTTGACAGAGAGACGATTTGTGAAAGCACAGCTTCTTGAAGACGTTGCATATATGCTATTGTTTTTCAACCACCGTAGCCTACATGACTTTATTAAGTAAATCGTTAAAAAAGATTAGATTTTAAATTTTAATTTTTTTTTCAGTAAATCCAATGATTTATTTGTTTACTTAATAATATTGCATGCAAACACTGTCCAGCGATTATTTATTTTGATTGTGTGATGAGTATATCAATGTGACGGATTAATACGTTCACTGCCTTACCATCACGCAAGAGCAACAACGATGCACAAAGGTAGGATTTTACAAAGCAAGTGCGGTTATTAAAGGCAATGTCACTGACGTGTTGAAAATGTATGCCCCCACACACAGACATTTTTGTAGTAGAAAGCTGGCAACCCAGGGCGCAGGTACAAGAAACAGTTCATTAGAATATCATTCCCTGTGCCCCCCACATTTTGAGAAACGCACCCGCGTAGCACAGGTTAGAATACGGTGTATGTCATCCCGCTTAAAATCCGCGCAGGAGAGGCACTTAAGCGCGTGACTTAAGTTGGCCATCTCTGAATCCGGCCCTAGCACATCTGTGAAATTTCTGTTGAAGAATTTGATGTATTCAACATTTTTTGTAACTAGTTTTTATAAATGTAGTAACAATTGCAACCAAAAAGGCTATAACATGAGAAGGTATAGCGCAGTATATTCCCAAATAAGGTCTGGCTACTAGTTCAGCCATGATTATGTTGTTCATACAGAAATGTAGAGGGAGATGGCTGTCTGCAATGCTAATGGAGTAACCAACTGAATTTGTTTGTAGGAGTGTTAAGGAACTGTATTGTAATTACTGTATGGTTTACTGTGATTGCATGTGCTCCGTGAACCTATACCATACCATTGTCACACTGCCCATACCTGTTCTGGGTACTTGCTTCCTATGATCTCTGCTACAGTGTTGAAGGAATCAACATCTGGCAGGTTCTGAGCACTCATGGTTAGGCGGATCACAATCTTCTGCCCTCTTTTTGCAATCCGGGCCATCAGCTGAGCATCCTCCACCGTGATGCATGCAGTGGGGATCCGAGGCACTTCTTCTTCATAGTGCTGCCAACCAGTGTGGGGGCTGGAGAGGCGGGAAATGCAGAATATCTAAATGGTCATGGGACAGGACATGATATATTAACCTGGTCTAAGAGGGCCACAGGGTCTAAGAGATGACCTGGTTAGATGACCACTATCAGAACTCAAGGTGGGATTAATGGTTCAACTACAATAATTGAGGACTACATGTGAGACCAACACTGGTTTTAAGCCTCCCTCCCAGCCATACTCATGCCTCTGAGCCAAGTTTGGGCCAGTGGAGCAAAAAGCAGTGTTATCAGATCACTAGGCAGTTCTTTTTTTAAGAGAATCAAACAAGTACAGTTAGCATATTCTTCTGATAATGACTTACCTTACCTGAGTATCTATGACAAATTAGGCACAGATAGCAAAAAGAAGCAGAGGCAAACATGCAACTATATTCACTTTAGAAAATAAAAGCAACAATGTAGTTTTATTCTATTGAATTATATAATGCCACAGCAGTACATCTATTCTACTGGTGAATAAACATGTTTATAAATACAGTTCAACTTAACTAGTCAACAAGCTCATAAAACTGCCTGAGTATTCATTATAGTAAAAAAGTTATAAATAGAGGGACTGGAAAAGCAAGTTTCTGGCTATATAGTAGTTCCCATACACCTTGTGGAAAATTGGCTGGTGATCTGCTGGCCTACTCAACCCTTGTATTTGAGGGCCGCATTGACTGAAAGCAGATGCTCACACAAATCATTGTCTGTGTTGAACCATTTCAGCTTCCCACCCCAATTCCAGGGTATGGAAACTGCTTAACTGGAGCTCACAGACAAATTGAATGCCTCTAATTTTCAAAGTAAATTAGAAATGAAGAAATGCTGGAATAAAATAATGCAAAAAAAATTCAATGATAGCACTACAGCCAGCAGCATATCCACTTTGATTTCAGGATGTAAATGCCAATTCTGATGGAAGAGGCACTATTAAAATGATACTAAACTCACCACTGACCATGCTGCAGACCCAGCATGATAGCTACTGTATCGTTGAAACACACGAGATTGATGATATCGGTCCTCAGTGTGTCTCACACCTGATGCATGAGTCTTGATATCTCTGAAGAGGTGCCTGTACCAGTCTGTGTGTTCTTGGATCATACACATACTGTACATCTCAGACAAGCAAAATGTTGCAGGAATAGCAGGGATATCAATGTATTTTAGACCACTAGGATATTGTCAGTACTGTAATGGTGTTAGGATCCTGTAAATTCTGTCTGTTTTATTTGTTATGTTTCCTGATTTCTTCCTTTTGTTTTTCCTGCATATCCCTCGCGATTGTCAGTCCGCATTCCATGTTCCTCAGATTCCACTCCCTGTCTTTGTCATGACACTATTCGGGTGATTTTGGGAACATTCGGGTTTCCTCTGTATTTTTATCTCGTTTTCTTCCTTCTGGCTTTATTAATATTTGTATTTAATACTAATGTACTAATCATACTAACTGTTAGATTAGATTTAATACTAACCTGCTAAAAAACTAACGTGTATATAATACTAACCACCTAACCTACTAACATTAGGGTTTTAGAGTTCGCTACTAACATTACTAATTACTAATTCATCTTGAGTTTCTACCTGCAGCTGTCATTTCCCTCCTCGTTATCCTATCACTGTATCTATCTGTGATTTTGCATTCTCTGCACGTGTTTCCACTTTCGTGTTCCTCCCCTCTGAGCTGTGCACTTGTTTACCTGCTAACCCCAGGCCGTTTGTTATCATTGTGTCTATGTGTATTCCAGTCCGTGTCTTACATTTCCCCCGTCATTGTATTATTGGTCCTTGTTAACCCTCATTGTTCTCACCTGTGTACTCTCCCATTTCCCCTCCCCTTCACACCTGATTCCTTTTGTGTCATCTTCTCCTTGTGTATTTAAACCCTGTTATTTCAGTCTGTCTTTTTTGCTTCTGTATTGTTTCTGAGTCTATTCCGAGTTTCTTAGTTATTTGTTTCCAAGTTTTTTTGTTATCCCTCGTCCTTCCCCTGTTATTTTAGTTTTGTTGTCTGATCTTCGTTTTGTCTTTTTGTTCCTCCTCTGCCTCCCCGGTTTTGACCGCTGCCTGTGTTCTCGCGACCCTGCTTTTGGATCCTGTTTTTGTGCTTTTGCTGTGCCTACCCGGTTTTGACCCCTGCCTGTTCCTTGACCACTCTTTGGACAGTGCTTTGTATCGTTGCCTGTCTCCCCGGTTTTTCGACCCTGCCTGTCTGTACCACGGATTGCTGCCTTGGCCTTTTATTAAACTTCGGTTTTTCATACTCCTGCCTGCATTTGGGTCCTTCTCCCCCGCCCAAACATAACAAATGGCTCCTCCTAATCTGTGTGAAGGTTGTTGCAATTGGACAGCCAAATTTAGACTATCAACAGCAATACACTTTACAATGCCTAATGTCTAATGTTATTGTGTTCCTGACCTGTTGATGGAGAATGGGGTGACAGAACGAATGAGGGAAGCAAGAGCTCCAACTTTGGCTGCCTCTGATGCTCCAAAGAACCTGTACTTTGCAGTCTCCCCGTAGCTGACAAAGGGCTGGTTGTACACCACGATCTTCCCTTTTGCTTCATTGGCCCGTTGCTTCAGTTCGTCAAATGACTCAACAACCAAAACCTCTGCCTCAATACCTGGAGAGAAGCCAAAATACCAGAAACACAACCTGATCAGAACCGAAAAACCCCCATTCATTTGTAGAACTGTTTTTGTGAGTGTGAGCATTAAAGATCCCACATCCCACTGACCGCCAACAGTAGGGGTGATCCCCAGTGGACTGGCCAAAAACACAATCTTGCTCATTCATGCATCTAATCATTTGCCAGTCTAATTTGCTAAATGTGTACATGTGGTGAGCTTTCTGTAAAAAAGCACCTGTTGTGCATCCCCCAATTTGATGCTGGTTTTGTGGTGGTTGTAGTGAACTGCAATCCCACTTCAGTGTAGCATGCTTTAAGATTGTTGAATTGAATGAAGGCAAAATATATAATATTTATTATCATTATTATTCTTACTAGTAGTAGTAGTAGTAGTAGTATATCTAAAAATCCTGTGTCCCCAAGATGCAACACGGTGGAACTGTAGCCCTTGAATATTTCCTTTGCCTTTCAAGCCATCTGCCTCAGTGTGTGTCGAGGCCTGATGCACATGTCCCATTTTTTGCATACCATATAGCTCATTACTTGTACTGTTTATTTTACATAGCCTTCTTTGCTCATCTTTACCAATGGTGTGAATCATTTAGGAGGGCACTGTCCTTAGCCAGACCTCATCATAACATCACACGTCTCATCGTTCACCTGCTAAGTGAGATCGCCACGAAGAATATCTGTCCAAATATTTCCCACATTCACTCTAAAAACTGTCAGGTAGTTGACAACTTTTTTTGCAAACACTTTATTAATTTAATACAGACAGAAAGACAAAGCGTCTC
The DNA here is from genome assembly GCA_029718625.1 of Synaphobranchus kaupii. Taxonomy (NCBI): domain Eukaryota; kingdom Metazoa; phylum Chordata; class Actinopteri; order Anguilliformes; family Synaphobranchidae; genus Synaphobranchus; species Synaphobranchus kaupii. The sequence goes on from CM056382.1 coordinate 55,702,508, forward strand.
TGAATAGTTCAGTCCTCTCAGGGAGACACCACCAAGACCGTTTGATGTCTTTATGGCATGCAGATACATGTTCAGCTTTGAATTTGCTTAATCTGGACTTTTTCTAAAGCAATAAAATCTAATTTCTAGAGTGATATACTTGCTACACTTCAATATTTCTCTTAACTTTTTACTTCCTTGAGTCTTGTGTTATTGTCCTATAGTCTTAAACTGATAAAGTATATCAGGCCACGAAAAATGTTTTGAAAAATCAACACCTGCAGTGTTGGATTAAAGTGGAGAGAAAGTGAAGGCTATATGCATTTACGAGTGCCATTGCATGTACAAAGATCGAGTTAAGGTATTTAGTTATGTATGATTACAGTCACTATAAGGATCTCGTTTTACATCTCGTATTCTATGTAATGGCTCATATATAGATTTGTGTACTCTGATAGCCCCACCCCTACTCCACTATTTTCCTTAAATCTATTATTGTTTAACAAAAAAAACACTGTCACAAGCAGTGTCAGACACTTCTCCACCACTAATTTTAGAGAGAAATAAAATACATTTTCTTATGAGTTTAAAAATATTAAATTTACACATTCTCAACTACAGATATATAATCTTGTTATTAAAATATCACCTTATAAAATGGCTTATCCCAGCAGAGCAGATGGTTACTTTAATTCACTTACGATGACAACACCTGACCTTTGAGGAGTGTGCTTGCAAAGGTTCTGGCTACAAGGTTAGTGCTGAAGAAATCAGCACACTAAACTAACAGAATAAACCTCTGACAAATGTACAATATAAACAGAGATGGTGGGAATAAAATTAAAGCCAATAAGTGGCTCAGTTGGGTGATCTGTGCTGGCAACTGGAAAGGTAGCACCAGTTTGCCAGAAACTTTTGAAGATATTCTTTTGAAGATAACTTGATGCCCACATTTATATTTTACATTTTTTACGTTTATTTACATTTTTACCTTCTCTAGGTGTGCCAACACTGCTCCCAAGCCCCAGGATGGCTAATGGGTGGATCCGCGGCGCTACAATCACTGCATTCTCCTTTCCACGGACCCAGTGCGGGATCTTCACTGGCTCCAGGTGTACATTGTCCAGCCCATCCTGTTTTAGGGCATTGTACATGTAGTCAATGGCTTGCTCCAGATTTTTCGAACCACTGAGCCGGTGCCCAACTGTATCTGTGAATCTGGCCAGCTTCTCATAGCTGCGGTTCCTGGCGTCACCGTACACAGCCAGGTCGATGATTTTCTGAGCCACCTCTGCATACCTGCCAATTTCTTCCACTGATGCCTCCCATGCCTTCCCCCCGGCATGGTGAGGTGAACAGTTATTTGGGGAAAATCCCATCAAGAGGCAGAGAAGACCAAGGAAATCCATTCTGTCCTTTACAGATGCCACAAGGGACCTTCAAGCATCAAGCATCAGAAGGTCAGTATCATCAACTGTCTGCAACTCGCCATTGTGAAATAAGTATAAGACAATGTTGAGCTGATACTATTGCAATAATTATTCTGGAACAACTTTTTATGAATTGGTAGAAACTTTTGTTAATAAGGTTTTTACTTTTTAGTTACACTACACTACACAGACTGTAACTTAGTAAACACCAACAGCTAAGGACTCCAAATAAAACATGCATTCCATAGGGACGATATGCAGTCAACTTTTAATTAACCAGTTATGGAGGTACAAAGAAAGTTCAAAGCTCACCCAATGGGCCTCATTTATGAAGCGTTCCTAAATACGCGGGTACATTTATGTATACCGGATTCATCAAACCGTGTGGGAAAGATTTTTTCGTATTCACGTTCACGTACGAAGCGCGTCCACGTTATTTTGTGATTAGCATAAATCCACGCCGATTGTCTTATATCGAGGCTGTCACTTCCATTTAAAGGTCCATACCTAGTCAAAATTGCCCAGAAAAAGCAAAGGAAAGAATTATTCCGACACTGAAATCGAAGTTTTATTAGCAGATGTTCAATCAAGGAAAAATAAATTGTTTAGTAGGCTCTAGTAGGTACCGGTGTCATGAACTGGGAAAGTAAAGGCCTAGCAGGAGATAACGTGTAGCCTATCATCAATGCAGTGTTCGCTTTTTACAATCATAATTTATTACGTTTGCGATGTGTATTTCAAAGGATACATTTAGTCTTAATAAAAATAAAAATAAATTCACTCATAAGCTACATTAAGCGGCATTCTGAATTTACGAACGCGGTAGGCTACACATGGTCCCGAGAATGTGTAAAATTAGTTAGTACATGCGAACAAATCTCAGATACGAAAACGTTGATGAATGCCAAAATACGGTCAAAGTTGCTAATACTAACGATTTACGTACAAATTCGTTCTGCTCACGTTTCATGAATGAAGCCCATTGTCTCTAACAGAGGTGAGCACTCACAATGACACGCACACATTCAGACTACCGAACCTACTAAGTGGTAACACAAAACTGACAAATCTCTGAATGCAATCACATAATGCATATTTACAAATGAATGCAGATTCATGCAACAGAATGGAAAAGGATGAAAATGAATACATCACAAATCATCCACAGCTGTGCTTCTCAGCAGTGGGTGCTTGCCGATTCTAGACAGTAACACATACCAGGTGATGTTGTCCTGTCTGACTTCTGAAGAGTCACTCGATCCCTCACTGGACTGCTGAACACATTGATCTGGGTCATTCTGACCTCCTGGCTGGACTATCAATATTCCTTCCTGATAAGCTTCTCTGTCAACACAAAATGCCTGACCTTTGTCTGTTCTCTCATTCCTCCTCCTATGCAAGCTGTCTCCTAATTATACCCCACCAATTTACAAGTGATTGGCTCATATTGTATACAAGTTCCAGAATAGTGCATTTAGTAATGAAAGTCAAGAGTTAAATATATGTTATCATGTTAATATACTAACTGCTTATTATAATTCTGTTCAGTCTATATGAATTAGGAAAGTGTCATTCTACGATGACATAACTTTCATTGAAACCTTTTCTTTGTCACATGAAGCGAGTTCTTACTGTGATTTGTATCGTTATTGTCATCACCATTGTGATGGTCCACTAAATAACCGTCATATTCTATTCTGTTAACGTGGGGATTTGAGCAGCTCTTTGTCTCTGGATGCAGGGTTTAAGTATGTGCATGTTTTTTATTAACTTCTGGCAAGAGGAACGGTGTCAAAAAATATGATAAACATAAACAAACTGCATCGGCAAAGTGGAACAGTCGCCGTGAGTCAAACCTCACTGACAGGGACAGACAGACACTTAACAGGATAGTTGCACAACACCCAAAAATACGGCCTGAAAAATTACTACAGAATTTAATCAACACAGGCTGCTTGGAAGCTCACTTGGTGAGTGAGCACCACGGTCTCGGATCGAATACGAACCATGCCAGTGCCAAACGTGGTCAACAACCCCGCAGGGGCGGCACGCAATTGGCTTTACGACACCCAAGGGATATATGGGAGGGATTCACTCGGCGGGTATAGCGGTGTTCATTGCTTGAGCGATACCTGTTGGCCTTCTGGGTGCCCGTGGCTTACTCTCTGCGCACGTGTATGATTGGGTCTCCTCCACCCCCGCTCTGCATGTGCGCGGGTTGTGGATGTGGTGTGAAAAGAAGCAGTTGGCTGATACCGTGTGTTTCAGAGGAGAACCGTGATTTGTCTTCACTCTCCAGAGCCAACAGCAGGGGTCGTATATGAGCATGCTGGTACATAGTTCACAAATTTGACAATCCAGGGGCCACCTGTATACAACTCTGAGTAAAATAATGTGTAAAAGAACGCTCAAGGAAAAAGCCGGAAATCTGCTTTCGCAAAGTTTTGCATTTTCTCCCTCTGCCTTTCTGTCACGGTGTCGCCATATCACACTGTCTCCAAACATAGCGTACACATGGTGTCCAGCATGTGCAGAGGTACGAAGGTTCTCTTATGTTATACATCTGAATTTCTGTGTGGAAACTCGCTCACGCAGCTTTATGAGGGCATTTTTCTGCTCAGCACTGTTTAAACATGTGGCCCCAGATTCGGGGCGATTGGAGATGCCAATTATTATTTTTTTTTAATAAAAAAAGAATTGAAGCAACACCTCTGTGACCCAGTCTCAATAAAAACTATATCATGAGCTTCACAAAGCTGGAATTTATGGCACGGCCGCTTGCATCCAAGGCTGATTCACAAAAGACTCCTGCTGTAAGGAGCACAAAACCTAAATTCTTGAGTAATGGTAAAAGGGTTGTCTTTACCCTTTTTCCTACATTCTGACTGGAGACATAATGTTTGGAGAAAGCCAAAGGCACCCTTCAACCCACAATGTCTGTTGCCAACTGTTAAACGTGGTGGTGGATCTTTAATGGTCTGGGCAGCCGAGTTATTGGGTTTGATTATTGCTTTACATAGTTGTTTAACAGCCAAGAAGTATGAATACATTTTTCAAGGCCAGCTACACCCTATAATTCAAACATTATTAGGTCATGATATCCCCAAATTCCACGATGATAATGCTCCACAACCACTGCTTCAAGAATAGTTTTGTGAACATCAGGATGAATTCAAACGGCTTCCATGGCCTCCACAATGACCTTATCTAAACATCATTGAACCTTTATGGGAAGTTCTGAAGCGCAGAGTGAGAAGTAGATTTCCATCTCTTTCATATCTCAAAGAACTGGAAGTTTCCCTTCTTGAATAATGGTTCAATATACTACCACTACATACAGTTCATAACTTGTATGACAGTATTCCAAGAAAGACTGAAGTTGTTCTGAAGGCAAAGGGTGTCCCGACTCCGTATTAGGTATTTGATATTCATATATTGCCAGTTGTTTCCATTATTTTGTCCAACTGTTGTATACAACAGAGTAGGTTAGCATACAAGATGAAAGAAAAAATGCATGCGTTGGACTCCACTAGGTATACCGTGATTTAATTATATATTTATAAGTTAAAATAAACATACATTTAATGTCTTTATCATTTATTTGCTTGATAGGCACCCATTGAAAGCTACATGTTTCACATTACTCATTTCGCAAGCGATTTCATGAAGCAATTCAGGTCAGGGATACAGCCTGTCCTCTGAGAGGTCAAAAAAACAGTGTGGGTCCATGCTGTCTTTTGCAACCAGAACAAATGTTTAGCCAAACAAAGTTCAAACTGTGACACAATTTAACAGACCAATGAAAAGGCACATCCCTTGAAATTACTGCCACGTGGCTATGGAGGGATGTGCAGCTTTTCTTTTCATGCCCAATGTGCAGTAACACTATCAGCACTGATAAGCCTAGAATTCTCACTTGATTAATTTTGACTCCGTGCATGAAGACAAAACCAAGCTATCCGAACATACTCCTCATTGCAGGTTATACTTTCCAACATAACAAATTCTGCAAATAAGACACCAGTTGAAGCTTGTAGAAGGCCTGATATTGTGGATTTCAGAAGTGTTTTTTCTTGAAGCTTGTGCTTGATTTGCTAGTTACTAGCAGTGTAGGCTGGCTGCCGTAATGAATTAGTTCTGCCTCAGAAAGTGAAGCCTACCAACACCAACCTTTTTGCTTGACATACTCAAACACCCACACATGCGCGTACATGCAAAGTCGGGGGGGAAAAAACAAAACAAAAACACACCAACTAGAGCCCAAACAATGTATTCAATGTTTGCACAAGTGAAGAGGAATTGTGCCCAGAATGAAAACTTTCTATCTCTTCTGGAAGAGCAGACCATATGACACAGCTGTGTGAATTAGGCGAAAGACTCATTCGTTCTTGTGTGCCGCTTGCCCCTTTCACTTTTGGCTGATGGATTTTACGATTTTATCTTATTTTCGGATGTTCACGTGAAGAACCTTGTATAAGCTCCGGATGTATTCTGCTGCATCATTTCGTACAGACCAGCAATTGTAAAACTGTGTGTGCCATGAGAAGGCCAAGGTTAAAAATAACATTGGATATGACATGCTCATAGCATGACCAGCTCACACTAATGATGGTTCTTCTATTCCATACAGCATATGGCCTGTGGGCAAAAGAAAAACTATTCAATACTTGTGAAAATATAGTCATAAACTGATATTAGTACTGCATTTAAAGGAAAAATATGCTATGCTGAAATGTTTGCATATTTAAAACTAAATATTTTAAAAGAACATGAATTAAGAACAAGAATGCACTTCCCCTCCAAGCCTTTAAAATTTAGAAACACAATCCTAGCTGTGGGAGATACTTGAAATGTGATTTTAACCACACCAGCCAGTAACTCACACCTTATGATGCCCGTGGGCACTTGCCCATTTTAACGTGTAAATAAAACATCTAATGTTTCAGTCACATCAATGCTAATAAGCCATCACTAAACTGGTTTGTTACAGTCCTGAACTGTAGCTGTATTGGGAATCCCATTATCATGGAACAAGTCTATTGGTAGCCCTGAAAAATAGCAGTAACTGTAAATTAATGTCTGTGTGCATGCCATTGTATTTGAGAGCATGTGAGGCACTAAGCCTTCTCCAATACCCACAGCAGAACAAAAGATCTCTTAAATCTTCACACTCACAGCCCTCCACATGCAAGAGACAGCTTTTCATTCATTTTAATATGAGAAGACAAATTACAGAGGGGAGAGAAGCAAGGAGGAGAGTGAAAGGCATTCAAATGAAATAGTCACATAAAAAAATTAGAAAAATCAAAGAAGCAATTTTCAACAAATCATCAAGTCAGAATTAGGCCACAATGTTTATTCAGTAGTGCATATCTGAACATAGATACAATACTGTCTGCTTCTTTACGTCTTAGAAAGGTATTATCAGAGCCACCTGTGTTTTTAAAATACCAGCTATTAAATCATGGTTATTGTACAGACATTTTCCAGCCCAGACAGAAACAAGCATGTCAGAATGGTAGGCACTTCAAAGGCTTAAAACAGTTGTGAATATATATTCCAATAGATATATACATACATTTTTCAAGATACAATTCAGGTTGTTGGACTCAAAAATGGTCAGGTCTAAAATAAAATATGTTAAAAATGAACAGAGAGAACAAACACTTCAACAATGAGGTGAAATTGATCTTCAAATATGCAGACATTTAAAGGACATCATCATCATCAGCTTTCTTTCAGGACTAAGAACCGAGAGGTCAAGAATTGGGGAGGGGAGGATCTTGCTGAGAATTTAAGAGGTTAACAATTATCAACTTCAACTCAGTTTCAGTAAGACATTCAACACGAGTAGAAACATGTACGATATCAGACCTGGAGGGGGTTTCTTCACTGTGCTGTGGTAATAAACAACAGATATAATTAGTTTATCAACATGAGGAGACTCAATTCTGTCCATCCCAATCTGTTTTTCGCAGGTGTCAGTAAGCTTCCTTAGATACGAATGGTTTGTTAGGACCCTTTTGACCTAAAGCTGCAGTACAGCTAAGCTGAAACAATGCATATTGTCTAAACTTTAATGACTACAAAATGGAGCACATCCCTGGGGCCCTCCCACATGGCATGTACAATTAAATTGCTCATCTCCAGTACCGTGATGTGCCATAGATTCGGGACTTAAATTCTCACTGCGCTGTGATGACTGAGTCAGTCTCACAGGGAAATGCGTAATCATACCAATTCATTTATCATAGCATCACCCAGGGAGGAAGGGGTTCTATTGGCAGAGCTTAATAGCAACTCCTCTGGTGGATCAGGTGTCTGCAGTCTGCCTCTACTGCTTCTGAGGACACGCATGCTAATCTGCACCTCCCAAACTGATGGAGCACCGAGCATCCCAAATTGGAAAAATGTAAAATAAGGAATAAAACTAATTTAATATATCACTTTCAACTGCCCAGTAAAATAAACTCTCCCAAGGCAGAACAGCAGAGAATAGTATCCTAATTGAGAGGAACGTCTTCAGCCCAACATCCAAAACTCAAGAACTGAACCAAAATGAGAAGTAGATATGCAAGAATGAGTACCATATGTAAAGTAACCAGGCCAGACTTCTCATTCTCAACCAAGTTTCTAATGGAGCTTTAAGACCAATTACCTGCGAATATAAATGACATATTTTGAAGCTATTTTAAAGAAGAGCCTGGAAAAAACAAAACAACCACAAAAATATAATGAGACTTCCACTATAAGCTTATACATTCAAGCAAAAGACAGAAAAAAATGCGGTAACCTGAGGGGAAAAACAAATGTTATATTTACTATTTATTAAATTTAATATGAAGATAAAAGCTTTATGCGAACTAGTGAGAACAAATTTTGACATCTGAAAACAAATCAATTAAAACATATTTTAAAAATAATGCTGGGCATGTTGTGTCAAACATTTAGGAAAATGGATGGATACAGTCCAATTATTACAAACATGATTCTCTTGCTTAAATTACATTTAAAGTGAAATTTCACCCAAAATCGACATATCCATTTTAGCATTTCAATACAAGGTAATATGAAACCAGTTTTTTTTCCACAAATCTTCAGTCTATATGAACCTACTATACATCTGCCAATGTCTAGCATTGTCAGCATTTATGTCAACTGGAGTCAAAGCAGGATGCTCCAAATTTCATGTGAAAGTGACCTTCCAGTAACTTCTAACCAAGTCACTCAGCCATATGATTTATGCTGAACCATATGCCATATAATCTTAGGTGATACAATTTTTGCAGTTGGAAGCACATGGTTATAATAAGATCACAATAAAAGTTGTGGTAATATGACCTGAAAGTCAATTTCAGCACTATTAAGCACTACTATTATGCTATTAAACTTTCATCCAATATTATATACGTCCAACTTCCATATGGAAAACATGGATTTCAGTATGCTACCAACAGGTACCTAGCCTCAAATTTTCAGACATCAATACTAACAATGTTAGCAATTGCAGAGTGTTTCTCCAAACCTCACTTAGTCCATTTTTGTTGGTGGGTATAATTTTCCTGATAAATGGTTAGATATTTGCAGTTTTACTATTACTATTTTAATATTATTCTTAGGGATTTAAGTATCAAAATGTGATGTTTCATGCAAACAACTCCAACAATTTAAAATAAACAAACATGTTGATGTTCTCAAAATTGGTAAAAGTGGGATGAGTGAGTTTTGGGGAAAAAAACTCTTCAATTGTTGAATGTTCAAGAACTTCAAGTAGACAGCACATTTGTTAAAAACTCTTCTTTGATTGCATAGCATATTGTATTGAAACATATATTTATGTCAAGCTTGGGTGAGCTATCACTTTAAAATGTATTCCATGACAAACAACAGCCTTTAAAGATGTGATTTCCCCATACATCAGTCTATTATTTCAATCTTTTTCTTTGTTAAATACATTTTTTTCCCATTTAAAATAAAAAAATGGCTAAAATATGCATAAATGGCTAAAATATGCAGGAGGTTGTCGTAACAAAAGCATTTGTTTGGCGTTTTATATGGGAAGGGGTCTTTATTACATTGCCATATATAGTAATGCTCTTCTTGCAAAAAATAATGACCAGAATGGCAAAACATACTCTTTGTGTCATTTAATTTGAAGCCCAGTAGTCCATGTTTTGCTTCATTATTTAAGGTCCAGCAGTCAGTGTTATTTTATTACATTAAGACCTATTTGCCATTTCTTTCAGGCCTTAGTTGTGAGTGTTGCTGCTGTCATTCCTTTAAAACCCAGTTGTTGAAGTTTTCTTGTCAACATGTGCTATTTGGGATTTGGCAATTTAAGGCAAAACAGTCAATAGCCACTGAAACATGAGCAATACTGGCATTGCTCACTGACATACCTTTTATACCAATAGAAAAGAAAACAATTCCAGCTAATTGTCGGTTGGTACTCGTTCATATTCACCAGGCAATGCTGTGATACTATATTGCCATTTGTGGATATTAATTAGAAAAGGCCAACATGTAATTTTGTTTTTGGAGATCTTTGTTTACTGTTTATAAAAAATTACAACTACAAATCTTCATGTGTATGAGACTTAATGTTGCTGCTATGATTCTTTATTGGCCCGATTTCTTTGTCGCAGAAACAAACAACAAAAAATGCTGACACTTCAGTGGCATTACATCGAAATTCAATTTTTTCCTGTGAACCATGCCAATTTTCATTCAGTTTAAAACAACTATTAAAGCTGATGAACTGTGCCATTTCTGGCTTTTAATTAAAATGTCAAACAGTTAAAAGTTATTGGATATTACTTTACCATGTATCTTTATTTTTTATGATGCCTCTACTTCACAAAACTAAGTGTGAATGTATTTCTGGTTCAAAAGAGGACAGGAGGGACTCTCGAGTGCCATATCTAATAGAGGCATTTGCTCATGATTCAGTGATGCAGCCTGTGACACAGAGCGAATCCTAATCAGGATGTACCAACTGTAGCTGGGAGGTTACTGAATGACTGACAATTGATCTTAGCTTCACCTAAGGAGGCAGGGTTCTACTCAACAGGGATCTCGCCACCTCACAGCTCAACAGCAATGGTAGAATGGACACCTGGGGCCTTCCTGCACCAGCTGTTCTAGTTGCACAGTACTCAGTAACTGTGTAGCTCACCCTGTGGGATGGCTGCCTGCACGTTTCACAGAATGTACATACTAGTGTGCACACTCCCAAATTGAAGAGAGGACGCTGCATTGCTGGGTTGGACCTACAGTTATTTGGAATTTCAAACTGGGGAAAAAGAAAATAAAAATAGGGTATAAAAAGTTGCTTAAAAATACTTGCATACAATGCCGCAAAGAATGTGTTTTTCATTCAATGCATTCAATCCAGCTTTCTAATATACAGAGGAGGAAAATGTGGTATACAGTACCCACTGCTGGAGCTCCCATTCTCATTATTCAATCATTCCATTTATCCTGTGACATTTAACTGTTCTGACACAATGCATGTCCTGTTTAAATAACGCTGCCTTGCTAGTTAAATTGTGATTTAGTAGCATCCTGAATACACTACTGGAGCCCCTATAGAAAAATGTAGGAATTCATTTTAGATTACTGTGTGAGTTTCTTTCCTTGAAGTAGACTTTTATGAAGTCAATCAGGTTTCCAATGCCTCTTGGCTGGTGTTACCAAAGGTCACTGAAGTGTCGGCAGTTGTTGAAGCTGTCTCATCTGGTCAGTGAAACGTGGCAATTCTATGGCAAGGTTCTATGCATGCAAATGGAAGCATTTTTCCTGCTCTTGTCACATTGCATCAATCAGCTATTATTACGATTACAAATACAGGAAACGTTCTGAGAGCAAAATGGCACCAAAATGTTATTGGTTTAAAGACCCCGTCCACACCAAACACAATGGTTGAAAAATGCTGGTATTTTACTTGAAAGTGTGGTGTGAAAGGGGCAATGTTGTTGCCATCATTTCTTTTCAGTCTGGTAGCTGTTTGTTTATGCGTAAAACTCCTTGGTGGGGGCCTTCTGGTAAGCCGAGCTTGTGGGTTTACGCTCCCCAAGGTCATAGCTGCCTTCATCCTTCTTCCTCATGCGGTACACCAACAGTAGAATGAGGAAGATGGCAAAGAGGAAGCCGATCACCCCTCCTGCAATAACCGCTGGATCAAAAAAGAGGGATAAACAAAGTGTTAAAGGAGCTATATGTAACATTGACACCGAGTGTTTAAAATGGGTACTGCAATCCAAATTCACAATATTGGAGAGAGTTGAGACACTGAACGAACACGAGCGCAAGACGAGCCGAGCGCAACATTATATTTTGTGACGAGCTTATTCTATTTTGACAATGACAAGCGACGAGTCCTACACTAAGTTGATCAGCTAATGTATACATTTGCAATTTGTTTATTATTTATTGTTTGCAAATTATAAACCAGCTCATGTGGATTTTTTATAACTCTGTCAATGTTAGCTAGATGCATGGCTGGCTATGTTTACGGTCACACAGATATAAGCTAAAGTTAGTGGTATGTTTAGCAAGTAACTATATACATATATATATTTAAATCTTTAGCTAGCTAGCTAAATGGAAACGATGTTGAACTTAGCTTAGGCATTCGTAAATCGGCTGTCTGAGTGCCGGAGTACATCTGGTTGTTCGTAATGGGCAGTGGACTCGGAGTCAACTCTGAGAATAGTGAATCACACAGGCCAAAACAAATACAGAAGTTCCGACCCGGAATGGAAATTTCAAAGGAGAACATACTGGCTGTGGCATTGTTGTCGGAGAAGCCAGTATTTCGACTTAGCATGTTTCCTTAATCTCTGATGACATATTATGGTAATTTTATGATTTAGTACAGTAAATTTGTTACATATAGCTCCTTTATGTCCCAGGCAAGTTCTAAAAGCCCCTTTTGTCTAAGTTCTGTAAAAAATCTATTTTGTGGCTAAAATGCATTTCTCAGTGGAGTATCACAAACCCCAGTAAAAATGGTCATCCTGACCACATTTCCCCAGACTCCTGTACACACCTGCCAGTACTTCTGTTCTCTGAAGGATGTTTTCTGAGTGCACCCTGTAGGGCTTGTCATCCACTATCACTTGGGGGGCACTGGTGGTACTGGTGACTTCATCTGTACTGCTGGGCTCCTCAGAAAACAGAAGCGGTGCCTGGGGAGGCAGGAGAGGGTTACTGAGACTGTCAATAAAGAGGATCTATGGCCCAGGACAAGAAAACACATTTATAGGAATATACCTTCAGCAGTGCATTTGAAAAGAAGAATACTAGACATTCGAAAAAAGGTGTTTGGCCGATTAAGTCAGAAACGTATAAAACCAACCAATAAGGGCCATCAGCTTGGTCCGTGTTCAGTAAACAGTGGGGACGGAAAGTAGTCACACTACGGGCAGTCACACAATTTCTGTTGTTTTGGCTCCATACTCCAGAACATTGGATTTGAAATGGAACAGTGACTAAGGTTAAAGTGCAGACTTTCAGCTTTAATTTGAGGGTTTTTACATCCATATCGGGTGAACCGGGTAGCAATTGTAGCCCTTTTTATACACAGTCCCCCCATTTTAGGGGACGGAAAGTAATTGGACAAACTTTAATAAAGTCATCATATTTAATATTTGATTGCATATCCTTTGCATGCCATGGGTTCCTGATGTCTGTGTCCCAACAACATCAAAAGACTCTTGGTATCTTATTTTCTGGTGCTCTTACAAAGGATACTATAACCTCTCTGAATTTGAATGGATCCTGACTTATTTTTCCATAGAGTTCAATAGGAAAATGAGTCAGGAGAAACTACCCTTAAAGTCATCCATCCATATCTACTGCAAATCTGGCAGCAGTGATGGTTTGAGGCTCGTTTGATACCTCAGACCCTTGAGGACTTACAGCCATTTAGCCAAACACGTGATCCACACTGCATAATTTACAGCTTAATCTAGCCCCCACCCCAATTCCCATAGAGATCCATTCAAATGCAGAGAGAAATATTATCGCTTGTAAGAGTACCAGAAAATAAGATAGCAAGAGTCTTTTTATGTTGTTGAGTCACAGACATCAGAAAGTCATGGTATGCAAAGGATAGGCAACCAAATATGAAATATGATGACTTTATTTAGGTTTATGTTAATTTGTCCATTTACTTTTCATCCCTTAAAATGGGGGGGGGGGGGCTGTGTATAAAAAGGGCGACAGTTGCTACACGGTTCACCCGATATGGATGTAAAAACCCTTACAGCTGAAAGTCTGCACCTTATAGTCACCATTTCATTTCAAATCCAATGTTCTGGAGTACAGAGCCAAAACAACAAAAATTGTGTCACTGCCCAAATACTTTCCATCCCCACTGTATACATGAGAAAATCATATTAACAACGTGAAATTTTTTATTTAAAGTCCTGTTTGGTAGACCATTCATGAGCCATTCTCATATGAAAATAAGTATGTTTCAAACTTAACTCATTTCCTTACATAAGGTAATTGCTTACACCAAAAATGCACTGTTGAGTACACAAGAGGGATTTTGAAATTGACATTGCCATCACAGTTTAGTCATTTACCGTGTTCATCATGTTATTCATTTGATCATGTTCATGTCATCGTCATATTAGTCAAACTGTGGTTATCCACTTGTGCTGATGCGTTTATTTGCCACTTATTAATAGCAGAGGTGCTGCTCCGCAAACATCAGCGAAAAATCAGTAAAAGCTCAGACTCAGCTGGACTGTAAAGTGCGACAACATTGTCACATTTGCCATTAAATACGTACTGAGCGAACAAAAATATTTCTATTGCACCTATTCCACAAGTCGTTTGGTGGAATTGAGGTTTCTCCTCATTATTAATGTTAAATCTGCAGGACTAGAAGTTCAAAGCGATTTCTCTTCTAAGACGGCCTCCATTATGGGGGATGTATTTCAAGTTGTCAATATGATTCTGTAGCATGCCCCACGAATAGCGAAACTTCTTCATGTTTCATTTGTCAGGAGAAACATCCCTTAAAGTGATCCATCCATATCAACTGCATATCTGGCAGCAGAGTGATGTTTTGAGGCTTGTTTGATACCTCAGACCCTTGATGACTTACAGCCATTTTACCAACCATGTATTCCATACTGTTCCAGCATAATTTAGAGCTAAATCTAGTCCCACCCCCCAATTCCCACAGAGATCCATTCAAATACAGAGAGGTTATAGTATCGCTTGTAGGAGTACCAGAAAATAAGATATCAAGAGTTGTTGGGTCACAGACATCAGGAAGTCATGGCATGCAAAGAATATGCAACCAAATATTAAAAATTTAAAGGCACTGTCAACTTAGTGTATGTAAACTTCTGACCCACTGGAATTGTGATATAGTGAATTAAAAGTGAAATAATCTGTCTGTAAACAATTTTTGGAAAAATTACTTGTGTCATGCACAAAGTAGATGTCCTAACTGACTTGCCAACACTATAGTTTGCTAACATGAAATCTGTGGAGTGGTTAAAAATGAGTTTTAATGACTTCAACCTAAGTGTATGTAAAATTCCGACTTCAACTGTATGTGCTATTTAACAAAATTGGCATCATGTAGTCATGTTTTCACCAGGTCAGGTGTAGGCTATACCATGTGAATAAACATGGCTCACGGCTTCGCGCCACCACTGCTTAGCCTCTGAGGCACTTGCACTTCCCCCTCCACTAACTATTTTCCTGGGGGAAACCCTGGCTACGGTCAATATATGCTGGCAAGGCAGTCTCTCAATGTAATAGTCGATTTATATAGCCTTCTAAAGTAATACATAACTATACTCATCCACTATTTTATTGTATACATGGTCTGAGGTTTGCGTAGAGGTGAACACCTTTCCATGCCATGCAAAAATGAAGATGGTGTGGAATTGAGCATACACACAGTCTACCAGTAAATTGATAAATGATGCCCCTAGTGTATACCTGATCATAAAATGTGATAACAGAAATTTCATCTCAAATACAGAACAACAGCCCTTCTGCACTGAAATGACTTGTATGGCTTACTAACTGATCAGATATCAATGCTTTTATTATCATTCCTTGCACAGAGCGTGTTGAATGATTCCACAGGACAATGTATAGGTTCACCTCTGTCCCAGAAGGTATTCTAGGTGTGTATCTCAATGATATTGTCTCTGTTCTGGATGAGAGGTCTTTGCTGGGTTCCTGGGTGGGCTCTGCTTTTGGGACGATGTACACGCTCTTTACATTGATCGTCTCCTCTGGGCCCTCTCCTATACACAAAGAAAACAGAAAAAACAGCAGCAACTGAAGGTAAATGAAAATAATCCATGTCAAGAAGGGTAATGGCTTTACCTATTCAGACCTCCAATTACCAATTCATTACACTCATGGTGTTAGATACAACACAAGATTACATTTAGACCAAAACACTGTCAGAAATGGCCTGGGGCAGCACCATGACTTAGTGAACTTGCATAACCGTGGGGTACAATGCAACAACAATCTGCCATTCTAACTGGAAACTCTCCTGCTGCAAGTCCACTGGTTTCACCACATCTCCAGACCACTGCTTGTTTATGAGACAAATATAAACATTTGCCTGATTTATGACCTAATGTAAACTTGCAGAGCCTTATATGGCCATGTTTTGTATTACCCTTAAGGTCTGATGGAACAGCCAAATTAACTAGCATCAATATCATGTTCATAAATAGATTCACACAAAAAATTAGGTGTTTAACTTACCTGATCCAGACCCTGAAACAAACTCATCATCATCATCATCAACAGGATAATCTCCTGAAGATTGTTCCTCCAGGTACAGGTCGTCTCCGAATGTCAGTGACTGGGCTGTGACACGTATCTGCAAACCGCATAGGAGAACGTGTTTATGGCTATTATTGCTTTTGAAGCACATTCTGTTATACTTAAAGAAAACATTGTGGCATTATAACGTGAAAAAAATAATTCTGCTAGTTCCTGCTAAGTGTGTCAGCCTCACTTTCTGTGGACCCCCTGGACCTCAGGCCATGCTGCTTTTTTAACAGCATGTGCTGCTTTTCCTGCAGCTGCATCTTGTTGGTCTTATTGCTGGAAATGCCCTTTTGAAGTTGAACTTTTTTATTTTTGTTTAAATACTGTTTTTTTAATGTCTTGAATCTGTTCCGCATCCCTGAATTGATGGATGCCAATCAACATGGGGACAAGGCCCATGTGCTTTCTGTGCTTAAAAAACTGAATATATTTTATTATTCTAAAATTACAAGCATTAAGGTTACTACCTCCATCACTCTGAAGAGCCTCTCATTAGGATTCATTTCTTTTTCAGGACTTTAGCTAGTTCATAGTCTCCTTAGCAATAATTTGCTTAGCTCTGCACTGCAGAGAACCCACACACTTGAAAACAATGAATGTCAGGAAATCCATTTTCAAAGCAACCATCAATAAGACGCATTATCCATTCATAACTTCCTCTTTACAGAACAACTTCCTGAGAGGAAGCTGAAAGCACAACATATGGTCAAACTCACCTAGATACATCTACACATTCTGAGAAGAAAAATCACGGCTGTGTTTCAGACTGTAGCTCATTTGTTTCTTCTTAAATTTATTGAAATTATATTTAATATCATAACTATTTTCCATAATATTTGAACTTTAATTTAGCTTTCTAAAATGTCTATAAAGATACAAAAGGTCATCAGTTAATAAATGTCAAAAATGCATCTCTGTGACCATTTATAAACATATACCCTATGAGTTACTTTACCTTCCTGGATTAAAATAAAGCATTAATTTGTTTCCCAATAAAGAAAATCCTTCTGAAGTTACTGACGGGTCTGTATTTAAAATTATTTGTCATTAGACCTGCTGCCTTAATTGCACAAAGCTCCAGTTTATAAATGGCTGCCACTTTTCAGGCATGTTCAACTCTTGAAAAAGCAAAAATCTAACTATTCCCTCAGTTGGCAGCAGATCATCTTGAATTTCTCATGCTTTTATAACACCACTGGGAAGGTTTCAAAGACATTCTTTCCAGATGTTGTCAAGCTCATAGCCTCTTGGAAGGAAAAACTGGTTTCATTTCAAAACCTTGGCCACAGGGAAAGCATTGTTCATTTCTCACATTTTGCAGTTATTCAGTTGTTAAAATAAGTGAAAGGTTTGAAAATAAGAAAAAAAACTATCTAACTTTCCATTCAGAATGGACTGAGGGTCTGGAACAGTCAGCAAACTCAATTTTCCTTGATGACATACCCCCTATACCCATGCCGCCAACACACACACATCTACAAACACAAGCTCACATGCTCACTCACAGGCACATGCACAATTCTATAGCTACTAATTCTAGTCTACAGCACCAGGTATAGCAGGAGATTGAGAGACTGCGAATGAATACAGGTCATTCAGGCTGGACACATGCCTGCCATTCCCAGAATTCCTTCACAATCACAGGTGTTACGGAGAGAGAAGGGATGAGGTGAGACCAAGGGGAGCATGATTCATCCCCAGCTCTGAAAAAAATAAAATGATTTTTCAACCTTGTGCACCATCCTTTGAAAGCTAGCAGTTATTCAGAACCTTAGGAGGCACGGAAAAAGCTGCGTTGTCCAATTTGGGTTTTTTTAAACGGCCAATGCTGATATTTAGAGATCAGGGGGATGGACCGTGAGCTTACAGTACTTCAGACATCCAAGACCTCTATCTGAATAACTCATAAACAGCACCAACACCTCGCACTAATGCACCCCTGTAGATGTTCTATTGGCAGTGAATACTCGCAATACAACCTATTCTAGCTACTTGAAGGGCTAAACCTGTTCCAATATTTACTGGTATCCTGGACTAGGCAAAGCAAACCTAGCAGCAAATGTAAAATCATATAAAAATGTAATCTTATCAAAAATATTTATTAATGAATATGCCTTTTAAATGTCACTCATCATCCTTGTAAATCAACCATTTTTAATACTGCGACAGGGACATATGTAGTGTCCACCATATCTGTACCTGATCTAGTTGCATAATTATGCCCTTGGTCTTTTAGCTCAATCTATTTCATATTATTACTCATAATTGAACATTTCTATTGTGAATTCCTTTATCAAAGGTACTATATTACATAAGATGTTATGTTATTACACAGCAGTAAATTGATCTCTTAATCTGCAGAATTTGTTTGGAGTGCAATATCACCAATTTACCAGCCAAGATACGTTATTTAACCTGTCCTGATTAAACAGAACTATATGTTTAGCTATGCACATCAATACAGCTCAAGGAACAATCTGAACAACACGATTAATTCAACAGTGAGTGAGAACTAGAAAAGGAAGTTGGAAGACTTCAAGTTGGCTTGAAAAGCAAAGAAAAGAGAACACTATGTTTTGGGAACAGAAATCAGACATTCGACAACAGACACTGGGTACGTTCACATGCACAGCAATATCCGATTACTGGAAACGATCAGCTTACGCCAGTATTCAACTTATCGCGTTCACATGGACATAAGAAATGTGATTACTCCAAAAGCCGCGTTTACATGATTCTCTCCATAATCGGCTCTGTGGAAAACGTAGCTACTAACTGCTTCCCGTTGTAAGGACAAAAACTATCCGCCCGTCAAAAATTTACGTAAGTAGGCTATTATTATTATTATTATAGCTAGCTAGTAATTATTATAGCTACTTATTTATAGCTAATTGCTAGTAGTGGTTGATTTATATTATTGTACTAGCTAGCTTTACCGATCTCTAAATCTGGCCAATTTCCCGATAATTTTAATTATTTAATTAAAAATTAAAGCCACAAACTAGCTAGTACAAACACAAGCACGTAACACTGAACAATATATTTTCACCGGTGAAATGCTAATTTAATAATAAAATTCTGGAAGTGAGATGCTGAAGGAACCCCAGGCATAGCAAATGTTGACGGGTGGAATAATTTTGACGTTACACCGCCTCTTTTGCCTGACATGCGTAGTTTTGAAAAGCCGAAAGAAACCGGAGAAAGGTGTTTACATGCTCCAAAAATCGAAAGTTTGGCCAAAAAACCAGGGGTGTTAATCGGGTTTCGAAAACACAGATTATGACCTTACATTATCGGATAAAGGTGTTTACATGACCTTTTCAGTAACCAGAGTATTGCCATAACCGGGTTCAGATCGGAGTATTAGTGTGCATGTAAACGTACCCAATGTTAGCAATGGCATGTACTAGAATGAGCTTGTCGAACTGAAATAGGCTATATGAACTAAAAACTGAATGGAACTGGATGAATTAAAAATGTTCAGTGTCAATTAAAATTTCCCAAATTAAAAAACCATGACAGTACTTTTGCAATAATTTCAATAAACATGTAAACATTTTTTTTTAAAGAATGTGTTTATTATGAACAAACAAAGAAAACATAGAACACATGTAAATTTAAAGCTGGTGTATGCAACTTTTATTTAGAAAAATATTGGGGAACGGTCATGCTTAGTTGGTAGCAATCATAGAAATAACTGTTGTGAGACAAATCCAGCACTTTAAACTGTGTTTATACCCAAATTCGGCATTCTAAAACCAGCGATTCGGCCTGAATTTTTGTTTTCAAAACAAAGTGGCTCATGACGTGAAGCAATCACAGATAGGCCGGTTTACGTCGCAAATCAATCAACAATGAGATTGACCTTGCACATTCACAAAAGCCCAGCTAGATGCAATGGTTGCATCGCCGGTGCTATTTCATGCAAAGATAAAGAAAAGAGAAATGGATAAAGCTTGGCTTAATAAACATAGGTGCTCATTTTAGAAGGTGGCGAGGTGTTTGGGAGCGGATTGGTTTGAAGATAGACGTGGAGCTCCCATTGTTTCTACTGGACAGGTAGATTCAACACTAATTTACCTGGAGTTTCTGCTTGCCAGCCAATTGTAATTAGGCTACCTATAATGAATAGTAGCGAGCTTGCTAGTATTGATGACGTTACTTCATTCGCCGGCTACTTCTTGGAAGAAGGAAATGTTTGCTAATGTTATCTGTCGTAGTCTATAAGCTAGATCGCGTTAGCTAGAACCGGCTACTCACCTATGATGAATGCCAGCTGTAGCCAGATAATGCCTGGTAATAACGTTACTTGGTGTGATCTGTATATCGTCTTAGTGGCAAGTTTTATAATGCTTTGATCACCAAATCTGACAGTGTGACAAACACATCTTGTAGCATTCATAAAATTAGCTAGTTATATAATTCAGCTAGCCATCACTGTCAACTGTGGCATGCTGAAAGTTGGCTCCTTTACTTATTTTCTCCTTCCTGCTGTCGGAAAGGTCCTATTGTAAAACGTCTAACTTAGCTGAGTACTGGGTAACTAAGCCAGGGATAGAGGGTAACGTTAGCCTTGGTTAACAATTTAAAAAATAAAATGTTGCAAAGTTCTTATACAGTTCTGTGCTTAGAACTTAGCAAAACCATCACTTCATTAGCGAGTTTGGTGACTAAATGGTAAATATTTCATTGCATTATTTTAAACTGTGCAACAAACAGAAAAGATTCTGTTGTTTTACCTGGACTCTTGTAGCTAACATTTTTACTGCAACATTAGCTATACCAGTCTGTAATCCTGCATTCTTATCTAGAAAACTTGGATGGGCGTTCACAATGAAATGAGTGGGGGGGGGGGGGGGGGGGGGGGGGTTGTCTCTTTTCTGGGCCAAGTGGTGTTATGACTAATAATCAGAAACAAATAAAATGTAATAGAAAATAATAATTTGAATACATATACTAATACATAAATGAACCATAACCATGACTTAAAGTTAAATATGAAATTGAACTGACTAATATGAGCAAGGAATTAAGTCAGGGAGCAAAGTTATATCAGGTTAACTGATATGGTTGAGCTGGAATTAATATGAAATGAACTAACAGCAAATTTAAGCAGGGAATAGCCCTATTTCACTATTATGTCAACTGTAAACAATGCAGTGCACACTGGGATCGATAGGGGGGTTTCAGAATTTCAGACTGTCAGCCTAGCTACAGGTTGCGCCACTAAGACACACTTCGGGAAGGCATACTTCAGCTTATAGTAGGCTACACTCAGCTTATACTACACTCAATGTACTTCAGCTTATAGCCCACTAAAATAAATAAATTCCAGACTGTCAACACTGCTCTGTCAAACTTGACTGCACCTAAAAAACAAGATTGTAAAAAGTTAATCGAAGGCGCTACTCAACATTTTAGGCTAAACTTAAGTGGATAAGCTGTCAAAAGTTTTGGATGGTTTTTATACGTTTTGATATATCGTGGATTCTCAGCCTACTCCACCTGCTGTGGTTGTAACAGCTTAAGACAGTGAAGACGACTTTGGGTTAAATAGGAATTTTTTACACCATGCCGCCTAAGGTCCGAAGTAATGGAGAAGGAGACGGTATCGCTTTCACAGGTGCGCAATTTATTGAGTCAACAAAAGGATTGGTATATTCAATTTATACAGCAGCAGGAAGGTAATTTCAAGAGTGTTGTGCAAATACTTGTGGACAATCTGAACACAAGGATTGACCAACTGATTAAAGAAATGCAGGAACTGAAAAGTAGCCTGCAATTTTCCCAAAAGGATATTGAAGATCTAAGAAGGGATAGTGACAGGATTGTGTCAGAGTAAATCTGTTCACACTGACATCAATACAATGTGTCTGTCCATGATAACCATAACTGATAAAGCAGACTACCTGGAGGGTCAATCGAAAAAAAACAATGTTGTTGTGGATGGCATTCCTGAAACACAACATGAGAGCTGGAAAGAGACAGAGGACAGTAGTAAGATGGAGATTGGCTACCAGTCTTCGCCAAAACTGCATCATAGCGCAAAGCTTTCAACAGCATAACAATGTGGAAACCCTCTAAACAAATCTAATAAAAAAACGATATTTAGTCAACAAGAAAGAATGGTCATTATCCTGTAGCATTGACAAAAAAGAAAAATTGAATCACACACTTGCTTTTTATGTGGACTAGGGATGGGGTTTGGGCGTTTAAACTTAGAATGTTGGCGTGTATCCGCGGTTAACCGTAACATTACGTCATAGCTTAAGCAATGACGTCATAGCCATAGAGGCCAACGATACTGGTCGGAAACTCGGGTAGCTGGTTGTAAGTAAGCAAGCAGTTATGAAAGATTAACGTTAGGAGGTAAATATAGTTTAGAATATAATAGAATATACTTTACTGTTTCAAAATGTTTCATAAAATAAACTAGTGCCATGAAATTCAAATAAAACAGTCCAATCACGGAGTGTTTTTGTTATTGTCCACCGGCTTGGGACTGAGTAAGATGGCTCAACATACTCCATCAGAGACCGAAAGCCTGGCGCATCCACTTCGCTTAACGGTCTTGTGTCTTTCAAAATCAATATCCGCGATCAGCTGGGTGATTTTCACAGCTCTCTGTGGAGTGCACTTGTAGAAGACGGAGCCTATTCGGGGTTGGGTGCTAGCATTACCCACCGCAGCATCTTGTTCAAAATCTACGTTCGCGTGTTTTAATCACAGATGATTGTTCATTGAGCCGGTACTCCCCCCCTTTCACACTTAAAACGACACCAGAGTGTACATGTTACCGAGTTGCCGTCGACTTGTTTTGTAAAATAATTCCAGGCTTTAGCTTTTCCGCCGCTCATTTTGATGCTTTCACTCAAATTCACTGACTCATTCCCGCATTTTTTCCATCAACGTTACTTATGTTGACGTGATTTCCGATCTAGATATATTTAAATGCTTTTGATATATACATAATATTGTACGAGGAACAATTATACGCAACATTTAAATATATGATATTAAAAAAATTATTTTAAGATTTCGGTTAATCCGTCCTAAACGGATAGTGATTAATTTTCGTGTACACAGTTAAACGTGTACACGACCCCATCCCTAATGTGGACATTACAATTCCAGTTTGAAAACAGCTGTATAGAACTATAACATGTTGTCAAACCTACACTAAAAACAAAAGAGTAGCTTTGTAAGCTTTCAAAACTTCAAAGATTACGATAATTGTATAGTAGTGCAAGTGTGGAACAGCCTGTTCACTGAACAATATGCACCCACATTAGTGGGGCGGTGCTCTAGCAGACAGAAGTGGGGAGACAAGGTCAGTGGCCGAAAGTCTTGTGGTTCCACACAATAAGAGGAGCGTAATCAGCTTGCCATTTGCTGCCGTGTACTTAGCTGACAGTTCAAAGTTTTAATTTAATCTGAGCCAAGTATTTCAGACAGTTTTAAAATATTTACATTCAGAACAGTGACTAGTCTGTGTTTTCTTTTAATCCACCCCCCCCCCCTTTTTTTTTTCTCTCTCCTTGAGAGCTGGTCATGTGGCTTAAATTCCTGCTTGTGCACTCTCTCTGGGGAGGGGAGGACGTAGAAGAAGAGGAACTGAAGGGTCAGAGGTCACCAAACCAGCACTGTGACTCAAAGAGAATAAGATGGGAAAGCCTTAATTTACAGCTTAGCACAAAATATAACTGCAAATGCGAAGTTTTAGTCGTCTTGAGAAATAAAGAGAAACGGAAAACAAGTAAGGTGGCAGGGAGAGGACACAGGGGAGAAAAAGAGATAGAGACAGCAGAAATTTCACATTAAATGGAGATGACAGGAGTGTGGAGGAGAAACAGGGGCCTCGGGCCAGAACTAGAGGTACACTGTGATCCCATTATGAGAGATAAATACAAGAACACTCACCCACACCCACACACAATAACCGTCACTGACTGTACAACAAAGGGCAGAAGGATTTTTTCACCATAACAAATACACATACCTTTTCTTTAAACTATAATTTATAA
This sequence comes from Synaphobranchus kaupii, assembly GCA_029718625.1. Lineage (NCBI taxonomy): Eukaryota > Metazoa > Chordata > Actinopteri > Anguilliformes > Synaphobranchidae > Synaphobranchus > Synaphobranchus kaupii. The sequence continues at coordinate 55,726,770 of CM056382.1, forward strand.
CATTTCAAATGTGAGGAAAAAAATGCATGATCTGAAGGAGGTCGCAAATCTATGAAATTGTCCCTGACCAGGAAACATTGTTCTTGTTCACATGTAACCGCAATGACTTAAGTCATTTCCAGAAGTAGAAATAGAGCCTGCAAGGTCTGGTACATTTAAAAGGACACATTTACTGAGTAATTACCGCCCACAGACAGACTCCATAACAATTACAGCTTTTAACAAGTGTTTCATTCCAAAAAGTGGCAAATCCTGCATTGGATGGGATGGCACATCTTGTCTGTCTGAGTTTTTATACATAGAAAATTACAGCCTTTCAAATAAAATTAAAAAAAATTGACAAAATTCCAGACAAGCCTGGTCTGTTAGACGAAAGATAAACTTCATACAAACACATCAACAGAGTGAGCTGTTGCTATAGAGTGCAGATGAATTTAAGTCATCCATTCAGATTACAACACTTCACCAACTCCACTCCGATAACAGTCAGACCAAAATAAACCTTATCTTTGTGTTAATCGTGCTGTGGCCGCACAGCATCTACAGATTTCTGCAAGCCTAGACTTGAGGGTGCAGAGTCATGAGCGAATGCACAGCAGGGTGCTGCAGAGCTCCTTCTACGAACACTTGGAACAAGGTTATCCTGGCTCCACCAGTCTGAGTAAACAGCGGACTAAAAACTACTGGAATGGGACGGTTGGCCTCTTTCATACAGCTCTGAATGATATAACAAAACTGGATGTGGACAGAAGAATCCTGACTCAAGATTTCATGTGCTATAAACTGTGGCTTTAGACTGTGTTTCAGGCCACTATACTATTTATTTATTTATTTATTTATATGGTTTGGTTTAGTATCATCCATGTAAATAGTTAGTCAAATAATAAAAGAGGGCTTGTGATGATATGACTGATATTATGAAGTATCGTTAAATATACATATTTACCACTGTCATATTTACTCATTTAACCTCACTGTTACCCAATAACCACATGAACTTACAGACCCCATAGATCAGTGATGCCCAATCATGTGCCATGGAGGGCTGAGAGTATGTAGGTTTTCATTCCAACCAATCACTACACCTGCTGATTTCACTGATTAGTCCCCTCTGGTTGAAGGCATGTTCATTAGTGAAATCAGCAGATGTAGTGATTGGTTGGAATGAAAACCTGTATACCTGGCCCTCCTTGGCACATGATTGGGCACCACTGCCATAGATCAATATCCCTGGGGGGAAACTCTATGGGCCTGATTTAATAAGCCTTTTAGCATGTGCAAAACTTTTTTTTTAACACAAGCAAAACCAGTAACATGACCAATCATTGGTCATGGTATTTGTTTTGCACAAATCATTAGTTATGCTATTAGTTTTGCATGGGTTAAAAGGTTTTGCACATGCTAAAGGTCTTAGTAAATCAAGCCCTATATGTTATAATATTTAATGCATTGCATTCCCACCCCTAGTCGGAGCCACAATGTCTTCAGTGAACCTGTATCCTGTACTTTTCTCATAAGAACAGTCTCCCCCAGGGGCATTATTCCAACCTTGGCACATGGTCGGGCTGCATGCATTGTGTCGGTGACATCCACCAGCTATCAGCCTTGTGTAACTAGATTACTGAGCATCCAAACACTGTCAGTTGCAGGCATAGTAGAATTTCTTGACGACAAAGATGACAAATCTCAGAAAATCTGACATAGCTAGACTTTTCATTGGGCTATCGGATTCTGGTCAGGGGGATGTAGTTCCATGTAGGGACAATTCATCAGACATTGTTGAACTTGTCCTTCTCACACTGTATGGGTATGAGTAATGGCTGTAATGACACCCCGACATTGATCCCAGAAATAATGGTCAGTGATGAGTGAATCATGGCTAATTCACTTAATTAGCAGTAAGGTGGCTCAAAGGCAGCCCTAAAGTAAGCATTCAATGAGGGGAAATGCTGATTTCCCATACATCATTATGTCCTCTTCATAGATCAACGTCCCACAAAAATATAGCAACCACACAACTATACACTGTCAATCTTACTTTAACATTAACTTTACTATAAGAATGTACCAGATTGTCTCATTGGAAGGATAATGCTGCTGCTCCCTCTGGCAAAGGTAAGGGTAGCAAAAATGACCAACTGATGAAGACAAAAGTTCATGCCAAGCGTTTGCCTTTAACAGCGTCTTTATCGCTCACTTTCACATAAATCCTTAAAAGCAGGTCAACAGGAGGTATGGTTTTGCAGTTGGGTATGGAAGGTAAATCGAAAGCACTCAAATGTGCGATTTCAAATGTGTAGCATTATAAGAAAAACCTGGCCACAAACCCAGCTGTTCTTTCTCAACTGAGCTTTTTTGCTCGCTTTGTTTTAAAATATTACTGATTCCACGACAGCCAGAAACACCTAATGGACCATCTTTAAGAGATAAAGTGAAAGGGAGACACTCTAATAAAGGAATGTCAGAATCCAAAAGTGGCCTCTTTTCCATACTCCCTGCAAACTCAGCTCCACGTCTGTTCCGATCTACAAGCTCAACACTGATGATCTACAGCAAATAACGACCTGGAAGCGGGCCTGTGCACCAAACCCCCATGCTCTACGCCTCTCAATTATTTCTGCTCAAATTCTTTAGGAATCTCGTGGTTTAAAAAAAATGGTGAATGCTTCAAAATCCAGGTCTCTGAAAACTAAACAATCTGAGCTTATGAGCTATTTGCTCCATATGGTCACGGGCAAGAGAGAAAAGGGGGGCCTGGTTTTTTAACCAATTACGGCAATTGAGGAATTGCAAGATCACCAGTAAAAACAATTTTTAGTATAACCAGCTGGACGAAACTGAGTGCATTTGTCCAGTCTGGGATAATCAGGGGTACACCCATTACAATACAGTCCTTGTTGACTACTTAAGCAGATGCCTTTATCCCGGGTGACTTGCATACTAGGGGTGTAACGGTATACAAAAGTCATGGTTCGGTACGTATCTCGGTTTTGAAGTCATGTTTCGGTAACAGAGTGCATAATTGCTGCGTCGTGGATCGTCTAGGCTACACTCGGACTCAGATAAGCGTATCTTTTTTCATTGCTTTCAGCTGTTGTTAGTCAATTGAATAGATTGGAGTCACTTGGTAGCATAGTTTATTTTGAATTGTTTGCAGTCAGTCAGTAGCTTGCTCGCTGTAATTGGGGCAGCTACCTATCTTTTGTGTTGCTAATTAGAAGTAGCTGAAACCAGTTTCACCTGTGTGTATATTAAGCGTGTTTGCAGCTCATCACCTCAGAGTGAGTTCTAATTCAACTACTTCTAATTAGCAACACAAAAGACAGGTAGATGGCCCAATTACAGCGAGCAAGCTACCGACTGACTGCAAACAATTCAAAATAAACTAAGCTACCGAGTGACTCCAATCTGTTCAATTAACTAACAACAGCTGAAAGCAATGAAAAAAGATACTTATCTGAGTCCGAGTGTAGCCTAGACGATCCACGACGCAGCAATTATGCACTCTGTTAATGAAGCGTGACTTCAAAACCGAGATACGTACCGAACCGTGACTTTTGTGTACCGTTCACCCCTATTGCATACCATTCATTTATACAACAAGATATTTATTGCCAATTCAGATTCAGTACTTGCACAAGCAGGGCTCAACATGAATGGTTGCCCAGTTGCCCTCGGCAACCGGATTTAGATCTCCACCGCACCAAATATAGGCCGTAAAAACATGGTGACCAGGGGCCCTATCTTGGCGATCTTGGTGCTTGGTCTAAGCGCATGGCGCTAAGTCCATTTAGGGCATGTCCAAGTCCACTTTTGCTATTTTAACGGCGTGTTTTCTGGGCGCTAAGCACGGCGCAAGGTGCAACTGGGCTGAACCTAGTCTCTTCATTAATTATAGGTGTGTCTTGGGCGTGACATGCAGTAAACCAATCAAAATGTCATATCCCATTTCCTTTAAAAGCCTGCTTTTCCACCTTGGCGGATTGCTTATGATGGGGAAACAGACATGCTCATGCGTGTTTAGTGCGATCAAGGAATAGGCTATATGGATCAATAGTAGCCTATGATCAATATTATTCGGGCTAACCATTATGATTTCCCGGTAATTCCCGACAGTGCTGTTTACAAAATATAAGCGGTTAAATTTCGTTAAAATCACCTGCAACAGCTGAGAATAAGCGACCAATTGCTTCCGTCTCACCTTAGAAAACGCAAAATTAGCCAGCTTATTTAACAAATTTTGTTTGATTATGCAATGAACTCATGTTCAAGCTTCATCTGAAGTTCATTAGGCTACCTGCATTTTGATTAATAACATAAATAACGTTATTTTGCCTTAATGCTGACACTAAATACAATAAATCTGTCAGGTTGGCAACCCATAGGTTCAGCATATTTTCCCTTGTTTTCTAATGTCCTGCTTATGGAAATGTGACCAACCTGTTTTAAAACGATCCACTTTCCCAGGAAGACCGTGAAAAGTGTGATTTACAGCAGGGGAAACAGACCTGCTCCTGTAAAGCGCACATGCAGATAATGGAATTAAAATTCATTGTAAATTAATTGTGTAACGTGCTGCAAATTTAGTTTCTAATTAGATGCTTAGTTCTCTTTAAAATCTTTTGTTCAGTTATGGAATAACAGGTGAAATCAGTGGGGTTTTAATAAGCTGAGGGTATGGAAACCTTGTCACTGTAATTAAAAAAATATGAAGCTAAGGTTACAATTCAGTTAACGTGGATGACATTTATCTCCGTTTTTTAACCATAGGCTATCGAAAAAAACCTTATGCACAGCGAGTCCGCTGTAGCCTAGGCTATTTGAAAAACAATAAAAGCAATATTCACTGGACAAGGTTTTGAACTTTTTTCAGTCACAAACCATTCTATTTACTTACAGGCTGTATTCCTAGATAAACAGAGCTGTATTGTAATGACATCTGAAGCGCATTTTCAGAACTCAAATGTCCGTCTATTGCAGTGCGCGAGTTTTCCATTGAATGACAATCCACGCATTAGGTGCAAATGACAATTCGCGCATTAAGCTTGATATAGGTGTTATCAGCTCCTTTTTAATGGATAGCCATTGTCCCGTACCATCGCACATCGCCTGGATGTTGCTGGAGTGGGCTGAGAGCAATGTAATGTGGCATCGTTTCCCTTCGCTGAGGGAAAGGTATGTGGACCTATGGAACCTTTCATTATTATGAATTTTTGATATAGCCTACACAATAATAATATTTCACATTGTGATCTAGATATTTTAGTCATGCTTGTGCGCGCCCCTGTGTGTAACAGACAGGAGGGTACGCGCGTTCTGCACACGCCTATGTAGACGCACTTATATGCGCCGTTAAAATAACATGTAGACAACTGCGACATGACTTTAGACCAGGTTTGTGGTGGTTCTAGCGCAAGCACTTTCTGCTGGCTCAAGATAGCAATACGCCAAAAATAATCCTGGCCACTCCTCATCTTAAGACCAACACGCCCAGTTCACTTGCAACGGGCGCAAGAATACATGGTAGTTAAAGGACGTAAGCGTTAGGCGTTATAATGAACCTAGCACCGGGTGTAAGATAGCAAAGACACTTGCGTTTGGGTTAGCGCCGCTTTGCGCCGGGTGTAAGATAGGGCCCCATATTGTTAATTTAAATAACCAATAAATGATGCCTGGTTGCCAAGCCTGGCAACCACTTTTAAAAGTTAGCGTTTAGCCCTGCTCAAGAGTACAGCCTGACCTAGGGTTTGAACCTACGACAATTGGCTTATGATCCCATTCACCTTCCCTTGGTGCCACACTGTTGCCTGTAATGGTTATTATATTAAATGTGAGGCAAACATTGACTGCAGCTGTCTCCTTTTGGGGAACTCCCTGTCTGCTGGAAATGGTGCCATGATCCAGCCACAAGTGTTGATGCCCAGCTGGGATGAATGGGTGTGGTGATGCGAGTCCACATGAAGAAGCATAAACACTGTCCACATGGCCCGGCAGAGGTACGTAACAGCAGCAGAGAAAAAGAACCATAGTGTTCACACCTGCTGTGTACAAAAAAACATGTTCCGTAGCTACAAGGACCTTATCTAGGAGGTAAAAAGGCCAGATGTATCAGAACACAGACATGGCCAATTCATCTGCGTTGGGGGATATATAATTTCCTGGATTGCGGGCTGAGTAGTCTTCAACAACAGGAAATGATCACATATCTGTTGATTTTATTCAGCTGGTTTTGCAAACCTGAAATAAAAACCAAGTTGTTTTACTCTTTCCTGTAGCACACAGGTCAGTAATGCCATTCCAGAACATCATATTCTATGAGCTGAGAAATTAATATATGAAACACAAAAGGAAGTTGTGAAAAGGTGAAACTTTCCAGTGGGAAGAACGCACAGATCCAGTTCACATACAGGCTCTTGTTTAAAGTTTTTTCTTAGTGACAGCATGTTGGTTTTTCTCGTTTCAATTAAAAATAGGTTGAGTGTCTGCCAATGTGGCCTCAAAGAGTTCAAATGAGTATTTGTACTATTTGGTAGACGATGCAGCTGATTAAAAAGTAGCTAAATAAGGGGAGGGAAAGATTAAATGATTAGAAAGATGAATTTCAAACCAAGGTATTTTCAATTCTACTAACAGGCCCACTAATGCATGTCATTATCGGAACATTCCATGTTGCTTTTGATACAATGTCATTATGCAGCCTATTCTTGTGTTCTTAAATTTTTTTAATGGGAGAAATATAGTTTTCAGTTTAGGCTCTTAACCAATAAGAATTTTTGGTTCAATTACAAACATGTTTTGTTACTTGCATTATCTGATACAACCCCACATCCCTCCACATAAAAAAAAAGCTGTTGCTCAAAAAGTACCAGACAGCGATCCCACTGAATTTCTGTGTTTATACAATAGTTTATTGAACAACATATAAAAAGATGAGCAAAATAATAAAGGTACCTATATATATTTAAAATATAGATATTTCTATTTTGCAAAATAATAATTACTGTACAAATGAAGATACAGAATCATCAGTATTAGGGCTGTCACTTTTCGAACGAATATCTCATAATAGAAAAATGTGTTAAAATTTCTACCATCAAAAGTTAAATGTTGCCTAAATGTATAATTATTATGGCCCAGTTTTAATTTTCCATTGAACATGTAGCCAAATACCTTAAGGCCCCTGAGAAAATAGTTTAAACGAGTGAGGTCAGCGCCTGCAAAAACAGTCGTATCTCAAGGAAAACCGAGAGAAGACGCTTCAAACCTCTGGATTATGTACGAGAAATTCTTTTTCAGGGATTTCTGTTACGCTTTGGTAACCATGTTATTTTGCCGATATAAGATATCACTAAGAAATAATGACAACAGTATCCTGAAGTTTTATTAAGAAAAAAAAAAATATATAACCAGGGCAGATCACAACAATCTCAATGCTGCTGTTCACAGCAATAAAATGACTAGATCAACGGTTTCTCAAAAGAAAAAAATTTGGCTACAACGCCAATAATTAATTCACAACAATGGCATGGCTTACTGCAACTAAACTGAACTGTCCAATCTCCTTTGGAGGGGAAAACATGTTCGGAGGGTTAGAAGGGCAGTTGACTCTTGCATACCTTGCAGGCGACTTTCTTCTTGGTTTTAATTTTGTCTCCAATGGCATGGAATCTTTAATATTTCCAAATGGCATTCCTGAGGTGTTGTGAGTTACCATTTTTCCTGGCTCCTTCATTTCGAATGTAAAGTCTATGTGGATTGCATGACCCACACATGAACTTTATTTAGGCTACCTACCCTCCAGAGTCCAGACAAAACAATAACCCGGGTTGTTGTTTATCGGTCTCTTTGATATTGAGCGCTACCATGAGCGCAGCACGGATGACCGCAGAGCGCAACTGGGCCCCTTATTTGGCCTAGGCAAGGGGATAACAAATTAGCAGGGACTCAGATTGCCAGTTTCTCAGGTATTTGTAACCCAAATCTCAAAAATGTCTTTCCCCCAATTTAAGATTCTTTCTGGAAAAATTCAAATCGAATGTTTTCATTTGAACTGACCTATTGGCCTCCAGAAACTGCCCGGCAAAATATTTGGGGACCCCTGTTTTACAGGCACACGCATTGTTATTTATTGTCATTTCATTCATGTTCATCTTGATATGGAGTCATGGGCATTCCTGTTCGGCCATATACCCATTCTAATTCATAAAATGTCAAAGGACTGTGCCTTCGAATGGAATTCAGTCTTCAAGTGCCAGGCCAACCCACAGCCAGTTTTTTAAATCCTTCTCCTTGATGTGGTGCTGACGTAAGAAGCTGCTGCTACTACTTTAAAAATCCAATTCAATACTGATCATACTTGTCAAGCGATTGGTTTTTGTGACTAAAAATGCAGCTAATAGCACAAAGTTATCCTTGAACGAATATGGACGTAATAGAAGCTTTCTGAAGGAGAACGATGGCCCTGTGCCAACAGCCTCAATGGAATTCACAGCAGATCTAAGAGGATACAATGCCTTGCCCGCATATGCCCTGTATACACATATTGTGCCTATAGACCATGTGCCTTGCACTGAAAGACAGACAAAAAAGGCAGAGAGACTTGGAGGCAGAAAGTGAATTCCTCTCCATGGAAATTAAACCCAGGTTACAGAACAGTAAATGTGCAAAGCAGACGGCGTAACTCTATCACAAGGTTTTTCTTTTCAGAACACTGCTGCATACTTCAGGCCCCCTCCCCCAGGTCTCTAAGAACAAAAATTACATTTTGCAATGGAGAGGGCTATTAACAACAGTACCTATTTCCCCCAGTCATACACACATAAGCTTCAGCCCTACCCTCCAATTTTTGCTTTCATACTTCTTTTATAGACACCAACAAAGCTCTACTTGTTTGACTCACCAATCACCACTGCCCAAAGATATCCCACAAAGCTTAATGAATGAGATTTTACATCACCTGCCTTGAACTGCAGAGCACCATCCACTCACAAATTCTGTTAGCTTTATTATTTTTTAATTCTCAGTTTCATCCAACACCAGTAGTATGTGAAAACGGTCCCCGGCCCACCCAAGCCAAGGGTGACTTTGGACAAATTACTCCAAACCAGGAAAAGCACAGTGTGCTTTAAAAACAAACAGGTACACACACTATTTCATGGATAGGCTATGCTTTCAAACACATACAGTGTACTTTTTCCCAAATATGCTGTGTTTTCAAACATGCCCAAAGATACGCACACATACACACACTACTTCTTGCAGCTGTGACTTTCTTTAAAAAACACACATTTTCTGGAGATGTGGCCTAGAGATGCATATAACTTCTGACAAATCAGACTATTTCGCTAAAATGCAACACATTGCGTTTTTAGCATTGTTTCGTTGTGTAGTAATATTTCTCTAAATTAATCATCACATGCCCAGAGGTGGGACAGAGGCTTTTGCTCCACATTTAACTATTTCCATGGTACAACTGAGCACAAATCAAATAGCACAGGGGCACTTTATGAATCCAATCAGTGTATTTACAGTGCTCTCATTTTAATATTAAACATGTTTTCCCACAGATCTATTTCATCTTGGTGTCAGGCCAGAACTACATTCTTGTGCCACTTAGAATAGAATCAGGACTTTACATAGTTGATAAATGCTCAGATCGGATTTAATGGTCAAAAGAAAATTCAACAGGGATGTGGTGGTTAATAAACTACAATGCAACTAATGTTACACAGAATGAGATGCAGGTGCATCTAAGAACTGATAATTTAGTCAACATAGAAGCTGGCAAGAGTACCATATCTTAGATCCGCCTTGGAGATAGCTGATCACACGTCAACTACGTGGGATGACAATACTGACATTAACTGGCAAAATAGATATTTTCTGTGGGACATTTTCAATTCAGGTGTCCTCCTAAGGCTAATTAAACACAGTCACACTAGTCAGTCTGGTTAAAGAATAAATGAGTGTAAATTTTCAAGATAAAAAGTAGTTTCTTTTTGTGTGTGCATGTGCATCCTTCTTTCTTTAGTGTACCCTATTTATCATGTCCAGTTAGCTTGTACTAGAAAAACAACAATGTAAAACAGTCCAATTAGATATAGGTACAGCAACAACAAAAAAACTGAGTCAATAAACTTATTTTTCCTGAAATTCTCCACACTAGATGGAGACATTGATTCTCTCACTATTTCTGTTGTTGTTGTAATACAATTCCTCTAAGGTCAAGGTCAACCTTACCTTAAATATGCTTGTGACTCCAATCAGACAAGAGGTGAACACTTAACTTCTGCTCACACTTCCACCAAACCCCAGCTAATCAAAGACCACCCAAGGTCACAGCAAGCTTTAAAACAGGACAACATTACCAGCCCTCTCTGAAATGCCACAGATAAACACAGCTGAAACCTCCACACTCCCACTCTAAAAAACCTTAAAAAGATTTGAAACTAAATTTTAAAAAATAGCTACATATCAAATAAACAAACAGGCAGGGCTAAGACATGTTTTTATTCCTAAAGTTGCTTGCTGCAGTTGTCTGGGTCTGCTTGACATATAATTAACAGATTTTGTCTTGCCATTACAAGTCAAAGTTCACCTGTTTGTGTACGCAATGCAGATACTTATTCTGTGCTTCAGACCAGACACTCCGCTCAATTTTGGTAGGCCTTGAGATGCTGAGCGGATTCCTGTTAAAGCTGAGTGTAAATGTGACAACAAAAAAAAACATCAAGTCTGATGATTGTGCAGAAAGTAACATAATGAGTGGCGACAACTTTGGTGGTGTAAAGCACAACTCTGCCTCATTGACTGCAATAGAATTCAAGAACAAAATTTATGCTGGAGACAGTGTTAAATAAAATGAACAAAAAAAAAAACATCTATTCACTTTCATTTATATTAGGCTAATACTCTACTGTTGATTAAGTCCAAAAGGTAGCCTACTGCTGCAGAGCATAGCCATGGATACACAGGAACCACATGCCAAAAGGCCAATCAAAGCTTTTCTTCAGCTGTGCAGCACCATAATGCCACACCCACTGATATGCTACCTTTCACTAAATGCAGATATTGACTTCATAAAAACTGGTCAAATATTCAGGATAACCAAAAGTAAAAAACCTAATATTAGCTTTTCAAAAATAGCTTAGGTTTGCAAGTGGCACTAGTTGAAGCCATGACCTGCTTCACATAAACAAATTTTAATTTATTATTATTTGTTCACCTTAAATTAGCTAAATCCAATCCTGTTTTTAGAGCGGCAAGGCAAGCTACATAGCTACAGGTCATAACATGCACAGTACCATGCAATATGTGGTATTTCATGTGGAATTCAACTTCTAATTGATATTGTCTAAAGTAAAGCTAAACCATATAAACTTACACCTTTTCACTAGTCTAAACAATAGGCATCCTTTTCTGATACTGAATTTATGGAAAAACAATCACTCATTATAATACTGGGATTATCAGCTAATTGGACAAGGTTTTAGGGAAGCACAACTCCAAAAATCATTCATATTAGCCACATTAACCAAACCCGCATCAGAAAAGTTCTAAAGACATTAGCCTACAGATGTTAAGAAAAGCCAAGTCACAAGACCACACACAGATTCTAACTTCACTCAAAGCAAGGCCAGGCATCACTTAATGATAAGTTCACATTAGCTATTTTGGTTTACCCTATAAATTCAATTTACAATGCAAATCATGTTGCACATCCTGGGGAGACTTCCTATATTGTCTCAAAAAAGCATAAGGCATCTGTTTAACCCTAGATCAAAAATAATACTGTTCAGAATGATTTACTTCCAATCAAAAGGGAATTTCCCCATATTTCAAAAGTAAAGAAAAAAGTGATTGCATTGGGCCTTTACATTGATAAAAGGTGTAAAATAAAAGACATTTCTATGAATCTTTCTAGATCAACAATGAATATTTCTTTAATTTCCTGAACTGTTTCAAGCTAACTGCTGCAATTTCTTGCCATTGTACTGTTGGCAAAACCTGCTCAAATCAAAAAGCACATGAAACAAAAACCACTGTCCACAAACTTTGGATTGAAGAGTACCTTTTCTGAGTAGCAGTAACAGCGAATCACAATAACTAAACATTAACAGTGAATTGCAATTGCTCTCATTTTCTCTGCTGATACACAAAGCCTCAATTTTTCCAGTGGGAGCACAGCTGCTGAAGCTGAAAGGCAAACAAACATAATATAACACTTCTACATCTATCAACACATTTTGCTCTATTCAACTGCTGACATACAAGCTACAATCAGACACACAAAAGACAAACAACAACAAGCAAGATATACGTACTAATGCTTGGTTTGACTTTAAAAAAGGACTTCTCAACAGCGCTGACAATTAAACATTTACCATTCATTCAGAACATGAATGGACCAGAAAAATAAACCTTAATTGGCTGCAAATCATGGCATATAGTTATTGCCTGTAACTTTACAAACGTTAATTTAAAATAGTGCTTGTTTAGTTTGTGTGACAGTCGAGATAGCGCAAATTGTTTTCACTTGGCTTAATTATTGAAAAGAAATTCAATAGTTTTTGGGCAGACCGACCTTTATCTTGTCGCGAATTAGAGATGACTCGAGAGTGCATGTGCTTTGTTTAAGAGATAACTTGGCTTTTTTTTACGATGAAACCATTTCTGTTTCTCGTTTTTGATTACCGTATATATTGTATCAACAACAGTATCATATTTTCATAGAAGAAAGAACAATTGATCCCTACGCTGTAAAACGTTGACTGTGGTCGTTTATCAGTAGGGTCTTTGAAGCCTATTCGTTCGAATAGGCCGAGGCTACGTATCAGCTAAATGCAAACTTTAAGGGAGACCATAATGTCCATACATCCCCTCATCGATCGTGCGAAGGACTGAAAGCAGGGCATCCCTCAATTATCTTTGGTATCAGTTTTAACACTGTAATGTATGATTTTCATAACACTCTCATTATATGTGAAAGCCATAATCTTTCAATACTGAAGTTAAAATGTAGGCTAAGTTTCTAATTCTAGCCTAATTTATATTGCTTAAATTCAAATCTAAAGATTGAATTAATTTAAATCCATCTACCGACTAATGTCTGTTCGTGGAGTTGTGCTGAGGTATAGCCTTCCAAGCCTACATCATAACATCAACTTCAAATCTATAACGTTAGGCTACAATGTTTCCTTCGTTCTTGTCAAAGGAGAGGTTTTTTTTTTTTTTTACTGAAAAGGTGGCACGTTTACCCAACTGAGGAAAGAAACATCAAAACAGAATAGCAGCTTGTGTAACCTAGGCTAACGTTGCAGCTTGTGTAACCTAGGCTAACGTTGCATCGAACTATCAAATTCGGTAGGAGTCCCTTACTAAATTTGTTTAGTAAAATACACTATTCGTTTTCAAAACTTACCCTTTCCCCGGTAAGAAAGGCCACCATTACGCAAATCCAGATAATCCAAATGTTCCTCATTGTTCTTTTAACAAATGCGTGATGGCAGGAACACAAAAGACAATTTCTCGCACAACAAATCTGACTCCTTTCTCGCGGAGGCTCTCTTGCTAACGTTACTATTTTCTCCCTGCTCCCCTCCTCTCGTCTCTTCTCTCTTTGTGGATACGTAGGCTATTGCTTTTGTATTATTCCTTCGTTCCTCGTTGTATTCCTCCTACTCCTTAAGTTATCGCCAGATGCTCTTCAATACGCAATCCTGAAGTTGAGCCAGGGAGCTCTTTTCATTTGCCTTTCTCCTACTTATGAAGTACGCTATATAGTAACACGTTGGTCGAGGCCATTTCACGTTCCGTGCATCACAACGGTAACAAATTCGACTCTGGAAGTACAGGGAGCGAGGGAAAGTAGCAACAGGCTGATGAACCACTAAGTATAGGCAAGTGATTGACAGATCCTTTGGCCATTGGGAAGCTTCATCCTAGCTTGGAACGAAATTCACCACCTCTCCCCGTTGCGTGTGCACTGTAACAATTTGATAGGCATTGCTCAATGTTGACTAGTTCAGAGGTTCTCAACCTTTAGCATCTCAATTTATCATTACTATGAGTCAAGGCCCACCGAACAAAATTTCAGTCTTTCGGCTAATGTTTTGTCGTTTATTTATCAAGTGCTAACACACCTTTACTATTATGACCTGGTTTTTAATAGGTTTTAAATAACAATAAAATAACATTCCTCATTTATACGAACCAAAATTTGGAATAATGTTGAAAATGTAAAAGCCAAGTCCATTTGTATTAGCTCAATTCAAACTTTTTTTCCCCTGAAGAACAGTCTTCTTTGACATTCTTTGAAAAATAGTCTTTGGCCCAGTGCACTGAATCTTCAGCAGCCATCAGAAAAAGGTGCTATAGTCTCCATCTGTGAACACAAACACACAACAAATACCAAGTTTTTCACATTCAAATGAATATATTCTTATATTAGAGTTGTAGTACTGTTGCGTTTTATATTCAAACATAATAAGGTTATGTTTTATATTCACATTAGAGTTGTAATACTGTTATGTTTTAATGCTCACATGATTGATGACAGAATCAATGTGATGCTTGAGCTTGCCTCTGAGACACAAGAATATCCACACTAGCTGGGATGGGTGAGTGGCTGACCCGAAGGGCATTCAGGGTTATTCTTAGTCTATTTCTGGTCTTTGACTTGGTTGTGGTCATAATGGAAAAGCCAGATTCATAGGTTGTTGTGAAAGGCATTAGAAACGTAATAGCCCATATTGCCAGACAAGGATATTCCTTTGAAACAGTGATCCAAAAAGAGCCCAGGTCCACTTCAGTCAACTGTAATTTTAAGCTGCTATCAGTTGACAGCTCAAATAACTGAGTTTCCAAATCTGTGGACAGAGCAGTGTCATTGGCAGCAGGGTCCACTGAAAAAGGGTCAAAAATCCAAAGGTTGCCTTCTCTGGGATCCTCTGTAAAGTAAGCCATGAACTTCTCAGCCAGTTGGGACAGATGATGGGAGCCTGCAGTTGAAATGTCTATGTGTGAAGCATTCTCCAAAATCTCACTCTGAAATGGAACAATGTCCATCCTTTTCTCTTTAACACGTCTGGTCCACAGAGTCAGCTTTCTCTTGAACCCTTCGATCTTTTCAGCAACTAAAAAGATGCTGCTGTTTCTTGACAGGTTTAACTGATTAAGTTGTGAAAATATATCAGCAAGGTAGGCAAGTTTGGCAAGGAACTCTCCATCAGCATAGTAATAAAGCACCTGGCATTCACAACATTTCTTTTTTATGTAGTTCACTGATTTAACGGCCGCATCCATCACATTGCGGAGCTCTGGCGACATATTTTTGGATACTAAGCTTTCACAGCACAGGAAACAGTGCATCCATTTAGCATTGGATGCCTTGTTGAGGATTTGCTTGACAACCACACTGTGTCGCCCTGTCATGGATGCTGCACCATCAGTGCATACTCCCACACAGTTTTTCCAATGAAGACCGTGGTCTCTGAAATAATCATCAAGGCAGCAAAAACATTCCTCTGCTGTTGTTCTGGTAGGCAGCTCACCACAAAAAAGCAAGTCCTCATGAACACTACAGTCCCAACAGTATCTCACAAAAACAAGTAGTAAAGCTGCATTGCTCACATCAGTAGACTCGTCATTGTATAGCAAAATGTGGACTGTCTTTGACTCTCTCAAGCAGCTGCCTTTCTATGTGAGAACCCATCTCTACAATCCGTCTACAATACCCAATTCCAAAAAAGTTGGGACAGTATGTAAAATGCACATAAAAGCAGAAAACAGTGATTTGTAAATTCTCTTTTACATATATTAAGATTTTTGTAAATATATGCTAATTCCCAATTTGATGCCTGCAACACGTTCCAAAAAAGGGGCAAAAAAAAAAAAGACTGGGAAATTCAAAAAACAGCTGTTTGGAACATTACACAGGTAAACAGGTGATGCTATCATGACTGGGTATAAAAGGATATCAAAAGACTCTTGGTATCTTATTTTCAGGTACTCTTACAAGCGATACTATAACCTCTCTGCATTTGAACGGATCTCTATGGGGTATGCACTTACAGTGTCATTCGAGAGAGGTACTGTGAGAAGTTTTTTGGCAGCGGCCTCTACGATCATCTCATGGCACATATCAACCGCAGCCGGCAGCATCAATGCCTTTGTGTGGGCTTTCTTGCTTCGTGCTACGCACGCCGCAATGAGGTAGCTAGCTAGCTCTCAAGGCACACTTATGAAAAAGCCAGGAAAGGGCCATTTAATAAAAAATAAAAAAATACGTTAGAGGACTGGTTATTGTTTGTGTTGAAAGAATCCGCTTCGTTCGCATTCGTATACATGCTAGAAGTGTCATTTTGAGACCGTTTTAGCTGCCCTATACAGAAGTGAATGGAGAGCGACAAATAGGTACGATATTCTGGATTATCACTCCAGTGGAGAACAGAGCAACTAACGAACATATTTCGCCACCATTTGGACTAATATCATGGCCAGGTAACTACACAGCCAAAAGTTCTACCAAAGTTCAGTTGTGCTTGAAGTGCCTCATTTGACAGTTTGCCAACACTCCACGCAATGAGCTTTTGGTGCAGCGCCATCTCCTCCACTGGTGAATCCGCATTTGATATAATCGGAATTGTACTTGCGGACTAATTTAGATTTAGTTTTCTGCGACGGAACAGCATCATTGTCATCTGGTTTTCGTTTGAGATGCTTATGCAGCAACCCTGATAAAATCATATCACTGTTGTGTGTTTTATGTTCACCTCAATCTCGTGGGGTCAGACTGTCAATCACACAACTCTATGCCAACCACAGGACTGCATGAAGTGCACTGCGCATCCTTGTGGTTGGTGGAGCAGTTTGGGAGGGGTGGGGGGGTTACGTTTATGCCGTTTTCTAGTTTGTTGTCTCTCTGTGTGAGCGACGTTCCTTACGTTTTCTGTGCTTGTGATTCATTTGTTGTGCACTACGACCAACAGTAGCCTGTGCATTTTTATTTTTTGCATAACGGTAGACAGGCTGTCCGCGGCCCACAACTATTAATTTGTGGGTAGGTCCGTGGCCCACTAGTGGTCCTCGGACCAGTGGTTCAGAAACCCCGGACTAGTTGATTCCAGTAGCCTACTACCTACCTTTAAATGTAAGACTACACTTTATTAAATGTTCATCAATATTATTACACAGGTCGAGCAATTAAGTTATCTTTAGACCATAATTAAATGTGGCGAAACTGTTCGGCATTGTTCTGAATTAAACATGCAAATGTAGGCCCTGTTTATGATTAGTCTTCTAGTAGACCTACTACTGATGATGCTGTAGCCTACATTTAATTTGTTTTCAGTTGTTGACATAGTTGCAACTATTGTGCTGTACTATAATCATAAATATTTGTCATTAATGGAATATGTAGCCTACCTATGTTGTATTGTTGTTACTGTCATAATTTCAGACCATTATCTTGCACTGTATAGTGTACAAGCATAAGAAACTAGAGCACATCCCCAGAGATTATCTTTGCATTAATATCATGTCAATCAATGCAGTAAATCAGAGAGAGAGAGATCTTGTGCTGTCTGATCTCAAATCTGGCAAATAGCCCACAGTCATCTTGAAACACTGTAATGACATATTGCATTTGTTGCAAAGCAGCAATGAAGTTATGACTGAAATGCCATCATCGGTTAAGTTCACCACTCTTACAAGACAATTAGTTATTCATAAAGGCTATCATTTTTTACCTATATCAGTAATTGTTCAGAATTCAATCTCATTTTCATCACATCAATTATTTAAAATTTAGAATTGTGAATCACTGGCTTCGTAGTTGACACGTGAGGGATAGCTGAAGCTAAACGAAATATGTGATGCATTATTCTTGTTACATGTATTTAATTTATTTCTATAAATATATTGGTCTGTTTTTATTATAATAATATGCATAATTTAATATACATTTTTAATATGTTGCATTTGGAATTAACTCCAAAGAGAGAGCAGGAGAGAAAGAGAGGGGGAATTAAGTGAGTGCTGAGTGAAGCAGAGTAGCAGCAGAAAGGTCTTGACCCAAATTGGGTAATCTGGGACACTGAGTGGACAGCTTAGCTCAGTAGTCCGTGGGGGTGGGGTAGGTGGAGTGGGGGTTGATTTTGAGTCTTCCAGAGAAGGAGGGAGGCAGGGGAGTGCATAAAACATGGCACGCTTCCTCTTAATTTCAGTGGGGCATATCAGGGCTGCCCATAACCTTTTACTAGATGTAGGTAAGATCTGTACACAGTGACCCCCCCCCACCACTTATGAAATGGTGAGTTATGTAGTGTTAATGGGAGGATGACGTACCTCTGTATTTGCCCCTTTTTCCTCCTCCTCTTCTTTTTTCGCTTTCCCCCCTGTACACCAGAAGGCTTGGACACCTTGCTCACAGCTCTCTCCACATCACTTAACTCTCTGCCCTCTTGTCTCCACACGCCCATCTCCTCCCTGCCCGTGGATGTCCGATGCCCTGCGCACCTCCAGGGCCGGTCTCCGCGCAGCAGAGAGGATGTGGAGGAAATCCAGAGAGGTAACTTACTATCATACACCCCCCCCCCCCCCCCCCCCCCGTTTCCCCACTCCCCCTCCCCTCACGGACACTGTTATCCACTCTCCTCCTCTCTCTACCCCTTCCGTGTCCCCCCCTTGTTTCTCCACCTTTTCTCCCCTTTCTGATATCGATGTATCCCATCTCCTACTCTCCCATCGCCCCACTACCTGTGCCCTCGACCCTATCCCTTCATCTCTCCTCCAGGCAATCACCCCAGATATCCTCCCGTTTGTGACCTCCCTGGTGAACTCCTCCCTGACCTCTGGCTGCTTCCCCTCATCCTTCAAGAGAGCCCACATCACCCCGATCCTGAAAAAACCCATGCTGGACCCCTCCAACATCCAAAACTACAGACCGGTATCTCTTCTTCCTTTTCTTTCCAAAACTATTGAACGCGCTGTTTCTAACCAACTGTCTTCTTTCCTTACCCAGAACAACCTACTAGACCCCCACCAGTCCGGCTTCAGACCTGGCCACTCAATGGAGACCGCACTCCTCTCCGTCAGCAAGATGCTTCACGCAGCTCGGGCAGCCTCCCTCTCCTCTGTGCTAATACTCCTAGACCTCTCTGCTGCCTTCGACACCGTAGATCACTCCATCCTCCTGTCTTCCCTGTCTGCAGCGGGGATTGGCGACTGGGCCCTGGCCTGGATTGAGTCCTACCTCTCGGAGCGCTCCTCCCCGGTTGCCTGGGCTGGTAAAGTATCGGCACCCCGTCCCCTTACCACAGGAGTCACCCAGGGCTCAGTCCTTGGTCCCCTCCTTTTCTCCACCTACACCAAATCCCTTGGCCCTGTTATCACTGCTCATGGTCTTTCTTACCACTGCTATGCTGACGATACTCAACTCTTTCTCTCCTTCTCCATCAAATTCAAAACATTGGTGCTCGCCTTCCAGGCAGTCCGAGGATCAGCCCCTCCATACCTCCAAAAGCTCATCAGACCCTACACACCTGCCAGATCCCTGCGTTCCGCCTCCTCAGGACGACTGGTACCCCCCCCCCCCCCACTTCATACTAGCACCCGGTCTCGACGTCTGTCTGTCCTGGCCCCACGGTGGTGGAATGAGCTCCCCGTGGAGGTCAAAACAACAGAAAGTCTGACCACCTTCAAGCGCAGATTGAAGACTCACCTCTTCAAGCTGCACCTCTCTCCACCCCTCCCTACCTCCTTGTGACCTCCCTTGATTGTGTTTTATGAATCCTTGTTTAAGTGGTTCAAGCTCCTAGTTTAATACTTGTAAGGCTACTTATTGGCTTACTGTTGTACACGCCAATCATCGATATCGTGTGGTTACCCCTCACCCCCAAAAAAAAAAAAAAAAAATTTATATAATGAACATTACATTTTCATATGCATTGGCATAGTACAAAAAGTTAATATTTGTCCAAATAAATGTCATATTCAGCATACACAGCAATACAGGCCCTGGAACTTCTGGCAGATGGAAATCTGTCAGAAATTGAGTCTTTGGATAGTGGGGATGAGAATGAGGATGAAAGGGCACCCTTGACAGCCAGGATTCAGACAGTTGGTGAGTGTAGAATTTTAGATGTAAGAGAGATAACATATTTAACATATGTGACGGGCCAAATATACATCTTCATTTTCACTATTCAATCCAATGTGAATATAAATAATCTAAATAATTAATAGACATATAGATCACAACTGCTTGGACCTGACATCCATTGCAATGGAAATAAAATAAAGAGTTGACTTTTCCATTTTATTTTAGTTTGAGCCTCATTTCTACATGTAATATGACAGAGTAAGAAAAAAAGATTTTTCCCATGGCTGGAAAAACTTCAGGTATGAAGGTTAACTGTTCTAGAAAATTTAGAATTCAGAATGCTATTGTTACAAGGACAACAGCGCCTCTAAGTGGTAAAAAGTATTATTGTCCCAGAAGATGGAACAAACTCACTGACATTGACCAACTAGAATGTAAAGTTTATGAATAAACTTTGGTGTGATTGCTTCAGTTGTATGGATTGTAATCATACTGGGGTAGTAGGTGAGTGGGATAGTTAGTGAGTCTGGGGTAACCATACTGGGGTAGTAGGTGAGTGGGGTAGTTATAGTCAGTGGGGTAGTTAGTGAGTCTGGGGTAATCATACTGGGGTAGTAGGTGAGTGGGGTAGTTATAGTCAGTGGGGTAGTTAGTGAGTCTGGGGTAATCATACTGGGGTAGTAGGTGAGTGGGGTAGTTAGTGAATCTGGGGTAATCATACTGGGGTAGTTGGTGAGTGGGGTAGTTAGTGAGTCTGGGGTAATCATACTGGGGTAGTAGGTGAGTGGGGTAGTTAGTGAGTCTGAGGTAATCATACTGGGGTAGTAGGTGAGTGGGGTAGTTATAGTCAGTGCGGTAGTTAGTGAGTCTGGGGTAATCATACTGGGGTAGTAGGTGAGTGGGGTAGTTATCGTCAGTGGGGTAGTTAGTGAGTCTGGGGTAATCATACTGGGGAAGTAGGTGAGTGGGGTAGTTATAGTCAGTAGGGTAGTTAGTGAGTCTGGGGTAATCATACTGGGGTAGTAGGTGAGTGGGGTAGTTATTGTCAGTGGGGTAGTTAGTGAGTCTGGGGTAATCATACTGGGGTAGTAGGTGAGTGGGGTAGTTATAGTCAGTGGGGTAGTTAGTGAGTCTGGGGTAATCATACTGGGGTAGTAGGTGAGTGGGGTAGTTATAGTCAGTGGGGTAGTTAGTGAGTCTGGGGTAATCATACTGGGGTAGTAGGTGAGTGGGGTAGTTAGTGAGTCTGGGGTAATCATACTGGGGTAGTAGGTGAGTGGGCTAGTTATAGTCAGTGGGGTAGTTAGTGAGTCTGGGGTAATCATACTGGGGTAGTAGGTGAGTGGGGTAGTTATAGTCAGTGGGGTAGTTAGTGAGTCTGGGGTAATCATACTGGGGTAGTAGGTGAGTGGGGTAGTTATAGTCAGTAGGGTAGTTAGTGAGTCTGGGGTAATCATACTGGGGTAGTAGGTGAGTGGGGTAGTTATAGTCAGTGGGGTAGTTAGTGAGTCTGGGGTAATCATACTGGGGTAGTAGGTGAGTGGGGTAGTTATAGTCAGTGGGGTAGTTAGTGAGTCTGGGGTAATCATACTGGGATAGTAGGTGAGTGGGGTAGTTAGTGAGTCTGGGGTAATCATACTGGGGTAGTAGGTGAGTGGGGTAGTTATAGTCAGTGGGGTAGTTAGTGAGTCTGGGGTAATCATACTGGGGTAGTAGGTGAGTGGGGTAGTTAGTGAGTCTGGGGTAATCATACTGGGGTAGTTGGTGAGTGGGGTAGTTAGTGAGTCTGGGGTAATCATACTGGGGTAGTTGGTGAGTGGGGTAGTTAGTGAGTCTGGGGTAATCATACTGGGGGTAGTAGGTGAGTGGGGTAGTTAGTGAGTCTGGGGCAGTCCCCAGTATGATTACCCCAGACTTACTTGCATAGTTATTTTTTGCTGAAGCATCACACTAATAAAAATAACTATGCAAGAGAACAGTAGTGTGTTGCTGAAGCATCACACTAATTATGAAATTACTGACGGAGTGGTATGAAATGTGGTGATATTGAATAAAATAGGTACATTACCATTTTTTTCATTTTGTGCCTGTGTACTGGTCGACAATTAGGCTACAATTGTGCATTTTAAATTTGATATGTACATATATATTTACTATAAGAGATTCTTAGGGAAGCGTGAAAGTCAAAATCCACGTAAAAATACAGCAGGCAAAGCTAAAGGAGAATGTGCTGTATTAGAAGCAAGACTTTCAAGCACAATGGAAGGAAGTTAAATAACGTTACGTCACTGCTCGTTGCAAATACAGTATACAGGCTATAAAGTATATCACCTTGTGGGCTATACCACACACTTTTTGTCTGAATACTTATGAAAACCTAAACCTGAGCAATTATTGATGAACAACTTAAAATTGTAACGTACATTCAATACAGAAAAATAATAGGCCTACCATTCAGAAAGAATACTTCAAAATCATAAGGAGCTGGCTCATCATGATTCTTCCGTTGAGGACGGTCTTGTTATACCCCACTGGCAGTGGCTGGCCTGGCGCCTGGCGGTTGATCGCAAAGCCAATAAAATGACTTCTAATGTGACGGTGAGCGTGCACCGTTTCGGGAGTTCAAAACGGTGATGACGACAGGTAGCACAACCATACCAGCAAAAGCCACTTACGAAACAAAACGGCAGCAAGAAGTGGAGTTCAGTCAAAATACGTAAGGGACCGTGTGAAGTAGTGAGTTGTTGTTTTCTAGTAGTAGCATATAAGGTCTCAATAGATCTCAAGTAAGAAGTAAGAACTCTTCGAACAGGGTGACGATAGTTTGGGTTAGTTAGCGAGCTAGCTAGGCTCAGTGACAGGTGGCTAATTAGCTAGCTAACGTTACCTATATGCTTGCCAAGGCAGCTGTTAACGACAATTAATGTTCATTTTTGGATTAAGATGCCAGCTATATAACTATCAACTAAACAATTATTTAATAAATCGTATTGATTTAATTTATGATAGTGCTAATTCAATGACAAGATCAGTGTTGTTCCCACAATGGCTCGACGCTGACGTTCAGTCAGTTAAAATCTGTTTTTCGGTCTCGTGGAAGTGGAAATTGAATCAAAACCGTTGTTCAGAGCAGCCTAAATTAAGATGATCTTTCCATTGACATCTGGTGGTAACGTTATCTACAAACTTGAATGTTACTATTATTCGAGTTATTTTTGGCTGGATAATATACCTTTGTATTTAGTTTTATTACGTAGACACGCGAAGTTTAGCCACTTTCACGGAGGTGTGCGGTAGCCATAGACCGTGGCTGTAGCGTACGACAGTAGCTAATTACACAGACAATACAGTAACGTTAACATTAGAGTTACATACGCTAACGACATTAGCTAGCTAACGTTAACGTTAGGCTATACTTTACTTTTTTGTGTACTGTAACTTACCTGTCAGTTAACGTTACCTAGATACCATACACCCGCCCGGTGTTAGCTAACAATACACGTCTTAATAATACGATGACACTAAAATAAAATGTAACGTAACGTTACCAGTCATTGAGAAACAAAGCCCTTCATGTTGTTCCTAGAATTACCTTTTAAATAACAGTTGATTTAACCCTTACGGAAATTCACTATGGTTTTTATATAGTAACCATGGCTTTACCATGGTACTTTATGGTAACCATGATTACTACGCACCTAACCATGATTACTACGCACCTAACCATGGTACGACCATGGTTTATCCATGGCACTTTATGGTAGCCATGTCACTACCATGGTTTATATATGGCACTTTATGGCAACCATGTCACTACCATGGTTTATCTATGACACTTTATGGTGACTATGTTTATTGTACTCTTATCCATGATACTACCATGGTTTGCTATGGCTAAGAGAGAGAAACCATAGTTTTTGTTTATTTACCATGGTATTATCACGGCTTACTATAATCCAAATACAATGCTCTTTGATCATTCATTGATACATAGGATGTGATATTACTACGTATAACCCAGAGTTAAAATAGAAAAAAACATTATCAGCTTTCAAATGATGGACAGAAGCTCAAAAGTTTAATCAAAGTTTTAATATTCAATTATACATTGTACAATACGTAGCCCAATATGTATGACTGTTCAGAATTTACAAATTCACATTCAGCTTCGTCATCCTCATTGTCATCATCTGAGGGATAGTTGACGTCTCCCTGGACGACAAAAAATAAATAACATAATTAATACAAAATATGCATGAAAAGTTTCCCAAAAGGCTTCCATCACGACATCACAGGACTCACCGACATGTCCTGGTGAGTAAAGTAAAAGTTAACTAATTGACTTGATTTCCTCTCAGCTGCAGCGTCGCAGATTCACTAACAGCTCAAGGAGAGTGTTCATTTGTTATGATTGGCACATTGAGTTGCCCGTTGCATGCAGGGAGTAGTAGTTTTTAGCATGCCTAAAAGCAACGATACAAAATGACACAGCTTTCTCAAATAACTACGAACGT
Organism: Synaphobranchus kaupii; assembly: GCA_029718625.1. Lineage (NCBI taxonomy): Eukaryota > Metazoa > Chordata > Actinopteri > Anguilliformes > Synaphobranchidae > Synaphobranchus > Synaphobranchus kaupii. The sequence goes on from CM056382.1 coordinate 55,751,385, forward strand.
ATGGTAGGCCTACTATAACGTTAGCTAATACAGAAAATATCAAACCTGTGCAATGGGCTCCTCTTTCATCACATTTGCTTGTGTTCTTATCTGAGGGAAAAATATGTAATGTTACTTGTAAGCCTTGGAGTAACGTTACTGTAAAATAGTGAAATTAAGAAGGAGTTACATTATGAATTCATCTTATTTATTCAGCTAATGTTAGCTAGTTAGCCCAATAAAACCTTATCGGGGGAATTCTGTGGCTAACAGTTAAGTTAGCTAGCTAGTTAACTTAACCACCTAGCTAGCTAGTCAAGGATCACAAAAAAAAAAGTTGTCACTTACTTTTTCTAACCGTCTTCGAGAGGTTTCGGGAATCTGTGTCCAGGTGGTACAAAAATGTTTTATATGGAGCTCTTTTATGTGCCATATTTTATTTTTTCCCTTACATGCCCGTGGTTGACTGTGATCGAAACAGTTGGCTAGCGGCGGCTTTTGGCTTTCATGTTTGGCTCATATGACAGTTCGCGCGCTTTCTCACTTGGCAGTGGCACTCTGTTTCTCTGTTGCGCGAGCAGATCGATTTGAATTTTGGTCAGTTGGAAACTTGGAGCAGGCGGCAGGCGCGCAAACATTACAAGTTGCATCTGAATTCGTCCTCCCACTGCTAACGTTAAAAATAGCAGTGCCATCCATGTATGGTTTGTTTGATTTTTTTTGAAGAGGGTTCGCTGGCTGTTGGACCCTTAACTCGGGTCAACTTAAAAGCGGTACTGGAATTTCGCCTAAAACCCTCAACCCAACAGACTGGAACGGAGACACAGAGGTGCTGGTCAGATGGGGAACCCCTGGTCAACTATATCCTGCTAAAATATTGGAAATATCAGGTAAGATTATTTTTTTAAATCCTTCTATTTCCTTTATCATCCTACATTTAAAATTAGACTAACTGGCCATTTTAACAGTGCAAATTATTGTGCTTATAATAACGTTTCACATGATATAGCTAGCTAGCTAGCTAACGTTAGCTTAGCCTACGTTAGAACCTTTATTTGGTTAAGGGCCGTTGACATTACCACGATAACTATAAAACTATAACGTTAACTATAAACTGCCAGCATCCATACTAGAGGACGTTTCATCGTTTATGACAAGTCTATCAAGCAGCTATTAGCCTATGTAAACTGCAGGAAACAGGTCTGTAAAACAAGATCTCCTCTTCTGCAACGTTACCATCACTTTTCAAGTAACGTTAGGCTAACGTTAACGAAACGTTATCTCTATCTTACAACACATTTAACGACATGCAAGTCCACTGCGAGATATGAATCCATAAAATCTAGACTAACCACTGTTATGATTTCTCTCAATAAACGGACTTGACACGCACCGTATTTCTGAAAGGTGTTAAATTTTTTATTGGTGGATAAAATTGGAAGAAATCGCTCTGCGAGTGATCCAAACGATGTTGTTGTAGTGTGGACATCCATTCACTAGCAAGCACGATTTAGTTATTGTTATTGTTATGATGTAACGTTACAGCTATATTTAACACAACCAGGCTTTTTGTAACGCGGTTAACCTAAATTAAGGTTAACACGATCGTGGCACATGGAAAACTTACAGCTTGGTGTTCTTAATTTTGCAGCAGATAACCTACAATAGCATAGTGCAGTTGCAGTATTAGCGGGTCAACGTTGTTAGTTGACCGGGCCACTAGATGGCGCTCTATGGTTGTGTTGTATGTGCAAAATTACCTAGCAAGCAACATTCAATTTTGTTTAATGTGCGTTGTGTTTGTCCATGATTTGGCCTGTTTGCTAATGATAAGAACAAAGTTTGTTAATGTTAATTTAAATCAAGCCAAGTCACAATTATCTATATAAAATAAGTAATTTGATCGTTTTTATATCATCCTCTACTAGAAAATGAGTACAGTCTCACTCAGAAAAGAGAGAGGCTCATCAAAGGGACTGAGCTGAGTGATGATGAAATGTGTGGCAGAGGGAAACGGAAGAAGACATCAACTCAGTTTTCTTCCTCAGAAGATGAAGGCAAGGCCATTTTTAACAACAAAAAAATTACCGTAAGTTTTCGAAATCAATGTAATATAAATTATTGCACCAGTTTTTACCCTGAAGTATGCCACAGTGGAGCGGTGGGATGGTGCTATTATCTAATCATAGTGACCATTTTCTGCCTCTCCCCTAAGACTAAAAAGAAAGGTGTGTCTGCAGTCCAAGCTGGACTAATTGATAAATTACTCCAGCAGAGGAGGCAAAAACTCACTCAAGTTATCTCACGGCTATTTTGATGGTCAATTTAATACAAATGATCTAGGCCAGTGGTTCTCAACCCTGGTCCTGGAGTACCACTGTGTATGCTGGTTTTCGTTCCAACCACAATTGCAATACTTGAATTTTAACAAGCTGTTAATTTTTCTTAATTAGGTGTTTTTAATGTTTAGAGGGATTATTTACATTCTGAAGCCACATTATGTTAGTAATAGCTATGCATGCCATGAAGAATAAAAGTCCAATATTCACATTGTGCTGTATTGTAAACAATTAAAAGGAGGTAAAAAAAAAATTTACTGATCAAATCAAAGACTGAGGTGAATCAATTGGCTCATAATTGGTGAAATTGTGGACACATGGCCACTAAAACTAACCGTTTGGTAAATAATGAAGAATTCAAAGACAAAGCAAATGATAACGAGCCAAACCTGCATTGTGTTAACAAGTTTAAGGAAAAAATTATGAAGGAACTTAAACTTGTGTTCAATTACCTAATTAGGAGCCTATTCACCTGAGTTCTTACCTCTTCTTTGTAACTGTTTGCAATATAACAATAAGCATAACGAACATTGGATTTTCTTTCTTCAAAGCATGCATAGCTATTGCTAACATAACGTGGCTTAAGAGAGTAAATAGTTTAAAGTGTTCTCTCTATACAATAAAAACACCTAATTAAGAACAAATAACAGCTTGTTAAAATTCTGGTATTGTAATTGTGGTTGGAACAAAAACCAGCATACACAGTGGTACTCCAGGACCATGGTTGAGAACCACTGATCTAGGCTACTCTCTCTGTCCAGTCAGATGGTCTGCCATACGGCAAATTGAGCCTCTATCCCCACTACCTTCTAGCTATACTTGTAAACAAAACAAATAAGGATCCATTTATTGCTGTCTACATTTATTTAAATTATTTGCCTATTGTGCATGTACAATGTACATGTCAGCGCAGGTCACAATCAGTCCTTATAAACCCTATGATGTTGTTGTTGTATCTATCACGTAGATTAGCAGCCTCTGTCTGCAGAGGTGTGACTTGCACGTAGTACCGCATCTTAAGACACATTTGAGATTTCACGACTAGTCCAATGTTGTCTTGAACTCGCGACACATTTCACGGTCTCTTTGAGTTACGAGCACTTTCGGGAAAGCATCGTGAATGGCAAGTATATCTTCACAACACGTTTCACGACATACTTTTCACTACGACATGCTTTGGGAAAGCCACCCCTGTACAGTATCACAGATGTAGGACTTCAAATATCAAATGTATGCACCAGATCATAATTTTTGTAAAGTTACCTTGTGTTTTATAGTTTATGTTTTAACATTTGGGATTTGTTTCTCACACTGCTTTACAGACTACACTTTGAAAAAATTTCCCACGGCGAACCTTAAAGACTTAAGGGCAGCAGTGAGAAATAAGCTGAACAACGAGAGCAAAATCTACAAGAGAACCCTGTAAGTTTAAAAGCACAACAACATTTCACTTTCCTACAACTTTTTTAATCATTTGTATAATGATCTCTCTCTCTCTCACTCTCTCTCTCTCACTCTCACACAGAGGTAGAGCCAGTGTTGCAGCCAGTGATGCCAATGATGCCTAGGGTGCATGTTTCTTTATGTGTGTGTTGGGGGCGGGGGGGATAGGGGGTTCAGCTCAACTGTTTTGCCAATGTTCTCATCTTTGTTTATGTTTTGGATTGCTAATTAAATACATTTTGAATAATTGTGCCTCTGCCTCATTTTATGGCTTTAACTGACTGACTGCCACGGGTCATATGTTCACTGTGAAACCATGGTTGAGATACTATAGTAAACTATATGAAAACTATGGTTGAACCATGATTCACAAACCATGGTTTTTTGTTTCACTGTGAAACCATGGTTGAGATACTATAGTAAACTATATGAAAACTATGGTTGAACCATGATTCACAAACCATGGTTTTTTGTTTCACTGTGAAACCATGGTTGAGATACTATAGTAAACTATATGAAAACTATGGTTGAACCATGATTCATAAACCATGGTTTTTCGCTCCGCCAAAAAACTATGGCCTGCTTACCATGGTAAAACTATGGTAAATTTTCGTAAGGGAAGTTAAACTGAACATTACGTGAGGTAGATTTTATTCAAATAATGACGGTAATTAAGAGTTTAGCCACAATGAAAACCAGCAGTGACTTTCCTAAAACTAGAACTGTCTGCGCTGGCCTAAACGATAAGGCACAAAAAATATCCCCAAAAAATGCCATTGAACAAAATAAGGTATATAAGACAACTAAAACGTTGTCTCTGATTATAATCACAATAATCATTACACATTTTGCAATGGTTATTAAAGAAGCTCTGTATTATGCACTTTAAAATTGTATGTCTGTCAACTATAATGCAATAGTGTGCAAGCAGCTGATAATGGAATGCCTGTTGTATGAAAGCAGATCAACTTTGATAGATTATATGGTGGTACCATATACTTTTACTTCTCAGATCTATAATTTAGTGCTATGTCAGTCCAAACTTTAATCGGTTCAGTGGACATAAATCATTGATGGCTCATACAGGGGACAGGCACACTTGTCTGATGCTTAAACAATGTGTTCTAGTCGCTGTGTGTTCACTCACAGCATTGTACACACAGTTATGACATTAGTTTGTGGTTTTGTTTTCATGAAAGCAAATGCGTGCACACACACACACACACACACACACACACACACACACTCAAAACCCAACCGGAGTAGGGTGGGCTTTGTAGGCTACGGTTGTTCATGCTCCCACTGCATTAATTTCCCCCAACAATGTGGTAGGCACCCACAGGCTTTCAGTTGTTCTCAGTGAGGGAAGTGCCTCCTCTGATCAGTTTCCTGTATTACTGCATGGCCTGTAGGGCATAAAGTAGCCACTGATTTACTAGTGAGTACATTGGTGGAGTGCACACACTTCAGCCAGAGTGCCTAATGCAACCATAACCACTTTCTTCTTACATTGCAGATAGCTGTATTTGTTTAAGTTCCACCATGTCACATTGCACTTTCTACGCTACTAGATTATAGATCCATTCAGTTCCCATGGACCAACCCACAGAACTGTCCTTAAATCATGAGTCACGTAATTCTGATAAGGATGCATGCAAAAAACCACCTTAAACAAATTGCTGCCAACATCCTATTGTGATTTGCAATACAGGTTTTTCTCTTTTTTTATTGACAACTTTATATAGACCTCAGAACTAAGTGTAGAAATTTACCAGTCTCAGAAGGAAAGTATTAATAAGAATAATGTGTGAAATTAGAATTTACTTTTTGGTCAAGCTACAAATGAGGCAGGAAAACTGCATTATTTCCACCCTGAAGTGAATCTGAACATGTTCTCGCAAGCTCTGCCGCACTGGGAAATATGCAGAGGGGAAGAGACCCCTGCTCTTGTCTGTAAGGGGTGGAGCCCAGAAGGGGTGGGGCATTGAGAGTACACTCCAGTTAAAAACTTCTGACATTCTGAAATTGTGTGAGGATGACCTGATTCGTCTCAGCTTGATGTTTCTGCCAGTGGACTGTGATTGTTGGTAGAAAGTGAAGCATGCTCCTTCTGCTCTTTTTTGGATTACAACTGGTTGAAGCTTAGCTGAGGAACCTAAAGCACACTCCTAAGTTTGCCTACGCGTGGTTTATTTTGTTTAATTTGGTTGAGTGCATTGGTGCGCGAGTTGTGTGTTTTTTCTTTTATTTTAAGTGGAGTGGGCTGGCCATTCGTGTTACCTCCAAACACGGTCCCCAGGTAAGTTCCCTTAGTTTGGGAGAGATGCAGAAAAGGTGCAATAATTTGACTTTACTGTGGGTGTTACCACTTCAGAATATTGGCATTGATTATTTGGTAATTATAGTACACAGGTCTGGAAATTATTTGTAAGTAGCTAATGTAGTTGGATAGTGACTCTTTAAAAAAGCCATTTTGCCTGATATGTTTTGTTATGCATTTGTTTAAGGGAGGTACTGTAATATGAAGAAATATTATAAAAATTTAACCATATGAAATTTTACCAACAAAAAGGTATACTAAGCATATCACTTTAAAATCAGTTCACACATACAAATACAACCCATATGTCCATTATTCAATTTAATAGGTTCATAATTTTGTCAAATACAGTACAAATGTACATAACCAGCTTTCTGATGTGTATGAAATATTATACAGTGTGTATGTGTATGAGTGTGTGTTGTCCTACGTGATAGCAGTGTTTGCCTTTGGCCACTTTTCACAGAGATCTAATTAAGTTCAAGTAATCTAAGTCGCCGGGCGATGAGCAAGGGTGGAGACGGCACTGCTGTAATGTTTTTCAGCAATTAAAATGTTCAATGCATCTCAGATCATCTAAATGATGCATAAGATGCTTTCAATCTTGAGCAGTTCCTTTTGGCCTCCACACTTTGCTCTTGCCATCACTATGATTGCCATCAAGTGAATCTTGATTATCATCTGTCCACAAGAACATTTTCTGCAGGCTCTTTTATATACTTCTTACCAAACTGGAACCTGGCCATCCTGTTTTTGTGGCTAACTACTGGTTTGCATCTTGCAGTGTAGTTTCTGTAGTTCTGTTTGTGAAGTGTTCCGTGGATAGTAGTCACTAACACATCCGCACCTTCCTCCTGTAAAGAGTTTCTCATCTGTCAGACAGGTGTTTGGGGGTTTTTCCTAATTATGAGAATTCTTCTGTAGAGGTCTTCCTTGGCCTACCAGGCCCTTTGTGATAACTGTGATCACCAGAGCTCCCTTTCTTCATAATGATGTTACAAACTGTTTATTTTGGTAAGCCTAAAGTTTGGCCTATGCCTATGACTGTTTTCTCTGAGCCTCATAATAGCTTCCTTGACTTTCATTGGCACAACTCTGGTCCTCATGTTGACAAATACCAATAACAGACTCCAAAGGTAATCGAAAGCCTAGAATCTAGACTAGATACTGAAAGCTGTATTATACCTGCACTAAGGAAGCAATTGAACACACCTGACTGACCAGAAACACCTGTGAAGCCATTTGTCATTATGGTGGGCACTGACTTAATTTATTCAAATTTAAAATGAGGATTTATTTATATACTTCCTGGGATAATATTAGCCAAGGCAATCTGCACAGCGTATATGTTTTCCTATTGGCCATACATATGGATTTACTGGAGCAATCTGTGTTTATTGTTTTGCTCAAATGACTGCCTTGGGCCTGGGCCTGAGCCTGAACCCTCCTGCGTATCAGTTTTTTTTAAGCAGTTTTGTTTTGTTTTCTAACTGGTATTCTCAATTAATATGTACTGTCTACTTTATTTGAGAGACACCATACTCTAAGCAGAGGCCACTATTTTCATTATGGATCCACTGGGTTGAATTAAAATGGTGGAGTTTATATTCCTCACAGGAATTTGATCTGTCTAGATTTATGAATCTATACTGTACATGTTACAGATATAACTTAGAATGCATGTAATATTGCAAATGACAATGGTGACCCTACCACTCATTAAATTATATCCTATTTGGAAATGTATTATTTTGATTTAATTATATTTAAGATAAAGGAGGGGGCTTGGTTGGTTTAGCGAGGCTGCAGTAAAAATGTGACATGAAAATGCTGTAATATTTTAATTATTTAAATTGATACACAACATTGTATGTGCCATGGAAGATCTATGAAATAGTTCTGTAATGGTATGGAAGAAATTTAATTCTTAAAGTTAGAGTATGCAGTTTTTCCCCACATTTGTTGTCACAACATCCCTTGGCCCTGCCCACAGAGAAAGAGACACACCCCCACCCCACAGACTTCGTTGTGAATATGAAAGTCTGCTAGATACAATTGCAGGATTACAGATTGGTATTGCTAACATATGAAAATGTAAAAATGTAATCTAAAATTCCAGGTAAACCAACTAAATCTTTTCTGTTGTTGCATAACACTGAGTTTGTGTAGTGTTGGTCTGAACCAGGCATTATCTGGCTATAGCTGGTAGCTATGCTTTGGTAACTTATAGCCGCGTAGCCAGTTCGAGCCAACGTGATCTATACAACATATAACGTTAGCAAGCATGCCCTTCTTCCAAGCCGCCGAATAAAGTAACATTGTCAATAATACCAATTACCAGCCTAGCTACTATTCATTATAGGTCTGGCAAGCAGAAAGTCCAAAACCAATTTGTTCCGGAAAATCTCACCACCTTCTGAAATTAGCACCTATGTTTACTCTTACTAGTTTTCGAGAAAGCTTTATCCAATTCCCTTTTATTTATCTTTCCATGAAATAGCGCCGGTGTAACGGGTCGCTCTGAAATGTCTAGCTGGTGAACTGGCTACTGGCTACTGGCAAGGTCAGTCTCACAGTTGATTGGTCCGTGATATGGTCATGGTCATAAGCCACTGTTTTGAAAACTTGTTTTGAAAACAAAATTCAGAGCGAATTGCTGGTATTAGAATGCAGAATTTGAGGGTATAAACACAGTCTATGGTGCTGGATTTCTCTCAGAACAGTCTAGATTTAAAGTTTTGAGCATCACAGTATATTTTGTCTGGACGAGCACTAGGCTGCATATTTTGTCTTTCTGTCTATGATTGACTTAGCCTCAGGCCTTAGGGGTAAACTGGCATGATAAAAATTTTAAATGCCACTGATTTTTTGTTTATAGCGCAAAAAAGGTCTGATCAGCAGCCATTGGAGGTAATGGGTTACTTGTTATGTTTGTGTAATGAAATTCAGCTTACAGTAAAATGCTCTTTGAAGATCCCTCGGGGGAGGTGTATGGCCTCAAGGAATTTCTCATTTTAATTAATAGTTTTCCCCAGATGTCCCTCATGTCAATCTCATTTTCAGTTCCCCAGCACATTCTGGGGATTTTTGATATTATTTCAGTTTTAGTGTATGGTTTTGATTTTCCCATAGTTTTAAGTGCAAAGGATATTTTTAATACTTACAAAAATGTATGATGACCAGCTGGCTTTACAATGGTGGGTCCTGGCTGCTCGGGTTGTGGTTAAGTATACGTTTCAAGTACAACCAGTCCTTTGCATGTGCTTTGCTTGTGCCACGGGAAATGGTTCTAACTTCCAAACCAAAAGTATGATTACAAATTATTTTTGAAGAATAATGTGATAATATACACATGTACAACCTCTGGAGGCGTAATTTCCAGCTGCTTTCTGGGGTAACCAAACTGTATTCATTTGCTCACAAACCCTGAATGCGCCAGCCCCATACCAGCCAATATAAAGCCTGCAGGTCTTCTTAATTTCTATAAATATGTAAAATATCCTTCATTGTACACAAAACCTCAGCCAATCAAAATCATACGTTAAAACTGAAATGGAAAAAAACTGAAAGTGAACAGAAATTCCTTTAATGCATGGACCATTGTTTTGCACATAAATTCCTAGTCAGCTATTGGACAACTTAATTACTCTGCAAAAGCCTATCTGCATTATGAAGAACTCTGACTGGAAATTTGATACCAAAAGCCCTCAGTTTTAGCCACATACACGACAGCTCTATGCCCTCTTGCCTTCTGCTGTAGTTGTGATGGAAAATCTAAAAATAGGCTAAACATCCCATTGAGAGTGAAAAAGATTTCTTATTTTCAGCCTGTATTATTCAGCAGTCCTTATGGGTAAAGTGAAACCGGGCTGACAAAGTCTTTGTACACTTAATAATGGAGTCTGCTTTTTTGTAAAAAAAAATTTGAATTGGACTAATGGACTGCTGTGGATGGGAATTCTTCTTAAATCCAGGAGGCTGCCATTTCAAATTTTAAACAAGGGCATATTATATTTGTTTGAAAAGTTAAATCTCATGGTAAACCAAATGAATACATTTATAAATGCAAATCGTTGCTTTCAATATGGAGTTCTTCAAATGAAGTAGATGACTTGCAGGATTAGTTGGGCAACTGATCTTATAACCAGGAGGTGGCAGCTGGTGTTGCCAATGAGGTGCTGCTGTTGTCATCTTGAGCATGGCACTTAACTTGAATTTTGTCAGCAAATATTGTACAAGTGGGTAATATGTAATAGTTATGACTACCTGTACTGTATGTAAATAACTATGAGGACATCTTCTACACACAGAAATGTAATGCATGGTGGTAATGACAGCAAGCTGGTTCAGTGCTTGGCACAGGTACAGCATGTGACAGTTCAGAGATCTTTTCAAATGCGGTACATTTCCAAACAATGAGATTTTACCTAAACACCTTGTAAATGCAGACTGCTTGTTTTCAGCTAATCTATATTTTTCCCTCCATCTCTCTCCCTCATTTTGGGTGGTTCTAGATGAGTTGGGCATTCCATGGGGCTCTACAGAGTTGCCTGTGTTTCCTTCCCTCAGCTCCACCCCATCACCTCCCACATCAGCATCTCCTCCAGAGAAATCATGACACGTGTATTAACCGAACGGCCACTGATATGGATTTTCACTCAATCTAACCAACCGTAAAGACAGCAGACCTCTGACAGAGGAATGTATCTTGGCCTTGAGTGGTGTTGGGAGGAACTCTGATCACAAGGGAAAGGGAAGATACGCGCAAGAGCCGGTGACAGTGAGGGAGAATCTGCGCCATTAATTGTTTTCTTGGATTGGAGTGTTCTCTCCAGCTCCTGCTTACATGCCTGTAACCATGGCTCCCCAGAGCTCTGGCTCAGACCCAGATCTGGTTCCAAATGTGGTGGTCCCTGTTAAACAGCCCAAAATAAAAAACCAGCAGGAGACCGAGAGCCAAGAAGGGTCAGCAACTGAGGGTTCAGCTGACCGAATCCCCCTGCGCCTGTGGGTCATGAATGGAGCCATCATGTTCGGCCGGGAGTTCTGCTATGCCATGGAGACGGCCCTGGTTACACCAGTGCTGCTGCAAATAGGTAAGGAAACCAAGGGAACCGAGAATGAATACCTGAGGAACCGCGGGACATGAATAGTCCATGTCACATCAGTGGTTGTGTTGCTAAATTATTAGCTTCATTATTACCGTAATTATTGAAATGCTTTTTATGGTTAATTGTCATTTGCAAATAAGCCTTGTGGATTAGCAGTGCTTTTTTATTTTTAATTATAAAATATAATTCATGATTTGGTTCCCAATGTGTGGCTGAGCATGTCGAATTCCCACCATACTTTGCGATATCAAATTGACTTCAACGTGGTGCCTTAACCGAATGAGCCACCCAGCAGACTGGATTAGCAGTGCTAACCAGATGCAAAAGCTAGACAGCTAACTAGCTAACTGCCGAGCGCATAAATGCATACGTTAGTCCTATTGTGCAATTAGTGCTATGTGCTTTGCATCTCCTCAATTTAAAGAAGTATTTTAATAGTACTTTTTGTTGTGTAGCTATTTAGGAGCAATCACAGTGGGACAAAAAGGACCGGAATACAAATCAAAATGTTGGTAAAGAAGGAATCAGAGTTGCAGATCATCAATAGAAATGGTGAAATGATGACCATATAGCCAGATAGCTGTGGTAAAACTAACAGTGCATAAAGTTATAGGCCTTCTGCATGTATTGGCTAAATAAGTCAAGCTTGAACCACGTTAGCCTGCTCCCGACCAGGCTAGCCCCAACACGTATGTTGCCTTAGCGACATAACTGGCATCTAGTCAAGCTTGCTACGTGAAACAGAGTTATCTGAGAACCTATCCAGACCTACTGAAATAAGCCAGGTTTACAGCTTAATTGCGCTTGGTGAAATACCCCCCAGGCTTGGCACAGTTGTAGATGCAGACGTAGACTGTAGCAGGCAAGTCTAGATGGGATGAACGGCCTCTTGTTCTTAGACCTGTTTCTTCTGACTAAAAAAGCCTAAATGTTTTGCCCCACTCATTGAAAACAGTATTGGTGACTCATAACATTTGGAGCACTATGACTAGGACACTATGTCCTGTGACTAACCTGTATGAACCAGTCAACAGACCTTTTTTAAGGGGTTAGGAAATAATTATCCGCTTTTCCAATATTGGCTTAATTCGTTTTTTTTATTGTGATGAGCTGTGGGACAACCTGCTTATTGTAAATGGTACTATACAAAAATAAGTATTTATTGAATTTCATTTCTGGTAAAAAAAAAAATTAATCGTTTCAAATGATTGATTACAGCACTTAGCTTGGGGTTCATGATACCTCACTATCCCATTGAGCCTTTTTAATTTGCAACAAATTGAAAAAACGTGGTACTAGAATCATATGGCAAATTAAATGTTATAATCCACGGTCAGAAAGGAAGCCATAAATGTTAAACATTTGCCGTAGCAGCAAGAAGACAGGCATTTCCAGGAATGTTTGCCTCTAGCACAAAAAAGGAACAATGGAGTCTACAAAGTTTGGTACGTATGGCGGGAATGCGTGAGTCGGCACATTTCTGGCTTCCTGTTTTTCTGTTGTGGAAAATTTAAGCAGGACGTGAACAGAAAATGATCAGCTGGTGTAGCCACGTGGTTGCTTTTTTGTGTGGAGGGGCGCCTGTACAGGTTTCTTTTGTTTACAGATGTGTGGAATTTGTAGTTAGGCTATAGAGCCATTAGTGTTCCACAGATTTCCATTTTATACAGTACCTTAAGGCATGACATTTTGTTATATTTTTGTAGAGAATACCAGCTGCATTTACTTAGAATGTAATTCTATGATATTTTAGAAGGTTCTGAAAATATTTATGTACCATTTCCGATGTTAAAGTTAATGTTTTTGTGTACTGTAAGGTTAGAAGGGATATATTTGATAGTCCTTCAATTGTTTTTTTGATTGCTTATTGCATGTCATTGCTTGCAGAAAACTGGAGGTGAATGAATGACAGACATCTTGTGAAATGGTTAGATATTATCCTATAAGCATTCAAGAGGTCAGATTGTGACACTAGGAAATGTTATAGCTTAATGGCATTTTGAGTAAATTGTTACCTTGAAATATTGTTAGAGGATAAGAGGTCACATTGGAGGCATCAGATAGTGAGTTGGCATTAAAGCGCCTTTGCCACTATCTTGAGTGTTGGACTTATGTACTTGCCTCTTTTAATGTTATGCTTCCATTGTGGCTATACAAATTTTTTCCCATTTGATCGAATACCCAGCTTGGTACCAAGTCTTTTTGCTCGCCAATTTCTACCCTACCATTCAGTAAGCTTGTAGACCAACTATGGACCTTTTTCAAGATTATGTGATTCTGAAGCAGAATGTGGTGCATTCTGGAATCTGTAGATGAATTGTTTCAAGTAAATGTTTGTATGAGAGAAATATAAACCAGGGGCATGAAACCCTTTTCCTGGAGTGCAGGAGATGCTTCTGTTGTGTAAATGTTTGTTAATTTGGACATAAATTATTTTTGTGTGGTCAGCACTGTGTCAGAATGGAGTAGTACAATAAAAGTGCAATGAAAAATGTATATACAGTGAGCACCATAATTCATTGGACAGTGACACATTCTTTGGTTCTGTACTCTAGCGCTTTGAGTTTGTAAGGATACAATGACAATGAGGTTGAAGTGCAGACTGTCAGCTTTAATTTGAGGGTATCCATATTGGATGAACCGTTTAGAAATTATAGAACCTTACATAGTCCCCCCCCCATTTTCGGGCATCAAAAAATATTAGACAGTTTGAGCTTAACATAATGTAGAATAAAGTAATTCTCTATGGGAATTGGGGGCTGGGACTAGATTTAGCTGTAAATTACACTGGAACAGTATGGAACACATGGTTGGCTAAATGGCTCTAAGTCATCAAGGGTCTGACATATCAAACAAGCCTTAAACCATCACTCTACTACCAGATATGCAGTAGATATGGATGGATAACTTTAAGGGTTTCTTCTCCTGACTTATTTTTCCATAGAGTTCAATAGGAGAATTTGTCAGAAGAAACAACCCTTAAAGTGTTCCATCCATATCTACTGCATGTCTGGCAGCAGAGTGATGGTTTGAGGATTGTTTGATACCTCAGACCCTTGATGACATACAGCCATTTCGCCAACCATGTATTCCATACTGTTCCAGCATAATTTATAGGTAAATCTAGTCCCACCCCCCAATTCCCATACAGGTCCATTCAAATGCAGAGAAGTTATAGTATCGCTTGTAAGATTACCAGAAAATAAGATATCAAGAGTCTTTTGACGTTGTTGGGTCACAGACATCAGGAAGTCATGGCATGCAAAGGATATGTGACCAAATACAAAAAATTACTTTATTCTACATTATGTTAAACTGTCCAATATTTTTTGGTTCCCGAAAATGGGAGGGACTATGTACAAAAGGTTCTATAATTTCTAAACGGTTCATCCGATATGGATGAAAATACCCTCAAATTAAAGCTGACAGTCTGCACTTCATTGTCAATGTATCCTTTCAAACTCAAAGTGCTAGAGTACAGAACCAAAATAACAAAAAATGTGTCACTGTCCAATGAGTTATGGTGTTCACTGTACATACTTGCAGCCTTAATCAAACTACACTGAAATGACATGTGTATAGCTCAATATCGAGGTCTGCATTCTCGCGGGACCCAGCGCTTTAACGTGCGGCGTGGGACAAATTGTCAGTGTTGCGGGCGGGAGAGGGCGGTCATCCTGCCAGTGCGCGCGGGCGCGGGATAAAAAGACGAGAGAAATCCCGCAAAAGATTGAGGGGTCGATTAAGATCCCAAATAAGGGGTGTTATTTTGCGGGCGCAGCCAAAGTATTTGCAGGCGTTAACATTTCACACTTTGCGGGTGATCAACTAAGAGTCATTATGCAAATTACTCCAGCCGCAAAAGGCATATTTAAATGAGAGATGTTGCATGTTTGGAATGGTTATACTGTAAGAAAACAGTGAAAAGTCTCGCATTAATGTTGCCGTTTTTATGGTATTTTCTTTAGTGAAGGGTATAAGCTACTGTTACACTGAACGTGCTGGCGGTTTATTACGAACTGTTCCATTGGATGTCTCGGTTTCTGCCGGGAGTTGCAGATGTTTGTCAAGACTGAATTAATCATAACTATGCTTAGGCTGCTAGCACTAGGCCTACTCTTGCCGTAAGTGTCCCATAAAATCACATTTCCATTTGATCATGGGTTTTATTTTTAGAAAGTTTTGATTTGCTTGTTATTCATTGTTTGTTGTAATAGACGTTGTAGCAGCATATTGTTCGTTTGATGCAAATGCGAGTTACTCTTGTATTCTGTTACACGATTTACTTCATGATTTAAAAATACACTGTTTAAATACACAGTAGACGCTTATATTTTGCATCATATAATCACGACAGTGTAGCCTATAGATCATCGATATTCACCTAACTATTCCTATCTACAATGATTTTACTACGCAGGTATAATGCGATTAGCAAGCCGTTGTTACCTGTACAAAAATAATTAATTTCCGAAATTGGCATGCGATACTTTACTGAAAACGAGGACGTTTCTATGCACCTCCCACTATTACGAGAAATAACGTAGGGACGCCCAGTGCATAGCCTATTCATTCAGGCTAACCCGCATCAACGTATATTCAATTTTAACCTGCTGTTAAATTCTAATTCTCTAGACTGTTTATTAGTGTAGTTGCTTCAGTGCTCTTGCATTATTATTATTATTATTCCAAATGTTGTCATGTTTATGGCATATTTTGGATGTCAATAGCCTCTGCGGTACTCTGCGGGCAGGAGCAGGACAAAACTTTTATGTTGCGAGTGGGAGCTGGACAAACGAGTCCATTTTATTGTGGGAGCGGGCGGGAGTGGGATGGAGTCTTGTTGGAGTGGGCGGGAGCGGGATTGAATAATCAGTTCCGCGCAGACCTCTACCTCAATGTTGTCACAGTTACATGTCAATGTCATAATGGCATATAGTTCTACAAATGTTTCTAAAGTTCTTGTAGGTGTACACATTGATATATGGTTGGATGTTTGCTCATGTTTGTTCATCAGCAGATTACTGGATAAATGTTAGCTAAGCCAGAATGAACAAAATCATACCTCACCGGGCTTCTTCAGACAACTGGCACCATAATGTGTAGTGCTATATGCTGGTAATATACAGATCCTTGGTTGTGTGAGTAAGAGATGCCAATTGATTGCCAAATGTTCTGTGTTCCATGTGTGAAAGCAGTTCCTGATAACACATGATGGCTCCACCCATTCTGGGGTTCATAAGGCATCTCTCATCAGTGTTGCCTACTCCTGACCTGAGCTTTTAACTGATGTGTCTGGGGAAAAAACCTGGGGATTGCATGCGTGAAGAACAGCAGAATTCTTCCCTGGGTGTCTGAACAGGCAGAGCCTTGATTGTCCTTCACCCTTCCCTCCAGGTCTGCCGGAGCAGTACTACAGCCTGACTTGGTTCTTGAGCCCCATTCTGGGCTTGATTTTCACCCCACTGATTGGCTCAGCCAGTGACCGTTGCACCTTGAGATGGGGCCGGCGTCGGCCGTTTATCCTGGGGCTCTGTGTGGGAATACTGTTGGGTGTGGCCCTCTTCCTCAATGGTTCTGTAATAGGTGAGTAGGTTTAGTGGGTTAAACTTTCCATCTGGGACAACACTGGCATAGCCAGTCAAAACACCAGTCAGAGAGTTTCCTTGTTGTGAATGTAAAGACTGTTCCCTGTTAATACACAATACGGACAAATTTCTCTACTTGAATTGAAGGGTGAATTCTTCCAAATGACAACCAACAGTTTAGTAAACTAAAGGTTATTTCCTTGAGTACTGGGACAACTGTGGACTTTTTCTGATTCCACACCCAATTAACTTAATCAACAGACCTGGCAACCCTGGTCGCTCAGGTGCCTGCGGATTGCCTGCCAGTTGTGTAAGATATGCAACTAAGCTGGTAGACTGCAGGGGCTACTGACGAAGCAGAAGGCATTTTGGCAAACAGATGTAGTTGACAAAGGATGTTGCAAGATGGCTGAAAAGAAAAATATAGAGAAATTTATTTGGGCTCATACCTCAAAAGGATGCAACTTAGCAATCAAAAACTGAAAAATATAACTGCTCCCAAGTTCCTTGTTGTTAAATGAGTGTTTTTATAAGCAGTATGTGTCTAATTGTATTTTAGACTTGAATAACATTCACCACAGGTCAATTTTGGTAGGATAGCCTACATAAACCTTTGATATAATTGACTGGTAGGAACATAACATAACATCACATAATTTATTTACCAACCAAAAACCTTTATCCAGGTTTATCTACTTGTATTGCTGTATATTTGCAGAACTAATTGAGTATTTGGAGTTAAGTTCCCTATTCACTATAGTATGCTGCTAAATGTCAGTACACTGCAGAGTCCATTGCTCTTGCTCTCTCCTTTAAGTCACAGAAAGATATTTGGTGCCTCACTGTGTTTCAGGGCTTGCCATTGGGGACATGCCAGGCAGACAGACTATTGGCATAGTATTGACAGTGCTGGGCGTGGTGGTGCTGGACTTCTGTGCAGATGCTGCCGAGGGGCCAATCAGGGCCTATCTGCTGGATGTGGCTAGCAATGAAGAACAGGACATGGCCCTCAACATCCATGCTTTTGCAGCCGGTATGATCCCGCATACCCTTTCACAGGATTATTGTTATACAGATCCTTTCCAAAAAATTAGAATATCATGGAAAAGTTGTTTTTTTTCCATGATTCCATTCAGAAAGTGAAACTTTCATAGATTATAGATTCATTACACACAAAGTGAAATATTTCTAGCCTTTATATGTTTAAATATATATTTTATATAAATACAGCTCCAGAAAACCCCCAAAACAGTATTTCAAGAAATTAGAATAGTGTGTCGAAAATCAGCATTTACTTCAGTTATTTCAGACAATGAATGTTTGACTGAGTGTCACACTATCATCTAATTTACTCAAAACACCTGCAAAGTTTATCTCAGTTTGGTTCAGTATGGGGAAGACTGCAGACTTGACAATTGGCCAGAAGACCATCATTGACACCCTCCAGAAGATGGGTAAGCCACAAAAGGTCATCGCTAAGGAGGCTGGCTGTTCACAGAGTGCAGTGTTCAAGCATATCAATAGAAAGTTTAGTGGAAGGGAAAAATGTGGCAGGAGAAGGTGCACAAGCAAAAGAGATGACCGTAGGCTTCAGCGGATTGTCAAGCAAAGACGATTCCAAAATTTGGCGGAGATGCAGAGGGAGTGGACTGAGGCTGGAGTCAGTGCTTCAAAAACCACCACGTACAGACGTATCCGGGACATGGGCTACAACTGTCGGATTCCTCGAGTCAAGCCACTCCACTCATTCTCTGAAATAACTGAAGTAAATGCTGATTTTCGACACACTATTCTAATCTCTTGAAATATTGTTTTGGGGGTTTTCTGGAGCTGTAAGCCAAAATTATGAGAAATGAAACAAATAAAGGCTAGAAATATTTCACTTTGTGTGTAATGAATCTATAATCTATGAAAGTTTCACTTTTTGAATGGGATTATGAAAAAAAAAAAACTTTTCCATGATATTCTAATTTATTGGAAAGGATCTGTACTTACTCCTGGTAGATGCCTATACAAAATGCTCCAAAAGATTTAAAGTAGCTTTTTTTTTTGCGGTAACTGACGGAAACAGCCTTCAACAACACTAATATTTCAACATTGAGCGTGCTGTAATGCTGTTTCACAATCAGAGGACCAAAAAGTTGACAGTTGAACTGTGGCTGCTTTGATATTTTTTAAGGGGGTATGATAATGATGACGATATGCAAGCCTGCTGATAAACCAGCCAAACTGTTCTTTTGATTAATATTATATTCTGAGAGAAATGTGAAAATGTAAAATGCTGAAAGAAGGAACAACTTACATTTTATTAAAGGAACAGTACTCGGGAATGACAATTACTTAATACCTAAAAATGGTCTGATGATCAACCAGTAGTGAAAAATGAATAAATGCATAACATAAAGGTCATAATAAGTACATTTGTTAACAAAGAACTACTTGTTAACCCTATTTACAGTGCTTGATGGTTAACTAGTGCTGGATGGGGGACTATGTATAAAAAGGGCTGTAATTCCTACACGGTTCACCCGCTATGGATATAAATACCCTCAAATTAAAGCTGACCTTTTGCACATTAACCTCATTCACAGATCCAAAAAAATAAAATATGTCACTGTCCAAATACGCACTACACTGCATATATAAGCAAACATATCTTTAATAAAATGACAGTATAGACAATAAAGCTATTATACTCTAGGGCTGTCACTTTTTGGTTCATCAATCAAACTTGTTAGAATCTACTTAACGGTTCGAATTTGTAATCCCGTTGCCTATGCGAAATAAGGAGCCCAGTTGCGCTCTGCGGTCATCTGTGTTGTGCTCAATATCAAAGAGACCGATAAACAGCAAGCCATTTTATTGTTTTGTCTGGACTCTAGAGGGTAGGTAGCCTAAATAAAGTTAATGTGTGGGTCATGACATCCGTGTAGCCTGTAGGCTATACATTGGAAATGGAGGAGCCAAGAAAATTTGTAACTCCACTGCACCTGAGGAATGCCATTTGGAAAAATTACGGGTGCTATGCCAACATTTGAGACAAAATAATAACCAAGGAGAAAGTGGCCTGCAAGGTATGCAAGCGGCAACTGCCCTACTAACCCTCCAAACATATTTTTCCCTCCAAAGGAGATTGGTCAGTTCAGTTCAGTTTCAGTAAGCCATGCCATTGTTGTGATTTAACTATGGACTCATGCGTTATAATTGTTTCTTTCGTTTGAGAGACAGTTGAGCTACCGAGTAATTTTATTACTGTGAATGGCATTATTGACATTTTTGTGATCTTCCCTGGTCTTATTTTGCTTAACAAAACTTAAGGATAGTGATGCCATTATTTCTTCATATATGATATCTACAAAATAACAAACTTACCAAAACATAACAGAAATCCCCGATAAAGATTTTCTCGTACATAAATCCAGAGGTTTCAAGCGTCTTATCTCTGTGTTAGATATAGATGTTTTCGCAGGTGCCGTCCTCCCTCGTTTAAGCTATTTTCTCAGGTGTGTTTAAGCTATTTAGCTACATGTTTAACCCTTTGAAGACTAGGTTTTTAGAATGTTTTTTTCTAAATTTTAAGTCAGTGTTCTACAACTCAGTAGTGATTGTTACATCAGCAGATGTTCAATTAAGAACATTCTAATCTCATATTTGTGATCTTACACCTTAATGGGAAATTAAAACTGGGCCATAATAATTATACATTTAGGCAATGTTTTAACACAAAAGATTTTGACGGTAGTAATTAAAACAAATTTCTCTATTATGAGATATTCGTTCAAACTCAATTTTTGCCCTGTTTTACTCAGAAAGAAAGTAAATACTGGACCCTGTAGGACAGGTATTAGGTTTTACAGAGCAGTTATTGAGTCAATGGTTGACATATTGACATTTAGGTCGGTCAAAGTATTACATATTCATAAATCTGAATTATAGAAGCCATTAGCTTGATTCATCCAGCTGAGCTCCAAGATTCATTTTGAAATACCTGTAATACAAATACTTTTTACAGGAAATGATTTAATTAGATACTTGCAATATTAAGGTAGGTAAGAGCAGTCAAAGACTACAGATGCTCTATTCTATGAAATTTAAGGAAATTTCTTCGTCTTTTTTTGTGTGTGTACTGTTTGTGTGGGTGTATGCATTTGTCTGTGTACACGAATGTGTGCAGGGCTGGGAGGAGCCGTGGGCTACATGCTGGGGGGTTTGGACTGGACCCACACGTTGCTGGGACGGGCCTTCAGATCTCAGGAACAGATCCTCTTCTTCTTCGCCTCCATCCTCTTCATCGTCTCCGTGGGGTTACACCTGTTCAGCATTGACGAGCACAAATACAACCCCCTGCAAGCTGGGCTGGAAGAGGAGGCGGAACCTGCGTCCTCCGCCCTGCCCTTCTCGCTGCCCTACACCATGTACCCCATGGACATGATCTCTGAGGAGCGCGCCTTCGATGGTGGGGTCTTACTGATGAGGAGCAAGAGCGACTCCATGATAGCCATGGCTGACAGAACACTGTCAGATCTGAAGCTCGATGAAGGGACACTTTTCCTGGGCGAGATCGAGCCGTCCGTCTTCCAGGATGCCACGCCTCCCCACCCAGGGAGCGCGAGCAGCTTGATGAGCCCACAGGAGGGGCCGAGCGAGGCCGCGGCTACGCTGTCCAGCAACGATTGGCCACCCCCTCCACTGCCTGACCAAGCCAAAGAACCCTATGGAGAGTTGACCACTTCCAGCGCCCACGACCACCCCCATGCCCACCTCAGCACCAGACCCTGGAGCAGCTCGGTCCGCCGCCGGCGCCACCACACCTTCACCCGTCAGGCCTCCTACGCCTTCACCTGCCATGGCCGAGTGGGCTACCGCCACTGCCGTCGGCGCCGGGCCTACACCGGGGTGCCCTTGAAGCCCTCTCGCAGCATGAGCGACATCTACGACATGCAGAAGCGGCATCACAGGCAGCAGCAGCACCAGCAGCGCCACGCGACCGTGGACGAGGACGAGGAGAGCGAGGACGACGAGACGGAGACCACGGTGCGCCTGCTCTGGCTCTCCATGCTGAAGATGCCGCCCAAACTCCTGCGCCTGTGCATCTGCCACCTGCTCACCTGGTTCTCCATCATCTCCCAGGCTGTCTTCTACACAGACTTCATGGGCCAGGTCATCTACAAGGGCGACCCAAAGGTAAACCAGCAGACACAAAAACATTGCTCTTTTTACAAAGTGTCAATTGTGATTATGTATCAAGCAGATGAGAAATTCACACAATATGTTTTTGTTGTTTTTGTTTTGTTTCACACAACAAGTCGGGACTCCCTTAATTTTGTGGAGTAAAATGTAACAGAAAATACACTTCTTGCTTTACCGGCATGTCAGCAGGCCAGTTCACCTTCCTTCTTCAACCTCTCAGCCTCTATCTAATTAAAAACGGTCCTTTTGAGGTGTAAGAATGGTACTGAATTATGAATATTTCCCTGCTGAATAGCACACAGATCTGCCTCTGTGCAGATTTGCCTCCCCTCTTGTTGGGTTCTGAGAATATTTGTTCTCAGAACCCAACAAGATGACCTTTAGACTCAGAATGTACTTTCATTCTCACTGTAGGCTGCTGCAAACTCCACTGACCTGCAGAACTACCACAAAGGGGTACAGATGGGCTGCTGGGGACTGGTCATCTACGCAGCTACTGCAGCTATCTGCTCAGGTCAGTGAGACAGAAAAACTCATTCTATACCCATTCTCAGAAGGGGAAATACACTCAACATTACACCTGTTCCAAATCTAAGAAATACATGCTGTACCTGTCTCAGCCTCAGAAATATCGGTACAAATGCTGTCCCCATTTAGTTTGAGAGATACAGGTGCTGTACCTGAGAAATGGTCAGAGACAGGCATGTGCAACAGAGACCGAAGACTGCTCACCTTATCAGGATAGGGCGTTCCTGCAAGCACTCTGTGTGCAGGTTTTTGCTGCACCCTCAGCTCTTAATTACTTCACTAACCTAATCATTTCTCACTTCCTTTTTCATTTCTCAATTTTTTGTGAATAAATTTGTGGCTAGATATTTCCCGGCATTGTGTTTTGAGAAATGTATGGGTGTAAATATGGCAAACGTTATGTAATTGGACCGGTTATGTCTGTGGTAATTGGTCGGATAAGAAACTACCATACATGCCAGCTTTCAGGAAACTGACTTGTCTTTGGCTCTGTTGTTTTAAAGGATTTATTGAACCAAAGCCAGAAGCAAAGAACTCCATTTTAACCAAACACATTGGGAGATTTCAGAACATAGCCCCTTTAATACCATCTTGTGGTAAAATGTGGTACTGATTTATATGAGGGTAAAGTATTCTAGTATCACTCCTGATTTCTCCTAAACAGCTCCTTTTGTTTGCAGCTTTACTCCAGAAGTACCTGGACCACTTCGACCTCAGCATCAAGATCATCTACATGATGGGAACGCTTGGCTTCTCAATCGGCACAGCGGTCATGGCCATCTTCCCCAATGTCTATGTTACCATGGTGATGATCAGCACCATGGGGGTGATCTCCATGAGCATTTCCTACTGTCCCTACGCGCTGCTGGGCCAGTACCATGACCTCCCTGAGGTACAGTATCGTACTGCAAGCCCAGACCTCCGTGTTTGCTGCTCGTTCCACAGCAGTAAAGTCCAATACACTCACCAGTGACTTTTTCCCAAACTAGCACTCAGTGTATTACAGTAGACAAGCACATCCCACTGATAATGTGTCTCTAGAGCCCCCTGCACACTGTAGATGGGAGTTTTGCTTATTGAAACATGCCCTAAGGGCAGGAAATATCATGATTGGTTCAATCAGGCAACCAATCAAAACAGAGTGGAGGCGGGCAACAAATTTGAAAGTGCTCATGTGGGAGGAGTTCAGGCATACCAGATGCTTCTGTGGAGAAGAGAGGATAGCTAAAGAGGTCATTTAGCTTTATTTATGTATTTCATTAACACTTTGAAAGCAATTTTCTTGTGAAATAACAGGCTAGCTAACTGGCCAGCTAATCAGTACTACATTACTACATTAGTTACTAGCTAGCTAGCTAGTATGGTCATGGCTAGTATGTGCTAGCTAGACACACAAAAAGTACATTATTTGTGGTTTTAGTCTTGTCACGAATGTCTAAGGCTAGAAACACAGTCATGCTTGTTGTAGGGACAGTTTCAGTTCCTCTCCTGGTCTCAGGGCTGAAGTAACGTACTAACAATAATGATTGCTCTGAGTGAAGTTTCAGTTCCTCTCCTGGTCTCAGGGCTGAAGTAACGTACTAACAATAATGATTGCTCTGAGTGAAGTTTCAGTTCCTCTCCTGGTCTCAGGGCTGAAGTAACGTACTAACAATAATGATTGCTCTGAGTGAAGTTTCAGTTCCTCTCCTGGTCTCAGGGCTGAAGTAACGTACTAACAATAATGATTGCTCTGAGTGAAGTTTCAGTTCCTCTCCTGGTCTCAGGGCTGAAGTAACCTAACTCATACTTGGTCTGAGTGCAGTTTCAGTCTCTGTCTTGGTCTCAGGGCTGAAGTAACCAAACTCTTTTGAGCAAGCATGAGTGTTAGTAGGTGATATTTCCTGCCCTTAGGGCATGTTTCAATAAGCAAAACTCCCATCTGTCTGCACACCAGGGGAGCAAAGCCATTTGTGTCCCCACCACCGTCATAGACAGCTAGAATCAATCTAGTGGCGTGTAGGATATAGGCCTCAGCCTGTGCTCAGGGGGCCCCTTTTAAACTGTTCTTCAACATTAGAAAACCAGTGAACGTACACTGAACCCGGGAGCCCACTTATATTTGGCATATATTTGAAGGTTCTGAAACAAATGCAAAGGTGGGGGAGCTGGTTCATTTATTTACAAACAAATGCGATATATATTGGTAAATGTAAGGGTGGGGTGAGCAGAACTTGAGCAGATGGTCTGCAAAAAATCATTTAAAATGCAAATCAGATGGAGTCGTGTTACAGTGGATTTTCATCATAAGACAGGGTATCCTTGACCCCCCACTGTTGATTTTGTGTCAAACTTATTTTATAATTCTTTTATAATGTGATGGATGGATTGATTATGTGACTGATGTGAGTTTTTTTCTTGTTTGTTTTTTTGCAGTATATCAACCATAGTCCTGGTAACTCCAGACGGGGATTTGGCATTGACTGTGCCATCCTCACCTGCCAGGTGTACATCTCCCAGATTCTGGTAGCGTCAGCGCTAGGTGCAGTGGTGGACGCAGTAGACAGCGTGAGGGTCATTCCCATCGTGGCCTCTGTGGGCTCCTTCCTTGGGTTCCTGACATCCACCTTCCTGGTCATCTACCCCAGCCAGACGGACGACGAGGATGACAAGGGTGACGAGGATGATGAGGGCGACAAAGACTAGCAGGGGCTGTGCCTGGTGTTGGTTGAACCGGGAAACAGAAATGGCAGATAGAAGCATCTCTCCACTTCCAGCTTTTGCATGAGGGTGCTACCACCTCTAGCCAGGGCAGAGTGCGAGTCCTTTCTGTCACCAAACATGGGGGTGCAGTACTGTGAGTGGCCAAAGGGGGAGTGCTAGGCTTCGTTGTTACTGTACTGCGCTGAGTAGAGACCCAAGAATGACTACAACAATGGTAGGAGGTTCCTTTCTGTGTCGTATAGAAATATCTACGGCAGTGCCCTTAACAGCCTCTTGGGGAGGAAGGGGGGGGTTAAAAGCCCCAGGAAACAAGTTAAACATGTAGCACATTCTCTCTTTAAAACTTTCACTTCATCTGCAATTACCCAGCTGTTCCTGAGCATTAAAGGACAAAGATCCATATTTGAATGCATATGTTGTATATAATTAGGTGAGTTCAACCATGAGATGCATGTTTTAGAGGGAAAATATTTCCCATTGTACAAACCGCAATTCGAAAAAAGTTGGGACAGTATGTAAAATGCACATAAAAGCAGAAAGTGATTTGTAAATTCTGAAAACAGTACAAAGAAAATATATTTAATGTTTTACCTTATCAATTTTATTGATTTTGTAAATATTCCGTATTTGATTCCTGCAACACATTCCAAAAAAGTTGGGACGGGCAAAAAAAGACTGGGAAGTTCAAAAAGCACCTGTTTGGAACATTCCACAGGTAAACAGGTGATGCTATCATGACTGGGTATAAAAGGATTGATATCTTATTTTCAGGTACTCTTACAAGAGATACTGTAACCTCTCTGGATCACTTTAAGGGTTGTTTGTCCTAACTCATTTCCCTAAAACTAAGTCAGGAGAAACTTGATGTGATCCATCCATATCTACTGCATATCTGGCAGCAGAGTTATGGTTTGAGGCTCGTTTGATACCGCAGACCCTTGATGACTTACAGCCATTTAGCCAACCATGGGTTCCATACTATTCCCATGTAATTTACAGCTTAATCTAGTCAAATCCCCCCAATTACCATATAGATCCATTCAAATGCAGAGGGGTTATAGTATAGCTTGTAAGAGTACCTGAAAATAAGATACCAAGAGACTTTTGATATCCTTTTATACCCAGTCATGATGGCATCATCTGTTTACCTGTGGAATGTTCCAAACAGGTGTTTTTTTTAAGTTCCCAGTCTTTTTTTGCCCCTGTTCAAACTTTTTTGGAACGTGTTGCAGGCATCAAATTCGGAATTAGCGTATATTTACAAAAATTAATAAAGTCAGGTAAAACATTAAATATCTTTTCTTTGTACTGTTTTAAATTAAATATATGTAAGAGAATTTACAAATCCCTGCTTCCTGCTTTTATGTGCATGTTACACACTGTCGCAACTTTTTTGGAATTGGGGGTTTGTAAGTTGTCATAATATGGTTTGTCAGTTGCTTTAACAGAAATGTTGAGAAACATAGCAGGTCATATAGTGGAAATTGTTTATTCTCCCTCCATAGAGCTTCACCCACAGTGTGAAGAATGCAGGGTTTTAACTGAAATGTTGCATATTCTCAGACAGAATAGATAGAATATTGTTTTATCAAACACCCCACCCCATGTTTGTCAAATCCAGGAGAGAAAAGCAGCTACAGACACAGAGTTCTGGTTACATTTGTTGTTGTTCTTTTGGTTCTGTTTGGTTGTATACTTTACTGTGCAGAATTACTAGTTCCTGTGCAGGCATATAAACGAGAGGAAATGTATTAGGACGGGAATCTCGATACACATTCCATTTTACTCTATTTACATTTACACCAGCTGAAGGAGTTTAACTAATTTGAGTTTAGACCTGAGAGGGGAGGGCTACAATGCCTGTCCAGGTTTACCATATGTCACAAAGAAACTAGCATCAAAGCAAACCTGCAGATGCCCTAGTGATGGGTTTCTGGGTCACGCGTCTATGTTAGAAGTCGACACTCTAGCTACCCGTAGCTCCATAATCCATGATCCATAACATTCAACATGGATGAATGGGGTAAATGGTCGTCCGGTTTCATAGGACACATGCTGTAGATTCTGATGGATGCAACCAGAAGCTTCAATAGAGAACAGGACAGTAGACACATGGAGGATAGTGGTCTTTACCCCTGGGTACTACTGAAGAGAGCTTCATTAGTTTTTGCAAATATCCCAAGTATCTTAGACTATCCTAAAGAACACACTGTATCACAAGGATGTTGAAAACAAATATATGATTTAAATCTTTTCACATCCCAATATACTATATTTTGGGATAGGTACTGTATGTGTTTAATGTGTGTATGTACAGCTGAACTCTATATCAGTATCTATAGTTGTGAAAATGTAAATGTTGGAAATCATATAGTTAAAAAAAAAAATTATATAAACTGAAATTGCTATTTAATTTCTGCACTTAAACAGATATTTAGTTATGAAGCATGGGTGGTGTGTTTTTGTTCATTTCTGTTAATATAACAAATAATAAATATTTGTTTCTGAACATAGAAAAGTCTTGTTTAAAGGATTTAAGTCTTTTTTGAATACTTGAAGTGGAATTTGGGTGTTTTTAAGATATAAGAAAGTTTATGCTTTTACCTTTACTCTGGGATTTTTAGGCAGAGTGGAATTCAACTAGGGAAATACACTCTTAATCTTTATATGCCAAAATCTGTATTGCCATACAATTGTAAAGTATGTAAAGTAGCGGTGCATGACTCTGGTCCTACCCTGCCCAAAGAGTGTCTGGGTTTCATTAGTTAATTGACTTGAATTGAGTGTTTGGACAAAGGTCCTTGTCCATACATTGTAAACACTGGAGGTGCAGATGCCTGTTTAGTCTGTGGTTTTGACCTCAGGACTTTTTCTTTTGGTTTTGTGTACCAAGTAACGACATTTTGAATGCAAGTGAGCAGTTGGGTGTGTACCCCAATCTTACCTCGTGTTAATGTTCCTGTTCCTGTTCAAGGTTAATCTTCTATTTTGCTCACCAGTTATGTTTGAATAAAATAAGATTCAAAAATCTTAATTTGATGTAATTTCAAAGTTGTACTTAATCCTTTTAGCTTTTTGCTAATGTTGAAAATTATATTTTCTTTTTATAATTTTTTTTACTACAAGTACTATCTTTGTAAATAAAGCCCTTTCATGTTTTACTGTGTGTTGACTGACCCTTTAAAAACTATCTCAGGAGCCAGAATAGCCTACTCTGTTTTCATTTTTAACACTGTCTGCTGTACCATGTTTGTTGATGTCCATGTGTTAGTTTTTTGGATGACACACCCTTAACTAAAAATGTTCATTTTGACTGGTAAAGTATGGTTCATAAATGACACCAGAGGTGTACAGTCTGGCCCTTCAATAAGTACAGCTGGTTCAGTCTATCCACAGTATTCACATCCCAATATAAGATCAATTCCACAATGTGCTCCATACTAACTTCTAAAATTTATAATCTAACAGTTGAATACTGGTAAACTAACTTTTGTGGTAAACCTCTTTCAAATAACCATAATGTAGGCAATGGCTAATGAATTTCAACTGGTACATTTATTTTAGATTACCCACACATTATTTGTTAATAATTCAGTGCTAAACCCAATTTCTGTAAAACATGGCCCCTTTATTTTCTATTTCCTCAATTAATCCAGTCCAACTCTTTAAATGGCAAATATTCTTAAATCTGGGTGGAGTGTTTCACTGAGACAGTAATTGGGGCACTTAAATTACTTACAGGAGCTATATGTAATATTTTGACACTAAATCATTTGTGGTGTTAGTTTCTTTTATTCTTTCATTCAAGCTAATTTACATAAATGGGTATCTTTTAGACCAGCGAATTGAGTCCACATTGGGTCTACCTTAGTCTCAGACGATGGGTCTTTTCAGCTATCATCAGTCTGCATTGGTGGGTTTGGAAAAGCTATTACCATTTGTGGTTTCCATTTGTGAATACATTCTTTGCATCAGATCTAATGGTGTTTTAGGATGAAAAAAAAAAAAAAAAATCTTTTGTAGTATAGGTTTAATTAATTAAATCCTTGACCATCTAACTCTCCAGGAACAGGATTGACAAAATTCAGCTACATTAAAATTGTCACTTGTTAAGTATGTGACATACATTTAGACACAACTGAAATAAGGTGGGCAATTAGTTGAAACTACCTGGCAATGTGGGTGTTTTTTTCCCTATTGGTTGAATCAAAACCCATAATCTACCATCCTAGTAGATGAGGTGTTTCTTGATTGAGCCACCAGGGGGCAAGAGAGACTTATTTCAGTGGTGGTTGAATAAAACACTCCATAACCACCAAAGCAACTAGCTGAACTGATATCTTGGTATAATGCAAATAGATGCAAGAGAAGGCAGTACATGTATTCCAAAACCAACAGAAGCTAAAGGCAATATTATAATTTTAATTTTTTAGTTACTTAAGGTATCTCTGCAGGTGTTGATTATGGTTTAAACTGATTTAAAATAGTACCAAGTACAATGTTTTAACCAACTTGTAGTGGTGTGCATATTTCTTTAGCATATACCTTTATCCAGGGTGGCTAACCTAGCTTACATTTTACACAATATCTCTATACATGAAATAACAAGTTGTTGATAAACTAAATTACATAAAATAAATAAATTTTAAAAACAGACTGGTAAATTTAGGACTTCTCCAATAGAGTAGTGCTTTACCTTCAAATGAGCTACTGGTTGCCTTGTAACTGCTACTAACATACTGCTGCTTCCAGGGCCTACAGAGGGTTAGTGGCAACACGGTGTGCATTTTTATTTCAGTGACGTCATTTTTTAAATAAACAATATGTATTTTGTTGTTGGGAATCAAAGACACTTTATTCCACTGTAGGTGTGAAAATTACAAACCCCAATTCCAAAAAAGTTGGGACAGTATGTAAAACGCACATAAAAGCAGAAAGCAGTGATTTGTAAATTCTCATTTACATATATTTAATTGAAAACAGTACAAAGAAAAGATATTTAATGTTTTACCTTATCAACTATTGATTTTTGTAAATATACGCTAATTCTGAATTTGATGCCTGCAACACATTCCAAAAAAGTTGGGACGGGCAAAACAAAGACTGGGAAGTTCAAGAAACAACTGTTTGGAACATTCCACAGGTAAACAGGTGATGCTATCATGACTGGGTACAAGAGGATATCAAAAGACTCTTGATATCTTATTTCCAGGTACTCTTACAAGTGATACTATAACCTCTGCATTTGAATGGATCTCTATGGGAATTGGGGTGTGTGGATAGATTAAGCTGTAAATTACACGGGAATAGTATGGAACCCATGGTTGGCTGTAAGTCATCAAGGGTCTGTGGTATCAAACGAGCTTCAAACCATCACTCTGCTGCCAGATATGCAGTAGATACAGATGGATCACTTGAAGGCTTGTTTCTCCTGACTTATTTTTCCATAGAGTTCAATAGGAAAATGAGTCAAGAGAAACAACCCAACCATGGGTTCCATATACTATTCCTATGTAATTTACAGCTTAATCTAGTCCCACCCCCCAATTCCCATATAGATCCATTCAAATGCAGAGAGTTTATAGTATCGCTTGTAATAGCACCTGAAAATAAGATATCAAGAGTCGTTTGATATCCTTTTGAAGAATTGAACACTTTACCCTCAGGGTTGTGTACAGTTGTGTAATTTGAAAATGTTAAATAAACATCTAATAGCCTCTACCCCACACCTCCATCTCATCGACTTCAGGAGTAGTAGACTCCTTTTCTGTAGAATGTGCACTATATTACATGGAGAGAGAAGGTGACTGAGTCTGTTTTCAGTGTAAACAATGACAGCTGGTTAGCAAAAATAGGGACAACAGAGATCTTACCTTAATTTCATACTGATCCTGAGCCCGTTTGAATCCTTTTTGCATCAAAAACAGGCGTGCCAATTAAACTCTTGGGGTTAGCAGCTAACCTAATAGTTGCCTTTGTGTCCTCCTCGTGAAAACTTTTAGTTACACTATTATGAAAACTATTTTAAGTTTAAAGAACCAATCTGTCACAATAATACTTATTTTGTGTGATTCAATCTCTGTGTTATCATTTTTTTTATTTAGCATCAAGTGCTCAAAGACACTAATAATGTCCCAGATCTGGACACAAGTAAAGAAAAAAGAAATGAGGTGTTGGTGATTACAAAGCTCTGAACTGGCAAGCTTGATAGTGAGAACGTACTAATCAAGAATAAGGGCTTCAAAAATGGCTTCAGCAACCCTTGGAAAACCAGTGTCTACTGATCATTGATATTTCAGTTCTTCAATAGCACCCTACAATCAGAACTGTAAAGTGTTCCATTGAGTCAGTCTTATATCAGGGATACAATTGTCTCATTGCTTCTGAAACTGTCATTTTATGTTTCCAGCGCTCATGTGTTTCCCATTCAAAATGATACCTGGTATTATTGCTACAATGTGAAATGTTTTAGCACTACTTAAAACACATAGCTCGTTTTAACCCAAGTGTCCGTGCTGCGATTGACCAGTGCAGCTTGTTTGATCATCTTACCTATGCGATGTAGCCCTGGCTTTGCCAATTGAAACTGGACTAATACCTCAGCGCCTATTCAAGTCTCTTTTCTCGGGGATACTAGCGAAAAGGCAACAAAAACAGAAGGGTGTCAAAGCCACAAACATTTATTTAGCAGCATACGCTCAAACACGGCCACTCTATTGGTTTTGGGGGGTTACTACGGGCCGGCTATGATGCGCCAGCCATGTTGGATTGTCCAGCCCAGAGAGAGTGCACGGCTGTATCGTTGAATACAGGAGATTGAGCCTGTACGTGGAAGCAGGGGAAACAAACCTTTCACTAATTCCAATTTATAACAGCACAATTAAGGGGATTTGGCCACATTGCAATAAATAGTGACGGGAAACATCACATAATCTCACAAGCAAGGATACACGTGAGTACAGCTTTAGTATACTCTTCATTAAAAACATGCAAAAATATAACTTTCACGTTAGCTAACTAGCATCATATAGCTAGCCAGCTAAATCGAACTCACCAGCAATGCTATTAGTTAGCCTGCTGCTAGTGCAGTGCAGTGAAGTGAAGTGATCTGACTTGCTTGCTTGCTCAGCCACTACACTAGCGAGCCACAGATGGCTAACTAGCTACCTAGCAATGTGTTGGTTAATTTACATACGGCTACGAGGCATCATTAAAATGTTTTCTGGTAAAATGCAAGAACATGTTTCATCGGAAGCTATGATCGGATGGACCTAGTCATAGTGAAATCAAAGCCAAGCTAGCTAACATTACTTGCGTTTGATCATTTGCTGTCCGTTACTTCGCTAGCAAGCGGCACATTCAGCGGTGAGGCTGTTATCGAATGTTACTGAATATTTTCACTAAAATTCCGGAATTGTAATTTTGATTTATTTATTCGCTTCATCAAGTGTTTCTGAGACAAAATGCAACCCACAGAATGCGGTGTCAGTGTGGGTTCTGCTTGACATCGATGATATGCTGTGGTCACGAACATGGGTGGAATTTACGTCAAACAAAGAGCAACAAATAAACAACTGGAAACTACAGTAAACACAGTGTTTGTTGGCAAGCCAACATTATAATGTCATGCAAGAGTGAATTTGAACGTTTTCTGCGATTTTAATGAACTTCACTGAATTAGTATAATAATTTAATTTTCGCGGATTTAATGGCATATTTTATTCCCTGTATGTAATGTTCATCTCCGATCAGTTCCATGATTACATGCATTAATATTGCTTTTGTTTGGTATCTACCGGCACTAGCTATTGTGTCTCCTGGTGCAAAGGAAAATGCAGGGTGATAATTCTGGATGCACTGACTCGCAGTCGCAGATCTTGCAGTACAGTGCTCTCAGTTAGCCTAAGCGTCAGTCATAGCCTTTTCAACATGTAAAGACCAATATAAATAGACCAATCACGCAAACAAATAAATAGGCTATGTTATTCTGCAAATGGTGAATGTTAAATGCGTTCGTACTATTTTGCTTGATTAATAGACTGGTTAGATAATGTAAGATGCTTAGGCTACACTATACCAATCAGATTTGTTATCTACTCTGTATTTGTAGACGTTTTGGTAAGTAGCCGATGCTTTTCAGGAAACCCAAGATTGAATGGGAAAAATAACTATAGCCTACAAAACGTGGCTGCATTCTGATGATAATGGTGGCTGACTTTATCTTACTAACTGGTGGTATTGGTAGTTTAGGCTATTTATAAGGCATGTGTAGGTTCCATGTGGGGGTTTGATTAAAATTCTAGCCAGCTTAGTTAAATTCTTTAAACTCTCTTTAAAACTTCAGTAATGTTTGCCAACATTGGTTTTTGAAGGGATATTTGTACAGTATGATGTTGCTGTTGAATATAAAATGTGTTTTTTTGGGAATTGTGTTGAAGTAATGAATTGGACAAAAAAAAAAAAAAAAAAAAATCTGTCTGCAAGTTATTCCTTCTATACTTAAATTAGGCATTGGTCATAGCTCATTTCATGATGGTCCAGGCATATGATACAGTATGATATTACCTTTCAAAGTGTCTGTGCTGAAGCCCTGTACACTATAACCTTAAGCTATGTAGGCTCATAAATTTGCAGTTATCCAAAGTCTGGACCTCTTAAAAGGAAGGAAAGGTAAACAAAGGCTGCCTGACTTGAATGTTTACCAACTATTTCATATACAGTTATTGTTGTAATGGCTTTTCTTAAAATGCCTTGTGCTTTAATGAGATAAAGTTGTGTCAAGCTGCCCCCAGCTTCCATATGATGTGACTTTGTTCTATTTTAGCATCCCTGCTAAATCTGACTAAACATGTTACTGTCCCTTTGTGTATACTTAAGACAGATGCAACCCATGTCAAAAGGATCACGTTAGTCAGCATGTTTTTTTTAAGGCAGTCTGAATTATTGCTGGTACATTCCATATCTGTTTAGCCTCTTTGTAGAGTAGCATTACAGCAGAAAAGCTGCATGCAAAACATGGTCAGATGTTTTACAATATAGGCCATGTCCATGTCAATTCAACACGCGTTTTGACCGCATCGACACGGATTTGAATGAGATATGTCATGCTGGTTTGGTCTTATAAGAAACTCCTGGAACCAAAATTACACTTGTCCCAGATCGTTAATCTGGGTGTTATGGGCTAACAAAGTTTGGGCTAATGAGTGCGCACCCATGACTTTACTGACAGGATTATAATCTAACTTTGATGAAAATTTAGGCATTTTAAAATATAGGTTTTTTCGCAGATCAATTTTTAAGAATATAATCAATCCTAACTCATTTACCTTTATTTTTTGCTGAATATAGTATATGAGTAAAATATGGAGCTGGAAGATACCTTTAATATGATATAAGAATAATTTATCTAGACCTATAGTAATGGAGATACAACAAGTCACAGGTATGTGCTCATTAGCCCGCACTTTGTTAGCCCATATCTCCCAGATTAACGATCTGGGACAAGTGTAATTTTGGTTCCAGTGGTTTCTTATAAGACCAAATCCGTATGCCAAATCTCATTCAAATCCGTGTCGATGCGGTCAAAAAGCGTGTTGAATTGACATGGACTCACCCGCCTACAGTTGTGAGGAGGTTACGGTCACACTACATTGTTGCATGTTTTGTTATATTTTTGTTTCTTTTCTTATGGCATATGGCTGTATGATGAATGATGAACCATTATGCAGGCTTTCTTTTTTGATTCAGAAAGACATCTAGGACACTACTTTGCCTTCTCTACTGTGTTCACAGTATATATCTAGTTCGTAAAGTGGGAAAAGATACAGTTTGACCTAAACATAGGATATTTAGTTGCCAGAGTTTATGAAATCTTGAGCTGCCCTCTGTAGAGTTGAATTAGTTCTCCTTCAGCAAGCTTAAAAAAGATTCCGAAAGGGGCATGTTTGTCCTCTCTGCCCTGTCCGTCTCCTGTACAGTGTAGAAAGGTAATCAGTCCCTATCGTCGCCCTGGCTCAACAGGTTCTGTTGGCTTGGTGGGTAGAGGACACTTAATCAGTAAACAACCATTCTGTAGTGAATACATGAGACTAGCCATGTACTGGTGTGAAGATGTGTGTCCAGTAGGTGGTACATCTGAGATGTTGTGCTGTTGGGCTTCAAGATTAGAGATATTGTTTCATTATATAATTGTTTTGCTTAGCAGAAAACCTGTTCAGCTCTATAAGCACGTCAGGTTAAACCACTATGCCATACGCTTCTTCCTCTGAAAGTTCTACTGTGTTTTTCTCGGCTCAATGACAGGTAGTAACCATGCTGAGAGCCATTTTACTTATGTAGAGTTCTGTTCTGTAGGAGCTCCACTAAGGCAAGGCATTTGATGTGACTCGATTTGTAATCCCTTTGAAACCCCGTGCCTCCTCCAGATAATGTTTAAAGATTTAAAAAGTATATCACACGGTCCTTTTTTGTCAAAAAAGTTGTTTCTAGCTTTGTCCAGTGTATATATGCAGATTTCTAATATTCCATCTTTTGGGAACTCATTTTGTGGAAGGGGTGTCAGTGATCTGTCAAGACAGTCTGTATTGAACAACAATGTGCAGCTGTTGACTTTGATACCAATAGGCTTAACACCTTTAAATGGTAAATGGGTATAAACATTATTCAGTGAAAACATTAACCTACCTCTTGTCTCTCGAATTTATAAATTAGCCCACTATATATGGGTTTGAGATAATCAAATACCTTTTATGAGTTTCATGTTCTATTACGTCCTAAATTATTGTGGGAAACTTTAAAATGTAAGTGTTAAATGATAATAAAAACCTGAAGTGATAAAAAGAAAACTGAGCAAATTGGGTCGCTGGTATGGTGATTTTTTTTGTCATCAGGTGGGTTGAAAATTGCAATCCATCAATCCATCTCTCTATAATGGCTGAAGCAGAGGTGCTGCTTGCACCACTATTACATTTTCTGGTGTGATTTAGCTGGGAGTTGAAACCATTGCCCTCTGGACTCAAAGTGCACACACTAACCCAAAAACACTTCTTGTTAAACAAGTCATAACTTAACTCTCCAGGGCAGGGGTCTCCAACTCTGGTCCCACAGGGCTTGCTAGTTTTTGTTCTTAGGCAGAAGTTTATCGCAAAGTGAACTTGTAGCACCTGTTTTTTTTAGGTCTGAATTGATTGCTGTCTTGAAGATGAAAACAAAAACCAGCCGATACTGTGCCTCTTTAAAAATATCCACGGTGCCCGTATGCAGCGTTCCGTGCCTTAGATGTAGTTCAGTTGGCCACAGTAGGAAGATGTAAAGTGAGTGATAATGCCTGTTTCTCTAGAGTGTGTGTCACTGTCTCAGTGCACCAGCCATAAATAAAATGTGATGGCAGACAACTGAATTGGCCCCATCTCACATTCCACTCCTGACTGTTCTTTACTCCCTCCATAGCTCAGATCTCACATGTACAGCAGCGAAATACAAAATGCTCCACATCTATCCCAACATATTTTCAAAACGGCTTAAAACCAGCCCTAGCATCACTGTTTTCTTTGGATTCTGTTTGGGTGTAAAAAGTGAACACTCTCCCACATTCTTATACTGTTTTTTTCTCCCAGAATTTGGAATGCCTAATTGTAATACTAGGCTTGTCACATCACTGTAATGCCATTTATACATTTTGAAAGCTACACACTAATACACATGCCATCTGAAAAATGGGTAGCCTGGCCGTGCCTATTCACTCTGTAACCAACCTGCTCTGCTGCAAATTTAGTGGATTGGAGGATTGCACAATTGTACAGGGAGATCACAGGTGCCCAAATGACCAATTCAGTCAATATTGAGCTACGAGGCAGTGAATGTCCTGATGACTAGAACCTTCCTTCCTGGGTAATAATGCATGGACCCATAAGATACGGTTTGATTGACTTGATTGTAATTGAAATATATATGTAAATACAGTATTATGCACGTATGAATTTATATTTCAGAAATGTAAATGTCAGTACAACTAGAACAGCTAGTCCACATCAGGTTTAACAGTAATCTTAATTTAATGCGTTTCTTGGAATTAAAATATACATTTGGCTCTTGGCCAAAAATCTGCTGCAGCTGGGGATATGTTAAATCAAGTACCTTTGTGGGGTTCGGTGTTCAAGTCAGAAAATATAGGCTATACTACTCATTTAATCTTATGAAATGCATCTTGAGCAAGTTCGCTTCATTGCACAGTGGTACAGGCAATTTATCTGAATATAGGATCATTGTCATTATAAAAAAAATATCTGCCAATGAATGTAGTTGTGCAGTAAGTAGGTGATACTTGTATCTGGTTGCATTGCTTTCACTTCACTAAACCGGCAGGGTCAAAAGGGTCCATCTTTAATTTTGATGCTCTGCCTCTCTGCCCTGGAACCGGTGTCAGGAAAATATTAAATGTCTTAATACACTATGTGTCTGAGATCTAATAATTCATTTCTGTGTCATAGGTGCATTACAGGAGTGAAGGAATCACATTTAGCCTGCATATCACTATTCGTCCATTTCAAGGTTCTCAGTGTACTGTGAGGGGGTACTTAGCCCAGTGTACTGTGAGGGGGTACTTAGCCCAGTGTACTGTGAGGGGGGTACTTAGCCTGCAAACCACATACCTGATCCACCACTAATGCTTACCTGAACACTCCAGAACATACGCCACAGGTCAGCTGATGCCGAGAGGGAGGAATTTACTTAACCTGGGGCATGATTAGATGTCCATATTGGAAATTTGACCAGGACACAATAAGTGTCATTGGATTTTTTATTGACACAGAGACTCTGGATGTCAGTTTTGTCATGTGATCTTTAAGCGCTTTTCCTGTATCACATTGCTCTCATACTGCACTAGGACATTAAAGAGTAAGTGCATCCACCTTCTCAGCCTGTCTCTGCCTACTACACAATTCAGAAAAATACTTTGTGGGGTGAGCAAGGGAGATGGGTGGGGGCGGAGGAGCTGTGTTCAATCATCATTTGCATAAATGAATGTACAATGTACAAATGATTTCGTATAACTGATCAAACTGTTAAACTAGATGTTGCAGATCAAATATGAATCAAGATACAGCAACTGCATGGCCTATTTTTTATATCAAATATTTTCAGAAATGTATTTTAGTGGACTATATACACTACTCACAAAAAGTTAGGGATATTTGGCTTTCGGGTGAAATTTATGGAAAATGTAAGTTCACGCTACAGTGATATTATACGTATCATGAAAGTAGGGCATTTAAGTAGAAGCATGCAATGGTGATTTCCTCATCTCAAACAATTTATTGAAACAAAAGCCAACAACAGTGGTGGGTATACCACAACAAAAATGTCAATGTCTCAATAACTTGTCATGTGCCCTTGAGCATCAATTACAGCTTGACAACGACGTCTCATGCTGTTCACAAGTCGACTTATTGTCTGCTGAGGCATGGCATCCCACTCTTCTTGAAGGGCGGCCCTCAGGTCATTGAGGTTCTGGGGTACAGAGTTACGAGCCTCTACACGGTGAGTCAGCTGATCCCATAGGTTTTCTATGGGATTCAGGTCTGGAGAAAGTGCAGGCCACTCCATTTGAGGTACCCCAGTCTCCAGCAGCCTTTCCCTAATGATGCGACCTCGATGAGCTGGAGCATTGTCGTCCATGAAGATGAAATTAGGCCTGTGTTGTTCATGCAGGGGCACAATGACTGGATTAATGATGTTACTCAGGTAGTATGGGCTTGTCACTGTACCATTCACAAAGTGTAGGGCAGTTCTGTATTGACTAGACACACCTGCCCACACTGTAACACCGCCACCACCAAAGGGTCATCTGGTGACAACAGTGGCTGATGCATAGCGCTCTCCTTGACGTCTCCAACATCGTTGGCGGCCATCATTTCTGCTCAACGTGAATCGACTTTCATCAGAGAACAGCACTGAGGCCCACTGGTCCCTCGTCCAGCGTAAATGCTCCCTGGCCCATGCAAGACGATGACGCCTGTGCCTGGTGGTGTGGTCAGGTACCCTTGCAGGTCGTCTAGCACGCAGACCACGCTGATGTAAACGGTTTCGAATGGTCTGATGTGACACTTGGGTGCCTCTCACCTCCCTTAAATGTGCCTGGAGTTGAGTGGCATTCATCATCCGGTTCTGCAGGGCACTGTTCACAATGAAGCGGTCATCAGTGTGGGATGTGGCCAAAGGACGTCCACTTCTATGCCTTTCTGTGACTCTTCCAGTCTCTCTGTATCTCTGTTGCAACCTGCTGATGACACTCTGTGACACTCTAAGCTCAGTGGCCACTTCCCTCTGAGAACATCCTGTTTGAAGCCTCGCAATGGCGAGGTACTGTTGATCAATTGTTAGGTGTCGTCTTGGTCTCATGATGTCAAAATGTGAACAGCATGATGAAGAGGACTGTTTAAATACCAATTCTAATTGAACCAGGAAATTTATTGGTCGATTCATGGATCAAACACCTGTTGTGAATTTTGCCGTTCAGCTCCTTGTTAGAGAACAGCAAGTTGTGCAAAAAGTACTGAAACATTGAATAGTTGGACATGTGCATTCAAAAGTTTAGAGAAGGTCAAATTAATTTCACCTGTAAAGGTTATAGTGCATTTTAGGTTCATCCTGAAATTTCACCCGAAAGCCGAATATCCCTAACTTTTTGTGAGTAGTGTATGTGGAATAAGAGAGTTCGCCATGACGCCAGGTTGTTCCGGTTTTAAAACGTGTAGCCGAAACGAAAGAAACATTGTGGGTCTAACCCACAGAACTATATAGAGTTCTGTGGTCTAACTAATCAGGTGCCGGTTGTTTCCGTTGTGGGCGACAACAATTATCCATATGACGTAGAGGTACCTCCAAAGAGGTACTCTGACATCACGATTGGGGCGGGGGCAGTGTGGGGAGCAGAAGTTATGATATACAATATTGTTTCAGAATTGTTGAAATAACAGAATGGATGAATAAGTTTCATTATAAGGTAGGCATACAAACACGTTTACAGTGGAAAAAAAAGTGATCTAGGGTGTACTTGCCCTTTAAGTTTATGCTTTCCAGGAGGCTTTCCTGCCACTTTTAATATGGAAAAATTTGTCTCATATTTGTTGTACTTGACTTAACTTTACAGTACCGTTGCATGTTATTTAGAACAAGCATTCTTTGCTTTTATTTAAAGGTCAGGTTTTGAAATCATTTTCAGGCTAGAACGTCTCCTTGTCTGTAGTATGGTTTCAAGCTGTGCATAACAAATAAGTTATGAGTAAAACTGTGACATTATCTGTCAGTGTCAGTTATTGTTCACGGTAATCTTTTCTATTTCTCCTAGTTGTAAGCAGCCTATGGGGAAAATGAGCCGTCTTTGAGAGACGTGTTCATTCATTGATAGGGCTACTTCCTGAGTTCCTGTCCCACGTGCAGTGAGTAGAAACGCTGCACTGGGGTGGGGTAGAGGGAGGGAGATTGGGAGGGACCAGGTGTGTTTGTGATTGCGTGCGTGTATATGAACATGTGAGAGAGAGAGAGAGAGAGACAGAGAGAGAGAGAGAGGTGAACTGTTCCAGCGGCAGAAGTGAAAGAAGATCGCTCGGGAGTGCAGACCTGCCTGCCTCCCCCTTCACAACAGGGATATGCAGTTTTGGAGTATTTTCAGCTGTGCTCATGGAGGTATGCGCGTTGTTTTCATTACTGTCACAGCTGTGGACAGGTACTATGATTTCCCAGGGCTAGGCGAATGTAAGAATATTGTTGGTAGACCTGGCAGGCTTGGCGATTTGTGAGTGTTTACCTGGGATCAGAGTGCGTGAGGTGTGCTTGAGGTGAGGAATTTGCCTCTTTTCCATGCAAGCTGCCGCTTGTGGGGAAAATTCCAAGGAAAAATACACATTATTATACAATGCAATTATGATATGAATACAAGAAAAAAAAACAGCAATTTTCATTCAAGTACTATTATTATTGTGGTTTTCAATTAAAAGGTCTTAATTACTGTGTAGTAGGTGTGTGCATGTCTTTTTCTAAAAAGTGGCCCATTTTATTTTTCTAAAAAAAATAAAACACCCCAGTATTAGGCACAAGCAACATTGATTGGTTTGCCCATTTTACTCTTTTTCAGGCTGTATATAATACACTTTTTAATTAATCTCACTGTAATTGTCAAAGGTGTCCTGGACTTGGTGTTGAAGCCCAATTATATTCTTTCATTTAGACATCATAAGTTTTTAGTGGAAATGTCCTCTGCTATTCAGAGAATACCTCACCCAAACTAAATTACGATAGTGAATTTTTGGACACACATTCGACTAATGCATTGAGTGCTTTTCTGTCAAGCAGTTTAATTGTTTTTATTATTTTTATTTGTTCTCATTTCATATGTGGTTTACATGTCGCTATACTGTATGTCAAGCTGGGATAGAATGTTATGAGTCATCGTACATAGGCAACGTGCTGCCTATTCCGCTGGAACATGACTAAATGCCAGATGTTACATCTATTGCAGCACACCATTAACAAGTTTTTGTCCTTTAATTAGACAAAAGAATCATGTGTAAAATATTTGGGTTTTGTCTGCCATACCGAGGGTGATACTGTACTTGATGTTTTTTTTTGTAGTTTTTAATTAGATTTGTTTTAAATGTCTTCAGAGATTTATTACATGCACACAAAAGCACACCGTTCTTTTTAACCAGTTCTCTCTTGAGAACTGGAAGAAGTCTTGGAGTTTGCCACTGATGAAAAACAAGGCTAGTGCTGTAGAGCCTCCATTGTGAGCTTACGCAATCCACTCTGCCCAACTCTACAACCAGCAACACCCTCTGAAAATCTATGAGTAAGCTAACTGTACGGTCAGCTGTATTCTGACTTAAAGTCCAAAAACAGTAATTTTCCATCTTAATTATGTGACAGGAAGATAGATACATGCAACCATGAAGTCTACATTTCCACTCCACAACTCACTGTTTAAAAATAACTAGAACTAAAAGCTCAAGGGCATGATTTTGTCATCCTAATACCCATATCAGTGTTGCTGCAAAC
Source organism: Synaphobranchus kaupii (assembly GCA_029718625.1). NCBI lineage: Eukaryota > Metazoa > Chordata > Actinopteri > Anguilliformes > Synaphobranchidae > Synaphobranchus > Synaphobranchus kaupii. Next base: position 55,793,641 of record CM056382.1, read on the forward strand.
ATACCCACTAGTACCAGAGATCATATTGGTTTAATGCAGTGATGCTCAGTCCTGGTCTTGGAGAGCCACAGATTCTGTTGGTTTTTGTTTTGGCTTTAAGAGCAGCAACCGATTTGGACGCACAAAACCGGGCGACCTGAGTGTAATCAACTGCTTTAACTGATCAATTGCTGCTAACCAAGTGCTGAGTAACAACACAAGCCAGCTGGCCTTTTGGCTGTCCAGGACTAGGATTGAGGATCACCAGTTTAATGTAACATGCTTACACACTACCCACCATGCTAATATTGAAGCTCAGGCTAAGCTCCGTGAACAACTCAGATTTCTCCAGTCCCAAGGCCCATTCAGTCTTTTCTGCCAGCTCAGGAACAATTGTAGCTGATTTTTCTGGGGGACAATTCTGCTGTTACACAATCACCCACAAGTACAAATCCTGCTCAGTGATCACTGTTAATTCATTTCCAGATGTTAAAATTACTTCCTGTTTGTATTACATTCAATGCAGTGATGAGAGACTAAGCCAGGGGTGTCCAATCTTATCCGGAAAGGGCCGGTGTGGGTGCAGGTTTTTGTTTTAGCCCAGCACTACAACACCTGATTCAACTAATTAACTAATCATGCTCTTCAATCAAGACCTTGATAAGTAGAATCAGGTGTCATAGTGCTGGGCTAGAACAAAAACCTGCACCCACACCGGCCCTTTTCGGGTAAGATTGGACAGCCCTGGACTAAGCTGTGGTAATGCACTGTTAATTAAAAAATTTTTCTAAGACTGTTATCAGCATATGACATAATTTCACTGATGAAGGGATTATGCTGATCCATTTGGATCTTTTCTGAATGTAGACCTAGTAGTTCTTAATTTGCTATTATCACATATTTTAGGGTCATCTTTGTGGTCCATGGTAGTGTTAGTCATGCATACCTGGAACATATACAGTGCCCTCCACTATATATATATACACACACACACCCCTGGTAAAGATGAGTAAAAAGGGTTATAATAAATTCACCGTTTGGTTAATTAGCTTAATCTCACACTGAAAAAATTAGAAAAGTCCAACCTTTAAGTAAAGTTAATTTATTATGAGAAAAAAAATCCTTCATCAAGAAATAATTATTTTTAACAAAACCATGTGTGCCGCAACTATTGACATTTATATATTGAATAAAGTAATCATTTTTAATATTTGGTCACATATCCTTTGCATGCCATGACTTCCTGATGTCTGTGACCCAACAACATCAAAAAACCTTTAAATATAAATTTTTTCTGATTTTTCCCCATTTTTCTCCCAATTTAGTAGCCAATTGAACCCCTATTCTAATTCAATTTTCCCCCCTTGTAGCACAACCCTGTCAGCCGGTAGTAGGAAGGAGGTCGCCACGTCCTCTACAGGGCGCGACTCCTCGAGCTCCTGACCGTGAATCCAGCTCGCCCAGGGCCGCTATGCGTGCAGCGATTCTCTCCGAGCCCCTCCCCCCACCCGGAAGCAGCCGCCAATTGCTGCTCCCACAGGGCGCCGGCCATGCTCAGATCTGGCAGGACCGGGGCGCGAACCCCGACCCTCGGAGCACAACTGCACCGACTGAAAGTCGGCGCGCTTACCGTTGTACCACGCGACGGCCCTAACATCAAAAAACTTTTGATTATCTTATTTTCTGGTACTCTTACAAGCGATACTATAACGTCTCTACATGTGAATGGATCTCGATGGGAATTGGGGGGTGGGACTAGATGTAGCTGTAAATTACACTGGAACAGTATGGAACACATGGTTGGCGAAATTGCCAAGTCATCAAGGGTCTGGCGTATCAAACAAGACTTAAACCGTCACTCTGCTGCCAGAAATACAGTAGATATCGATGGATAACCTGAAGGGTTTCTTCTCCTGACTTATTTTTCCTTAGAGTTCAATAGGAAAATTTGTTAGGAGAAACGACCCTTAAAGTGATCCAGCAGAGTGATGGTTTGAGGCTCGTTTGATACCTGAGACCCTTGATGATTTACAGCCATTTTACCAACCATGTGTTCCATACTGTTCCAGCATAATTTACAGCTAAATCTAGTCTCACCCCCAAATTCCCATAGAGATCCATTCAAATGCAGAGATGTTATAGTGTTGCTTGTAAGAGTGGATTTTCTAATTTTTTCAGTGTAAGATTAAGCTAATTCACCAAACAGTGAATTTTTTTATAACCCTTTTTACCCCTTCTCTAGCACCACCTTTTTTGAACACACGCCCTAAAATAAAATTACAAAAGCCCTGTTGACTACAGGCATTATCCTGTGGCTCTTCTGTAAGGTAACCATTGGGAGTTTGTTTTGAATTACTCTGACACTCTGAAAGTATTAAAGTATTACTGAAACAAAGTAACAGACGCTCAAAGACGCTGAGTTTTTTTCTCATTTAAAAAATTATTATTATTTTTTATTTTTTTTTGCCGGATAAGGATACTGACTTTACTGTTATTCGTGTCGTCTTGATTTCCATGGAACACATAGAATCGTGAGTTTTAACACTTTCATACGGTATATTGTGTGACCAGATTATTTGAAAATCTCACCATAAAAAGCACAATGAATGCAAATAACTAAACCACTTCCGGCCAGAATATGGGCTGGTGCTAGTTAAGGGGTTAATTATTTAGCTAGCTACTGTAGCATGCTTATGTAAATAAAAATCTTCTGTCATATGAGTGAAGGTCACCATGCAAACAATCTAAACATTACATGACTGGAATGCCACAAACTATTATTATTGTACTGTTATTGAACAAAAAATAGAAACATATCTGTGAAGGCTTCTTGTGGTTCTCAAATAAGTTAGGGTGCGCTCATATCTTTAGATAGAAAAGTCAATGTCAGATGTTTCCGTAGTTTTTTAGGGGTGGCTTATTCCAGTAGTTGGGTGTCGTTCTACATTGATTTCCCGCAGGAATTACATGCGTCATCAGACTCCATGTCCACCCACTAGTCCAAAACCACTCTCAAAAAAATAAATTACCGATGAGTAAAAAGGATTATAAAAAATTCTTATTTTTTTATTTTTTTTATTTTTTTATTTTTGTATTTTTTTACTTCTGGCCGGTTAATTTTGTGGCGGTAGAATCTCAGAACCCACAAGGCCCTGGAACTAGTCCTTGTACATCAGAGATGTATATTTACTGAAGTTGTGCAACACATATTTGTTTTGTGACCTTGACCGGTCATCCGGTAGGGCGGCCATCTTTTTTTGTTGTTGCTGATAACTAGAGAACTATATATCTGATCGGGACAAACAAAGTATCAACTTGACACTTGACACTGGGCACAAATTTCTCAAATGACAACTATATAGGTCAGAGGTCAAGGTCATATGGATACATTCAAAAAGAGGTGCAACAAAAATTGGCACTTTTTGGGGCTAAAATTGTCTATATATACCTGTGGTGCATTAAATCTATGCCGTAGTGTAAATAGGTGAAATGCATATAGCCCGGTTATTCAATCTGGACATGAACATACTTTCAACATGGATTTCAACTTAACAGCCTAGCAGAATTTACCCATCTCAGTGTCCCAACATATCTACATATTTACAAGGCATAGTTCTCCTGTGCTGAGTCATGGTCTGCAATATAAAAGGGACTTATATTGAAATTGGAATTGCAGTGCATTGGGAAGAAAAACAAACCAAGGCAGTGGAAGGTCAGGCGGGGGGAGGCTTTTTTCCTGATTGCTCAGCGATTGGAATTTCTAGTTTCTTTTCTTTCTTTTTTTTGTTCACTGCTTGTAATAGCTGAGATACAGCTAGAGACATCATTGATGGTCCGGTGTAGCTCAACTGTGACAACAGTCTGCCCTCCTCATTAAACAGATGAAATAACTGCCCTCACTGTATCTCCATATCTCTGCTGCGTTGCAGCCCCACATGTAGCAAGAATTAGTAAATTCTCAAATTAGTTTCCCTGTAGTTTTAGTAGACACTGAAAATATTTTTTACTGTGGCTTTGTGTATTATTTTGTTTCCATGATTCTCTAACTAACCGTACGCATTTCTCCTAAGCGTGCTTGCTGAGAAAGGGAAAGAGATAGCTCCCTCAAGGTCAGACATTTGCTGTTCATTAGCATTACTTGTGCTTAATTTAGAAGGCAAATGACAACATTGTTGAAAGCTTGTTCTTCGCTTGTATGAATAGTGTTTTGGCCTCAAAAGCAGGCAAAGCCCTGCTGGGAGAGGTTGCATTACTTCATCCAAGGAGACATCTCACACATGGTGAACTGCTTCTCTGGCATTCAAATGCTCCTCAGCAGGTTAACTGGGCCCAGGTCGACTTTCACATTATCTTTCCATAAATAACGAGGGAGAGATTTAACCTTGATTGATGAAAATGTGTTAAATTTAATTGTTTTAGCTCAAGTGGTAAAAGGAGCACAAATAGATTTGTTTAGTTTGAAGCGGATCCCTTCATTGTTACATCCCAAAATCCACCTGTGTAATAATAACCAGGTGCATGGTAATGTATGTAACACAAAGCCACATCAACAATAACCACAACCTCAAAGAAAACCCAGTTAAGCACAAAGTGATATTCAAAAAAATCCAGACCAGTGTTTATTATAACAGACCAGTGTTCTATCCTAAAGATGTAAAACACTCACCGGGTAGCCAGTGTGCAGGTCCAAGACCCACCCTGAAATGGAAACGGTCTTCCCTTTGAAAATCCGGCCACCAATCCCTCGCAGATGTTTCAAAATAGGAAATGGGGTAATCGTTGACTACCCATTGCAACCTGCGCTCTATTTCCAAAGTAATTTTCTATAGCTAGGCAGAAGTAACACTTATTTTATAAGCTCGTTGTAGGAAACAATGTCAGCACAGAGTTGTCAGTGTAATCAGAATCGGCAGCCTCCAAAAAGCTGATGCAGTTTATGTATTTATAGTTTTGGATCTTTTTAATTTCCTGCTCGGCAATGGTTCTCAGCGTCCCCAATATCAGGTCTGGTTGCTAGGTGACGGCGTGCCTCTCCTCTCCAGCGCATCACCCAACCAGGATTTCCGCAATGGGACCGTGACGTCCTTATCTCCACCTGTAGGGGAAACGGAAACAAACACTGCAGCAACAAAAACCTTGGGACGTAATATATTACAGGAATTATCCTAAGGCACAGGTCTGGATGTGCGCATGCACATTATTCAAGTTCAGTACAAATGAATGTGCACCTGCGATAGCTAGTTTATGATACCCACAGTTTTCGCATTTCTTGTCTATATGAAGAATTGTGCTGAAGAAGCAACTTTTAGGCAGGCCTATGGGTTGTTTATGACTGCTCAAGGATGCAACGGGCAATGTTTCGGCAACAGCAAAGGAAGTGAAGAAGGCACTATTGACTATGATGTAATGAGGCTTGATTAATTTTTAAACCCAACAAAGACACCCATCAGTTTTAAGTCTTCATCTGCCAGCCTGAGTATGTGGTTGATGTGTGAATGCCTTAAACAGAATACAAACTCAACACAAAGTGGAGCGCATGTAAGCAGGCCCATATGAAATCAGTACAGAAAATGAACAGCCGAAATTGGGCAGCTGTGCCATTCACTTTACACAGACACTGCTATACACTATCTTCCTTAATAGGATTTCCTGCTAAAAAATATGAATACTAACAATCAAACAAAAAATGTTCATATCTCTTAACTAAGCATGTGCAGAACTTGCCCTTAAAAAGCAAGTCTTCCTAAAACCTAAAAGCCTGATAAATTAGAATGTTTCATAATCAGACTCAGCTTTCCATCACTGAGGTATGGTTATGAGTAACCTTTGGAAAATACCTTTTTTTAATTTTTTTATAACTCTACTTTCAGACAGGCAGGTACTGTGAAGGCTGGCTATCTGCCTTTGGTGGAGAGCCCTGTACCTCTGCTTGTAAAGCTCTGCTATGGATCTTCTCCAATGCACAGAGTTGTACATTGTATTCTGTATTTGAATGTGACTTCTGCCAGACTAATTAAATATTGTAGGTAAACTTTGCTTTGGAATGGGGTCATTGACCAGTGTTTCAAGGAAAGGGCTTGTTGACTGAAGGTTGGGGCACCTGGGACAACCCATCGTGATGACTTAATAGCTAGTGGGGAAGGTATCATTCCTTCAGGTAAAATGGGGGCAAAATGCCTAAGTAGAATTGAGAATGTGGAATATGGTGGGTGTATGGTGGGAGTGGTGGCAAGGGTATTGACATTATGACTTCAAGTTAATCTAAACCATGTCATAAATTTACTGGAACATTAGAAATGTGCTGAAAAGTGTGATTCCTTCCTGATGTCCAGTGGGTATTTAGAAATGTATTTTTTAAAAAGGCAGTGGTGTTGCATTGCTTTCACATTATACACATATACACATTCACTTTATGCATGCACACGCACACACACACACACACACACACACACACACACACACACACACACACACACACACACACACACACACACACACACACACACACACACACACACACACACACACACACACACACACACACACACACACACCTGTACCACCCTACAAGCACCAGCAAATGCACATTTTTCCCTGTGGTTGACATTGTTACAAACATACATTTTTACAAAAAACATTTTGCTTGTATAAAGAGCTGCGTTGCTTTATGCATTTGTAGTAACCTAGTGAATCACAAGATGATTGCATATTCCACCAGGGACACCAGGGTCACAATGTGTAGCGAATATAAAAAGAAAATTTGCAGTCTAGAATACCCACAGGTCTTTTTCTCTTTGCCACAAGTCAAAATAAATAGACCTTGAGATAAGGAACGATCCTATTCTCTCAATAACGAAAGATCCTATCCTCTCAATAACGAAAGATCCTATTCTCTCAATAACGAAAGATCCTATCCTCTCAATAACGAAAGATCCTATTCTCTCAATAACGAAAGATCCTATCCTCTCAATAACGAAAGATCCTATTCTCTCAATAACAAACTATCCTATCCTCTCAATAATGAAAGATCCTATCCTCTCAATAACGAAAGATCCTATCCTCTCAATAACGAAAGATCCTATCCTCTCAATAACGAAAGATCCTATCCTCTCAATAACGAAAGATCCTATCCTCTCAATAACGAAAGATCCTATCCTCTCAATAACAAACTATCCTATCCTCTCAATAACGAACTATCCTATCCTCTCAATAACGAAAGATCCTATCCTCTCAATAACGAAAGATCCTATTCTCTCAATAACGAAAGATCCTATTCTCTCAATAACGAAAGATCCTATCCTCTCAATAACGAAAGATCCTATTCTCTCAATAACAAACTATCCTATCCTCTCAATAATGAAAGATCCTATCCTCTCAATAACGGAAGATCCTATCCTCTCAATAACGGAAGATCCTATCCTCTCAATAACGAAAGATCCTATCCTCTCAATAACAAACTATCCTATCCTCTCAATAACGAAAGATCCTATCCTCTCAATAACAAAAGATCCTATCGTCTCAATAACGAAAGATCCTATCCTCTCAATAACGAAAGATCCTATCCTCTCAATAACGAAAGATCCTATCCTCTCAATAACGAAAGATCCTATCCTCTCAATAACGAAAGATCCTATCCTCTCAATAATGAAAGATCCTATCCTCTCAATAACGAAAGATCCTATTCTCTCAATAGCGAACGATCCTATCCTCTCAATAACGAAAGATCCTATCCTCTCAATAACGAAAGATCCTATCCTCTCAATAACGAAAGATCCTATCCTCTCAATAACGAAAGATCCTATCCTCTCAATAACGAAAGATCCTATTCTCTCAATAACGAAAGATCCTATCCTCTCAATAACGAAAGATCCTATCCTCTCAATAACGAAAGATCCTATCCTCTCAATAACGAAAGATCCTATTCTCTCAATAGCGAACGATCCTATCCTCTCAATAACAAAAGATCCTGTCTTCTCAATAACGAAAGATCCTATCCTCTCAATAGTGAACGATCCTATCCTCTCAGTAACAAACAATCCTACCCTCTCAATAACAAAAGATCCTATCTTCTCAATAACAAATGATCCTATCCTCTCAATAATGAAAGATCCTATTCTCTCAATAACAAAAGATCCTATCTTCTCAATAACGAACGATCCTATCCTCTCAATAATGAAAGATCCTATCCTCTCAATAACAAAAGATCCTATTCTCTCAATAACAAAAGATCCTGTCCTCTCAATAATGAAAGATTCTGTCCTCTAAATAACATGAGCAGTTCTTTTGAAAGTTTGAAGAATTGCCGTTGATTGTTAAATCCAACAACATTTTGAAGTACTGAACCAGCTGCTGTTTGCAGAATGAGTAGCGGCAGCATTATCTCCAAAAATGAATCCCGCAATGTCGGTTTCACACACATACACATGTATACAGACAGATACAGGTGTACACACACTCCATACGTACACATGTATACATACACATACACATGAATGCCCATGTACACTTGCAAGCAGACACATGTACCGACACACCAAAACATGCACCCCCACACACACGCACACACTAACTGGATTAGGTGGACAAGCCTTTCTCAGTCAATACATTGTTTTGCTTTTTTAGAAATAACAAACGGGACAAAATGTCACTTCACCTCCACAAATTTATACCAATTGATCAAGCACAGCAACAGGGTCAGATTTCCTGCTTAACACTTGGCATATGTAACCAGACTGTGCTCCAAGTCCAACTACATTTTGTTGCTGGTTTGATTTAGGTTCTCTAAGTGGGGGCTGGGTTCTGTGAAATGTGATTATTCGAACACAGTCTCTTAGTTCACTGCTGCAGAATGCACCACTGAATGAGAGAAGTATTTGAAATGCAAACTGTGCTGTACCTCACTTATGGGAGTTGCACTTGGTGTCTAGCAGAAGTTCTGTGTTATAACAGTAATTAAAGTTTTACATTTATCTTCAAATATGAACATCCAAAGTGGTGTATTAAGTGCAGTGCAGAATTGTTGTTTTTTTGTTTGAAGGGGGTGGGGACTGGGGAGAACATTGTTTGTGCCTTTGTGTGGAGGCAGGTACAATCATTTTCACAGAGCTATTGGAATCAGAAGCCTGCCCCTGCTGTATGACTTATAGATGTTGTTTTTATTTAGTTTTTTTTTTTTTTTCTTTATTTATTTTTTCATTTCTGTAGCACTTCCACATTCCGCATAGGTTAACTGATAAGACGAGTTGAATTGGGCTATGTTCAAACTGTAGAACTTGATCAATTCCAATTTTTTGCTTAGGTTCTATTTTTTTGATTCACTCACTGTATATATTAATTTGGGTCAAGCGACCCAAAAGTACTGGCAATGCTGAGTTATGAGGTCATTAACCCGTCGCATGGAGAGTGATGTAAATAATTACTTCACCGGTATACTGCCAGTTGGCCGGGAATACCGTTGTGTACCAATCTGTGATCGAGGGCATACCCTGCCCAACAGGCGTACACCTGCGTACTAAACGCATGTGTGAACTGAACAATTATGAGCATCACACACACGAGTCAAGTGTAAGTCACGTCATTACGTTTATTTCCATGTACCGATGTGGCCCAAATCTGATGTGAAAAAATACGACTCCACATGTTTTTCTTGTATGTTTTTTTTTTTTTTGCTGTTCACACTGTTCTAAAACCATCCGAACTGTGTCACATATGAGGGAAACAATTGTAATTTGGCAACTTTCAGCAACAGACTGAATGTAGCCTTAGTGTACTCCCCTTGCCTCACAATGAATAATAATACTGAGAGCAGTGGTATACATAATACCATTATGGCAGCACTCTGCAGCTAGCGGCTGAATTATGTGGTGCTGAGAAATATTATGAAAGAGGAACCAGAGCTGTAGGAGGTTCTGGAATATAACTGACTAATGTTCAGAGTCAGAATATCTTCAGTTTCTGCATCAGTTGGATAGGTCACTGAAACATAATCTTCAGAAGGATGCTGAAAGCCCTTCCAGCACACATGTCAAAGTCTCAGAAAGCAAGACGGGTATCAAACAGTTCTTGGTTCCTTAGGTAACATCTGTCCCTCTAGCGAGGCCATACTGGACCTACATGGAAGAGGAAATGGGTACCTACGACCCCCTGGTCCTTGAATTATGTGGCATACAGGAAAGTCAAACTGTGGGTCTGTATGGAAACACAGAATGCACACATTGATTCAAAAGGTGATTTTCATATGGATTGAGGGCTCTTAATAGTGGGCAGAAAGTGCCCTCCTTAATTGTATTCTCAGCCCTGTAGGTAGACCCCATAGGCAAGGCTCTCAGACCTTTAAGAGTGAACATTTCTCAGAAGGATGGGGTTATTGTATCACTCTTACGCAACAATGATGAGTATGTAAGCTTGTGGTAAAATTGGCCGTAGTCAAATTTAATTGCAGCTTGGTATTGTACTCATGACCAGGACTGGAGGGGAATTCATGTCGTGTTACTTGCTTCAGAATCTAGGAATGCAACCACAGTTTATTAACTCAATATGTGGACATGACCCTGTTCTAGATCATTATGACTGAAAACCTGAGGCAATATGCTTTTGTTTTCATACTAGTAATTTGGATTGTACTAAAGCTTATCGGACCATATGTAGCCATGCTCTTAAGTCTCCCTTAGGAAGCGTTGAGTCTACTTTTCACCCTTCGATGTAGACATCCCTGTAAACTGCAGTGTGCCTACTGCCTACTGAACGGAGCCTCTAATTTCTCCTCTTAATATTAATAGCTTGCTTGCTTTATTTTGTTTCACAAAACATTATATAGAATACAGCCTAGAGGATTTCAAACCCAGTGTGGACCGTCTCATTTTCAGTATCTCTATTTTAAGGTTTCATTTGGATTTTTTTGTTGTTTGGAAAATTCAGTCTCATCTACTGCCTGAACAATTGGATGAGAGAGATCAAGGGGCCACAGCACCCTCAAATGTCTTGAAGGCAAGAATTGCAGCAAAGCATGCTGGGATTTTTGATTTGGAACTTTTGATTAAGGTCTGCTGGGTAATGAAGAATGACAGTTTCTCTTAGCTTCCATTTGGAGATTGCTCCCTGGATTCAGTGTCTTTGGCTTTTGTTTAAGAAAAAAAGGCACTTGTTGTTTGCTTCACTTTAGAAAGTTTTTTTCTTGTTTGTGTTTGTCAACCACGTTTATTTCTTAATTTCCCTTGATTGACAAGTGTGCCAACAATCTGAATGATCCATAAACACACAGATTATTTCTTCACATTATGTTATGGAGATTAAATGATAAATTCAATTGAGAAATCAGCTTTAATCACTAAGTACACTTAATGAAAAAATTATACACCACTCTGTTAACTACCACGTTAGCTTTCAGCACAACCTGCAATAAAGGCCATCTTTAACAAAACCTGTGCTTCAAGATCATTTAATTGACAAAATGTGCGCATTGCAGATGTTTGCCATGAATATAATCGTATAATGTTAATCTTAATCTTCATCTTTATTTCGAACATATAACAAGTAAGACATACTAATAAAATAAAATTTAAAAAAAGAAAGAAATCTTTAAAATAAACATCAAATCCATACAGCAATTACTTATAGTAAGTATTGCATGTCCGAAAAGGAGTAGATGGAAGTAAACCACAAATGGTAAATATTCTGTGAGTACAGAGAATGAACGCACACACACCTGAGTCAGCCAAAAAAGCATTTAATATGTCTGACTTTGATGATTATGGACTATTACTCAGCCAAACCCCCATGGAGCTTTGTCCATGAGTAACAACTTGAGCAGGTATTACTTTTCTCAGTATTCCTGTACAATACTTTTAACAATTGCCAGAAATAAAATGTTATCTTGTTCAAATGAGTTTCTTAGCTTGAAGGACAACATGCTGCATGTGGGCAAATGAAATACCCCCACATTGTCTTGATTCTTGCTTTGGCCAGAGGGGAACCCACTCCCCTGTCATGGTAATCCATGTGGACAGATGCATGGTTTTACAGTAATGGGACTTCCTCACGATTGAATGTGTATCATCTTAATGGGCTCTTAGATCTCAGCACTCCCCCAACCAAGACTCCACCTCCCTCCTGCTTACATTTTTCTTTTGTATTCTCCTGAGCAAGGAATGGTATCAAAGTTTTAATGTAGCTCTTATTCCGATCATCAAAAGAGTCCTGAAAAAGATGTCAGCCTTGTCAAAAACAGCAGTTTTATATTTACAATAGATTTCCTCAATATGTAATGTACAAAGATATGAAAGGGATCTTTCAGTTTCAGGTAACTACAGCCTCCTTTGTTTGCATTTGAGACGTTTAGCCTCACTCCGGATGGGGTAGTTCTCAGGGAGGGACCCGGGGCTACAAGAATACAAAGGTTCTGATGAAATATGGCAGCCTAAATGTAACATAAATGTACCTACTTTTTTGAAGATTTTGGAGGATTTGGAAAATGACGGTGAAATAAACCGTTTCCTCTACTGCACCATGTACTGCGGTAACTTTAAAGTCGGGAATTTCCGAAATTTTATGTTTCAGTGCTACATGTGGAATTTTTATACCACTTTCACCGCACCATCAATTCAAAGGTAACTGTGGAATTACAAAAACTGGTTAAATTATGCAATGCTCATTTAATTTGAATCTGCTGATCTCTCAGTCCCTCTATATTTTATGGCATTTATGCAATGTGAATCGCTATGTAGGTCATATTTGTCAGCCGCAGCTGTAAGTCATTATTGTTAAGAGAAAGCAAAGGTTACTAGAGTAGCAACAGCTCCCAGTTATTTTTTAAAGCTGCAAATCTGTTTTTCATAGCAGGTTCTTTGAAATTATTTATGGATTTGCCACCACCATTATACATTTGTTTGGCATGTTGAAGCTTTTACCATATGGTGTACTTTTCTTTAAGAAGAGAGGAACATTTAAATGCATAATATGGAAGTATTGCATGCGCACTTGTATTACATTTAAAATACCGAGTAACTGTATCACAGAAATGAGGATCTCACTAACCACCTCATTCATGTGGTCTCACTATAAGCTTTTGTGTTTGACTGGATCAGTCTGCCATTATGTGTCGTCTGAATCAATCTGAAATATTTGCTTTCACAGACAATGTACTGTAAGTGTAAACCACAAAGATGCCACACTGCTGTTTGGTAATAGGGTTTAATTTCTTTAACCTTAGCAAATTTACAGAGGAGAATGACCAAGGCTAGAGGTTGCAAAAAATTCTGGGTACACTGCATAAGGATATTATTACTTGATACTTTGTTACTTAAGCCATGTTGTTTTATCCAGTATGTTAGGTTAGAGAAAAGGATGTGTATGGACATTACTGATGCATTGCATTTGTGTTTAGGGTACCCTTCTCTACGCTTCTCTTACTCCCTTGTTTCCTCGTTTTCTGCCCGCTCTCCTGTTTGCATTCCCTCTGTGTTGCTTGCTCTCGCTTACATCTATTTATCCCTCCCTCCCTCCCTCTCTCATTCGTCACTCACTCTCTCCCTCTTTCTCACTCTGTATCTGTTACTCCTGCTCATGGTGTGCACGGATGTGGCTCTGGTAGGCTGCGTCAGTGCTCTTCACGGCAGCATGCTGTCATTCCACTCTCATTACGACTGCAGGACTCAATTGACTGCTTTCAGTTAGCTGGAGATCAGGAGTGCACGAGGACGTCCTTCGGGAGTACATATTGGTACTTGTCTTCTCAGCCGTTACAGTCGGAATAATTGCCGTTAATGGAAGGACTGTACCATGGTAAGGATGTTTGCTTTTTTACACAATACAGTAGCAGTACAGTCGCGGCATTGTTTAGAAAATGGCTTGCAAGCCATTGCATTGCTGTCAAGTAGTGATAAACATGGCTCTATGGCTAAAAGCTTTATTGTGTTTTACATTCCTCTTAATTGCTTGAGGTCCTGTCCTGTACGAATATCAGAATTGGCACTTGTTTAAGATGACATTTTTACAGCTACGTACAATATGTGAACAAACTGAACACAGTGCACTGTAGCATTTGGTTTACAGTATATGTAAACAATGTAGGCTAATGTGAATTAACAATATGCTGCATGAAAGGCAACCCATGCAGTGCTTTTAACAGTTGGAAAAGTATTTTAAATGCAGAAGGTAATGGCAGCCAGTAAAATGGAAGGAACCTTGTAATAAAAGAGCCTCATATTGTATTATTTTATTGTCAACTTTTCAATAAAGTTTTAATATGCAGATAATAAAATGTTTGATCATTCAGAACTGCTTTGTGAGCAATATATTGTTGTGTTTAGTTTGGCAAAAGCAGTGACTTCACAGATGTGTGTGCTAATGGTCTAATGGAAGAACAGGATATAATATTTAAAACCAGTTAGTTTTGCTGTATTTTCGTTCACCAAATGAACATTAGGCCTATATCATGGGCAGAAAAAGCACTCCTGTGTGAATGTAAGGTAATGGAAGGGATGCATGTTAATGTACGCAAATATGTACCTGTGCAATAGACATGTACACATTTAGCTTACCTGTGCAATGGGAAAGATTGGCCTACATGCTATTATCATAATGTTAACCAGTTGTCTACCATATTTATGTAAATGGTTTCTGTTAAAAATTAACTTGGTTATGCCTATTGCAGTCAATTAGGGGAGATTTAATGATTTGCGGTCCTCATAAAATATTAGTGTCCATCTGCTGTGTGCATGGTGAGGTATCTGAGGTGTATGACATTTTCCTGATCAGATAAGAACAGAGCCATATCTCTCCTCTGATTCCACTATGTTCGTTCAGTCCATGGCTTGAATACAGTTATTTCTTACAGAGGGGAAATTGATCACTTTTGGAATCTGCCCTATTGAGGGATTATTTTCACACTCGCTGCCTGTGTGGTGTGTGAATAATGGCCGTTCCCTCTGCACATTCAGCAAATGTCACATTCACTCACATATTTAATGGTGGTTTTGTTAGTCCAGCCTTCATAACATTTTGATGGTTGTAATTTTTAGAACAAGCAATTTGCAGGCTGCCGATAGTGCTCCTCTCTTAGGCACTTAGGCAGCCACCACAAATACTATAGCAAGCATATTATCCTAAAGTATTAAAAATAAAAAGCCCTACTCCTGAACTGCCAACATTTATTCTATCAGTGATCGAAATCTCTTTCCTCTCCATTTCATTATTGCTGGTTTCACAAGAAACGCATTATACACGCAAATGAGTTGAGCGCATTAACTTACACAGGAAAAGATGCAATTTGTAGCGATGATGACGGGCGTGAGAGAAAAGAGATTGTAATTTGCCATGAGGATAATTGCCTTGAGAATAACGATAATGGAAGCAGACAGAGTTGTTCACATTGTGCCCTGATAAAGACGGGTGTCCTCATATATGCTATCATGTGTACACCCTCTATCTGGAGTGGAGGAAGGAACACCCAAAAAACCTTGAAGTGTTACCAGTGGCAACCAGGTCTAACCTGGTGCAATTTGTGGTAGATTGAAGGAACTGACTAGAAACCTTTATTTTTCAGTAGTTGACAAAGGTCTGACCTGCAGTGTTCCTTCTAAGTGACACGTCCACACAGCGACTGCAGTTTTTGGAATTGTTTTTACTGCATTTGCAGGGACGATATTGGGACATGACAATTCGTTTGAGGGCTGCAAGTTGTAATCTTAGGAAGAGCTCTATTTTGTTTCCGCCCTTGAGCATGGTAGGCTACAGTCCTTAGTCTGAATTTCTCATCGTTAAATGATAACGAGTGGAATGTTCGTTTGTAGAAGGGATGTCAACTGTCATTTAAACGCTTGCAATTACAAACTTGTAAAAGTTTTCATTTTTAATTTCTTTTTTAAATACATTTTTTGGTGGTGGAACTGCTATGAGATCTCAGCAGTCTAGAAACTGAAAAAAAATACAGCCTCAGTTACAGCTAGAAAACTACTGAACATCTCCTGTGTTCTCATCTGTGGACGCGGGCGTGCGTGCGTGGGTATGCATCCATAGTTTAAAACGAGTGAAAACGTCGTGTATTTCATATATTTTTTCATGTCCCAGTTTAGTCAACTTGGAAAAAGCCATTGCTCCATCAATAAATAATGTATTGTGTGCGTGCACATTGTGGATGTGTGGTTTGGTTTACGCTTGAGGTAGGACAGCTGGCAGGTGTGAGGCTGCTCCCTATCCCAGGCTTCCACAGTGCCACTTAAAGATAGTTCTGTTGCAGCTTCCATCCATGTTATGGATATTTATGCATTTCTGCAGGCACATTGACATCCTTGCACAGTATGGTTACACAATTTGGTTACACAATTTCAAAGGTACTAAAAAAACTTTTTCACACAGGGTGATATTTGAACTGCAATAGTTACAGTCAGCACTCCTCCTCCAACTACTGGATGTTTAATTTGTGAAGGCTTTGGCTGTATTTTTGGTACTAACTTGCAAGAAATTGAATGCTGCGTTTAAGTGGTATACAAGTACATTTAGCTATTAAGGATATGGTCCAGTCATGAATATGTGTGGCCCTAGGTATATTGTTGTTATTATTGCTACACCTGATATGAAAACTCACTATAAAATGAGACATAAACCCTGTATATTAGGATTCATTGATGAGGAGCTAATGTAGGCTAACCCACAAATATCCCCTTATTAAAAGTCTTGCCAACTCTCAGTATGTGAACACCAGTCAATCAGCTGCACAGCTGAGCAGACGGGCCCTTTAGCAGCTCCGATTCCAGATCCATCTGGTGACGCTTATACAGTATTTACACAGTTCACTGCTCCCATTTTAAAGGTCATGTTTATCATTATCAAAGACACTATGGAAAAGCTCAGTTTAGATCCTGAACTAATTTCATTTTGTACTGTCCCTCTCTGCCAGCTGATTATAAATTCTTCACATAGCATATCTCCTGAAAACCTGTCAAGCCTATCTGCTTTTTTTTAAGCTTTGCTGTCAGATATGCACCTTCTGACTGTCCTCAGCTTTCCTGCAATTAAGATGGCCGCAGTCGCTCAAGTGGACTGAGCTGACATGGGTCAGGAAAGATAATGAGAGTGCCTCCCAGAAACTAAACATAGTAGGTTAGCCATGTTCCAGTCCTTAAGTGTTAAAGGCATGAAATGAGTCAGCCTGGTTACAGCTCTAGTGTTAAAGATGTATGATTAGCGAGCGTGGGTACAGCTCTATAGTGCTAAAGGGGTGTAATAAGTCAGTCTGAATCCAGATCTGCAGTGTTAAATGTGGTATAATGAGCCAGCTTGGTTCTAGCTAATGATATGATGACCCTGGGTGGTTGTAGCTTTACAGTATTAAAGGGATATTATAAGCCAACCTGGTCCCAGAGCTACCATATAAAAGATGTGGGGTCTGTCTGTCTAAAGAACAGAAGCTCTTGTGCGCCTGGATTGACATGAGAAACTGTGGCTCTGGCACATGGGCCAGTTAGATCAGAGATCAAAAACCGTATGACTGGAGGAGCAAACAAAGCATGTTTAAAAACGCATTTATTCCTACAACTGAATCAGTGGTGTGTTGTGGGTGCGGGATTAGAGAACTTGGAAGATGTGGTCCTTTGTGCTTTCACACTCAGTTCAGTGTGGGATGTTGATTTATAATTATGGAGAGTGAAACGATACATTAGCTGATGCATCTGCAGTCACCCGGAATAAAATGCTGTGGAACCCAAACACCTTTCTGTCATGACAGCAAATAAATTCTCGATTAAATATTGTTATGTCCATCGATAACATGGCCAGCAGTTTGCACTCTGTCTTGGCCTCAGCACAAATGTTTATATGCATCTCTTCATCAGAGTCATTATGGTCTCCCTGGATGCAGTTGTAACGATATTGAGATCTAAAATGCCGCATGACCTAAGTGGGAGCTATTTACAGCCTAATGTTCCCCTGTACGTGACATCCAGCCTCTCACACCTTCTCTCTGCCCTTCTGCAGCCGCAGGCTCCTTACAAAGGCAATCTTTACCGTCTGGCTTCTCTGCGTCAGTTTGCTTTTTATTTTTTCACTTACAGGAAAAAAAAAAAAAGAGACTAAACCTGCCTTTTTAGAATGGGTAAACGGGCCTTTAGAGAAGGGCCTCATGGTTCGCAGGTTTGTGCAATACCTATCCATTAAGCACAATGTTTGATAATCCATTATGCTAGCTAATATCATGGAACTTAGTTATAGGAAAACTGGCAATAATTTGATCACAGGCAATATTTTTTTCTAAAAGGTTGACTGAACATGGTTCCGTTTTTCTTTTTTTTAATCCACAGATTTCCTTGTACATCAGAATCATGACAAAAAACACACACAAAACATCAAAGTGGACCTTTGTTCAGTGTGGCTGTGCTTTTCAAATTAAAGCTTATGGGAAGTATGCACTTTGTGGGGAATTGTGTTTTAATTTGGGCAGGCTGCGTTTGTGGATTATAGCCGTGGATTGGCAGTGCCAAGAAGCTTTAATTTAGAGAGCCGTAGAACTTTAGCGCTTGTACGGGTTATCCTCTCACTGTCACAGCCCGCTTAAACCATCACAGAACCGGATGGGAAATGGTGCATAGCTTCTCCAGCTCTCAGTGGCAGCTCCAAATATCTGACACGCTTAGCACTGAGCCATTAGGATAACGTTCATTTCCTTCTCCTGCTCCCTGACGCCCCCATGTTTTCAAAGTTGGTAGGCTATATCTTCAGCGGGGCGGAAAATTATAGTAGTTAGTGACGCAATTACCACCTGTTGTGGTTGTGTGATTTGCGACATTGTGTGTTGGAGCCTTCTCCTTTTGTTTGTTGAAATAAGTAGGCACATGAAGCAGACTCTCGTGAACTCTCTCTTTTTGTTTGAAACATAAGCAAAACTGCAGAAAACAAAGGGAACAGAATTATGAACTCTCAACTCAACTCTATAAGACCTCAGTACACAAACATGATTTAAATTATATTTTATAATCAATAAAGCTGATTCCAACAATGTCTTCAGCCAACACCCCTCTCTGTTGCAACACCACAACGCTTCCTCCCTGTTATGTGATCACTCTGCTTGTTTTGTTTTCTGTTGCATTGTGAATGTGAATTCCTACCCTCCACAAGTAACATTTAATAAAATCAGTATCCATCCATGAACCTCGCTGAACCCTGCCATGGGTGGCGGTACCACATTCTGTCACTGACTTGTTTGGACCAATCGGCATCAGTCACTGAGAATACATAATAACTCTGGTGATTCTTGGGTTCATGAAATGTCACTCTCCCATCAATGGTAGTGCTGTTCTGCATTATTTCCAGGAAGAGTGCTGAATACTGACTAGCTGACAATATGCCAAGCCCCTGATGATGAATACATGACTTGTAACTCTGCCCTTGGTGTGTCTTCACTCATTTAATATGGAAAGTCTTAAAAGGAACATGTTTGTCAGTCTGTGATATCTGAAACTCAAAGCGACCGAGTGGTTTTGATTGTGTGGTTTAATCAATAGTGGTCTGGTAACCAGACCTTGTCAGGTAGTAGTTTCATTTAAAGAAAATGGCCTGGTTCACTACAAGTAATGAATAAAGTACAGAGCAACGAACCACAAGTAAAATGTTTTAGAATTTTCTGTGCGTGAATCTGTTTAATTATTTTCCTTGCCAGCTATTTTCCTTGCCTGTTCTCTTGAAGAAATGTATTTTAGTGTAGATTAAAGATATGCATAAAGTGGCCGCACTAAGCAACAGCTAGAGGGCAGTCTCTTCACATGTTTTTCAAGACCATTGGATTTGAATTCTGTTTCCAAGAACAAACGTGACAATGAAATGATAATCAGCTAAATGTTTCAAATTCAATCGCTAGCTGACCTGTTACTGACCTCTGTCTCTTTCTCTGTCTCTCTTACAGATATCTCCAGAATTTCGTACTATGCAGGTAAGTGTATGGCAAGTTGTAATTTTTTGGGTTGTTTGGAATGTTCCTCAGGAGAATCTTATTAAGTCTTCTACGCTAATGTTACATTCTCATGGATTCCAAGCTTCCAACAGAGCTGGAATAGGTTTGTGACTGTTCTACAAGACCTTGATTACTTTGGCTGGACAGCACATTCTTTAGTCGCCATTTAAAATGAGTAATGTCTCATGTTTCCAGCATATTTAAGTCTTACCTTGTATTGAAACATTTTGTATTCAATATCAATCTATTAAAATTCAGCCGTATGTTGTTTGACATTGCTCTTTTTTGTCATTCAAAGTTAAGGATATCAAGGTTGACTTGAATCCGGGCGTTAATATTCTTGGGACTTTGTGGTTGTGGTGAATTTTAAGCTTGTGCAAGACAGAAAAAAGAGAGGAAGGGGTCTAGGGTGTTACTGACAGTCTGGTCTCTTCAGAAAGGTTTCTGTGTGTGTGCTCTGTGGTGTGTGTGTGTGTGTGTGTGTGCTCTGTGGTGTGTGTGTGTGTGTGCACACCAGTAATGGAAAGGGGATGAGTCTTTTATTTTTGACTAATGTGTGTGTATTAGGCTACCTAATACACTCAGCATAATACCATGAAAACAGAATTCTAAATGGCCATTGGATACATTCACGTTCAGATATCCTGTTCATTTATACTAGCTCGATATTTTATAGTTGTGACGAGCATGAATGGCCTGTAACTCCCCTATTTGGAATGCCCAGTCATATTTATCTGTGCTAATTTCCACAGCTTCCACTATCGGGCGAGTGAGGACAAGCGCATGCTGTCCTCTGAAGCATGTGACGTCAGTATCGCAGTTTGTACGGTTGGGCTCATGCACAGCTTCGTGCACAGATCAACAGGCTGACTTTTTGGATGCCCCATGAGACATTCGTCCCGGCAGACTCAAACCCTTAGTTCCTTGGGAGATGCTGCAGTTGTTGTTGCCCTGCGTGGCTGTCAGCCTCGGTCGGCACTGGCAGGGTCCGGAGTAGATGCCGTACTGTGGGGGCCCATCCGTGCGTGAAGCAGTGCCTTAATAGGATGAGCCATCCGGCAGCCCCAACAGTTTGTTTTTAATGAATTAATTCACAGTTAAAGGACAGTTGATGGGATTAAGCTGTTAGTTATTCATTATACCTTGGAAATTAGATCAAAGACTCATCAAAGTGCCCCTCTATCTGGCAGCATCTGCTAGCTGTTAGATGAAGTGGTCACCACCTCTTTGTAAGTGTTAATTGTTTCAATATTCTATGTCGGTTGGTGAAATGTAGTCTCACCAGGGATTTAGATGTGTCATTAATTTATTGAAATAATTCAGAAATCCCAGGAAATGGATTCTTGAGCTTATTTTTGAGCTATAATGTGGCATTAGTGTCTATTAATTGAGTGCTAAAATAACACGTTATTTTTTAAAGATTTCAATGAAAAGACCACCTGCCCCATCTGCTGACCAGAACGATCTTGATTTCTCACACTACCTCAGCAAGCCTCTGTAAGGCCTTTATTTTTAAACTGTTAGTCACTGTTTAGTTAATAATTTCACATTTCATGTGTAAAACTTGCCAAAAGAATTTAGTTTTGGAGTGGGTCTCTCCCCTCCCCTCTTTATCTGCAAATGTCTTATCACAAGCACATCATAATTCATCACTCACTATGGCTTCCATTATACTGCGCAGTAATTCAGTATTTCACCTTTGTGCATTTTAATGCATTTGTATTCTTTCTGAAATGGCCCTGATGTGATATTTAATGGAGGGGGGGGGGGGGGGGGGGGCACACGATATCGATCATTGGCGTGTACAACAATAAACCAATAAGTTTTAATGAGCTTCTCATGTTTTAATAGCTCTATGAGAATCTTTTTCAAAGGAGTAGCAAGCTTTAGAGACGAAAACATGGTGTACTGATCTGTTCAATCAACACCCGATGCTGACCTTGAGTGAACTCCAAAGTAAGCAAGTCAGGCTGTGCTCTTTTTTTACCCAAACACTGTATGAAGCTCCAGGTCTGTGTAAATAATGACTTAATTCAGAGAACATGATCAGTGAATCACCTCTTATTGTAGTTTAGTTCAGGTTTCTTTGGCTGCCTTTCATGAATGTTGATTAGAAAGAAAAAAAAAAATCTTATTCCTTATAAAATGTATTATATTCCTTAAATTTTGTTGATCATTTTTGTACAGATTTACAGACGTAATTAGGGAAGTCGCTTTCGTCGGTTGAAACCATTGAATATTCTGTCTAAATTCCAAGGGGCCAGTTCTGCAGGGAAGAAAATAATCACCATAAATGTCTGTTCCCTTATGCTCACATCAGAGTACGTTTTATTACTGTGGACGCCTGTCAGTCAACACACACAGACACACACACGCTTCCCACAGACAGAGCACAGCAGTCTTATTATTGTAGATTCTTTCTAAAAAATGGCTCTGACAGTGATCTGAACATTTTTGAACATTTCTATAATTGTATACTTACCAGTATAGTTAAAGCGTAATTATTATTCCCGGTGGAATTGGGCCTTTGCATGTTTCCATGTCACCTTGGGTAAATGAGTAAAGTGAGGGGGTTCACACTGCAACCTTTTGCGCAGGATGAGAATGAAGGTGAATGAAATGGAGGTGTGTGACATGGTGTGTTTTAAGTGGGGACCAGCAGTGACCCAGGCGAATAGAGCTGGCAGCGTGCCAGCAGCGTTGTAAACAGAAGAGGGCTGGGTGAACGCTGGCAAGGGTGAGATTAGAATATTAATGAGGCGCTGTGAAATGGGTCCCCTCTCTCTTTCTCCTTCCCTCCCTTGCTCCTTTTTTTTCCCCTCACTTTCCTTCTGTCTCTCTCTCCCCTCGCTCTCTTTTTCTATTTTGGTTGCTCTCCCCTCCTGCACTGCTCTCACTGCTTCTCTTCCCTCTCTCCAGTCGCACAGACACACACACTTTTCACCTGAGTGCGCTTCACACAACGGCTGCGGTTGCAAACGAGAGCTAAAGGAAGTGTTCCGTCCTAACCCGAGAGGATTCTCTCGGTGAAGATTCTTCATCATAGCCCAAATCCTCATCGTCTCGATACTTCAGGGCTGGATCTTGCTATCAGAGGAGTGATCCCAGCAGGACGTTGGATCTGTTACCAGCGGATTAGTCCCAGCACAATGTTGGCTCCGTTATTGGAGGAGTGCTCACCGCAGGGTGTTGGATCCAAAGTATTGAATGCTTTTTGAATTCTCTGGGAAAAGCTAAAAACTTGAGGAGCATAAAGTATTTCTGTCTGGTGTCGTTTCGCTCCCGTCACGCCCCCGGAGCTGCTAGCATGCTCTCTGGACTGGATGTGAGGAATCTGTGACTGCCGTTCTCAGCGCGTGGATTCGGGTGGGCAACGGGGCACGGGACAGTATGCTCCGGCGGCGGCCTGGCATCGATGTGCTTGTGTGACAGTGGCAGGGGTTGGTTGGCTGTCAGGCCCGAGTCCCAGAAGCAGGTCCCTTCCACATGGAGAGTACAGGGTGCAACCCGTTCCCCCTGTGCTGGACTCGAGGAGCCTGCGCTCACACCTACCTTCCTCATCTTCCTCTTCCTCTTCCTCCTCCGAGTACGTTCACAGTGTGGGGCTGAGACACCGTTTGCTATTTTTGTATGGGATGTTTAATTCGTAAGCTTCTGTGCTTCTGTGTCAGTATTATGTAGTCTAACAAGTAAGCTTCTACTGCTGCTATTATTATGGATATTATTACTAATATTTTTCAGTATTGTTATTGTTAATTTTTGCTAGCAGACACCCTTTCATAAGATAAATAGCAGAACCTATGTTTACATATCAGCGTGCACAGCTGGATATTTATGGAAGCAATTCATTTGACCTTGTTCAGGGGTACTGGGATTCATATGGGAATTGAACCTAAACCGCTTCAGGTCGTAATAATTGGCTCATTGCAGTGTTCACACATATATACCGCTGGATATCCTTGATCCTTATTTCAGTGTCTTTGTCTTGTTCTGACATTTGATTTGTTACCTTCTAATTCTGCCTTACCTTGGAATTTGTTACTTAACATCATGAAGCGTCTGAAGGCAACTTGACAATTTTTTAAATTGTATCTTGAGCAAGGTAGTGTGAAGGTCCTTTGCCAGTGTTATGAGAACCAAATAGAGATGTATGCCCTCAGCTTTGTGAAAAATGTAACTCATAGCTAAACTAATCCCTGTGATGTTCGATGTGTGTGAAATGAATCCTTGGGACATGGAAATGGTTGCCTTGCTTTTCTGGAAAGCGACTGTGAGACATTGTGTTTCATCGCGGAGGGATGAATTCCCATTTGCTTTGTGCTAATTAAACATTGGCTGCCGCTGTTATTAGCGATCCGTCACAGTGGCTGATATCGAGGCCAGGTATGCACCTCAACTACAGCTGTCTCCCTCTCCCTCTCCCTCTCTCTCTTTATCTCTCTCTCTCTCTTTCTATCTCCCCCTCTCCTTCTCTCTCTCTTATGGATATTTCTCCTCAAAGCATAGCATGGCCCATCATTCACTGCATCTCTCCCTCTCACTTAGTCATTAGTACATTGATCAAGTGTTTTCCATGGGTAGGTCATTGTCTTAACTGGTGCATCGTTTTGAGTTTTTTATTTATTTATTTTTTATGATTGTGTGTTTGAGATTGTGTGTTTGAGATTGATTTCAGAGACCACCTGAAATCACTCAGTTCTGCAGGGAGGAAAATAATCTCAGAATACCTTGCCCCAGATTAGATGATGCTGACAGGAGATGAAGCCACGTGACTATGAGTTCCTAATCTGAGTTTGTTTTGTCATCCTTTTCTGAAGATTGTAACTGGGTGTGCACTTTGTAAATTAGTAACATTAGTTTCATTGTGCTTATAATGTAGAGTGATCTTCGTTTGTTGCAGGAATATCTGTGTGCACACTTGTGTTTGTGTGTATGTGTGTGTGCGCGCATGTGTGAGTGTGCGCATGAGTGAGTGTGCGCATGATGTATAATGTGTTGTTATATGTATTATGTGTTACATTTAAATGCATATAATGCGTGAATCTGCATGCTTCTGTCCATGATAGAGAGGGGTTCTGTAATGAAAAAAAGAACTGCTGCTGCTTTCAAAGCAACAAAAGAATACCCCAAAACTTTTCAATTACATCAGACCCAGGAACTACTTTAACAACAGTCACTCTAACTGTCATAATGACTGGTTATTGCAAAGTGCTATTTTGGAAACCGACTGTTTCTAAGAACAGCATACGACAGACGGTAATATTGCAGATTCTCTCAGAACAGCAGTTGACACACAGGGTTGCATGAGAGAGTGAAAGTTTGTGCTTATAATAATGCATTTAACATGGTTGTAGTCAATGTTGGACATCTGGAGCAGGAGTCAGTACCGTGATTTACA
The DNA here is from genome assembly GCA_029718625.1 of Synaphobranchus kaupii. Classification (NCBI taxonomy): domain Eukaryota; kingdom Metazoa; phylum Chordata; class Actinopteri; order Anguilliformes; family Synaphobranchidae; genus Synaphobranchus; species Synaphobranchus kaupii. The sequence continues at coordinate 55,818,957 of CM056382.1, forward strand.
TATGCACTCCAATTTATACTGTATATTGCTAGCATGTATCATGTGGCTCCGAGCTGTACATTAGTGGGGTACTTTCACCAGAGCACTGTTGCAAATGTACCAACGTTTTTTTTCCTGAAAATAAGCTTATTATGTACTTTTTAACCTTTTGTAATTGGGTGTGACGTGTTTGAACACGCACGAAAGGAAAGGTGGCTAAGCAGAGTTCCCAGATGATCTCCGGCTGTCACTGGAGGAAATACTGCCTTTGCTGAACTCTGGACTTTGGCAGAAATGACAAAACAAATTTTGCGTTTGACCTTTGTCTGTTTTTTTTTGGCGTTTGACCTTTTTGGCATGTGCAATGTTAGTACATTAGAACATGCAGGCCTTCCTGTTATTGGTTTTAGTTCTTGATCCACTGGGCCATATTGCAGCCCTTTATCAGAAATATGCAAAACCAGCTGTGGATAATGAATGCGTAAGTTTGAACTAGTTTAAAAACCGGACCTTTTCTGTTTTACACGGTTGCGTATTTTCAGTTTAAAATTTTCCTGTTGTTTGCAGAGTATAGATGTAGCCATTTAATCGTACCTGTTTGCTTAGCATCCTGTGTGAGTTCATTTTTCTTTTGGAGAACTATTGCATCAGCCAGTGTAGTGCCAAGCCAATTGGCATTACAGTTTATTGATGTAAAACATTTGAGATGAAAGCCTCATGGTCTGGGCCCCCCATAGCTAGCAATTACTGTTGTTTTCATAGCTGCCACCTGCTTCATAATATTTGGTTCCTTTCATTTCCTAATGTAGATACAGTCAGTAATTTAGGTTGCATGAACCATTTCTTATTTTAAAGATGTATTCATCTTTGTCTAAAATGCCTGTATAACATTGTTTGCTTTGTGCTTTGATTTATATTTAGCCTATTTATTAAGAAATCATGGTACTCAACACATCATTCAGATATTAGAAAAAGACGTTGACATTAAATTAATATTTTCTAAATTAAATTTTTATTGAATTCTAACAGTTTCCAAATGAATTGTGTGGTTGGCAGTTTGGCTGCTTATGGGTTAAAGTTCCACTGGTTGTGCAGGTGAAGAAGTCCCGCCTTGTGAGCGGTGCTGTGGGCGGAGCCTCACTAAGCCATGCTGCAGTGCTTATTTACTGTAATCGCGTCTGTGAGCTGACCTGCACGCCAGCAGGCTCCTGTCTAAGCAGTTGCGGCAATACCCTCTGGAAAAGGGCAGTTTTGTAATCGCTCCGTGCCCCTTGCTCGACTCCACAGAGGAAGGCGTAACTGACTGCGTACTTGCTCAAAGTCTCAGTGGAACTGGACGTGACAAGCGGGGAGGGCCGCGGATAAAGGAGAGGTGAAAAGTAAATGGCAGCCAGGTGTTGCGTTAGCCGGGATGTGACGAAATAGCAGAGGAGAGAGGGAGTGCAGCCGAGGCTGGGGTGTACGTTGGCTCCGGTTGGGAGAATCCCTTGGCGGGAATAGCACAAGTTTGCCAGCTCGACTCATGGGTATAGATGCTCGCTCTGGATTTCCACATTCTGTCCCACCACTCATGTTTTCAGATGGCCATGAGTGTGTGTCCCAGCGCGAATCCAAAGTGGTCTGCTCCTGCTGGCCATTCCCGTTCAAAGGTAGGAGTGAGAGAGCGTGTGTGTGTGCGTGTGTGAGTGTGTGTGGAACTGTGGTTGACCAAAAGAGAGGTCAACCACATATATGTAAACCTGTAAACCAAGGGGCAGGAAACAGACTTATAAACACTTAAAGTTTTCCAACCTTTCTGTAATCACATTTGTTGCCCATCTGTTGTTCCAGGCACATTAAAAGAATGCCTCGCTTTAATCTTCTTACTCTATGGCTGTGGCTGTCTGCCTAGGGATAAACAAACATGTTTGCATTTGGTTAGATAGTCTTTTCAACTTTTTTTTGCTGATAAGTCAGAGGGTGTGGCAGTCTTTGCTCTGTGGATTTGAGCATTTCCACACGTTTTACTGAGCGTCTGAGAGTCAGCAGTGTCAGCGGGGGAGGGAGGGCTCCTCTGAGAGGCAGATTGTAGCACAAGGAAGTGCGTGTTTCAGGCTCTCTCTGGCCCGGGGATGTGCTGCTCTTTGTAGTTGGCTGGAAGTTGTTGATGTCAGCAGATGCCGAGGTTGAAGGGGGCAGGAGTCACTGGGTGACTTGTGATTTATCACCGCAAACCACCGGCTGCAGTGCAGACGCCCGCCCCGATGACATCATATGTAAGCACAAAGTTTTGTGCATAGACTGAGCCTGAACGTCATGTTTCACTCTGGCACAAAACATTATTATTACTTTTTTTTTTTTGGGTCTCACTTACAGTAGGCTGCTTTATTTTATATGCTGTATGCTGTGGAGAAAGCCCCTGTATTAAACATAGTTATTGTGATGGCCCATGCAGGTGAAGTTGTTGATTGCATTGAGTTTGTTGTGGTGATGTCACCGGTAATTGTCCCACGTCTGTGTTGATCCCAGGTGAGCTGCATACTGTGGGAGTTACAGCCTGCTTAGTGAATAAATGCAATTTGTTTAAACAGCAAACTCCCTCTTTATTGATTTTTATTTCCAAAGCCGTAAAAACAAGTGTTATATTCAGTTTAATGTTGTTGTGCTATTACTATGAAATTAATCAAGTGCACTATCAAACTTGAACATAGATTACACTTTTTAATACATATTTATGAGATATTTTTGCCATCTTATTTGCATAAAAATGTACACTACCATTCAGAAGTTTTTAATCACTGAGACATTTTTATGTTTTTGAAAGAAATTGATACTTTTATTCACCAAGGTGTCATTAAATTGCTCAAAAAGTACAGTCAAGACATTGATAATCTTAAACTACTATTTCCATTTCATACTATTTATACTTTAGTAATTGTAGCCATTTTTACACATTGTCCCCCATTTTTAGGGCACCAAAAGTAATTAACATAAATTTAAATAATCATTTCATATTTGCTTGCATATCCTTTGCATTCCGTGACTTCCTGATGTTTGTGACACAACAACATCAAAAGACTTGATATCTTATTTCCAAAATATCTTATTTTGATGTTGTTGGGTCACAGACATCAGGAAGTCATGGCATGCAAAGGATATGCAACCAAATATGAAATATGATGACTTTATTTAAATTTATGTTAAGTACTTTTGGTGCCCTAAAATGGGAGGACTGTGTAAAAATGGCTACAATTGCTAAAGTATAAATAGAATGAAATGGAAATAGTAGTTTGTACGATTATCAATGTCTTGACTATATTTTTGGAGCAATTTAATGCTACCTTGGTGAATAAAAGTATCAATTTCTTTCAACAACATTAAAACGTCTCAGTGATTAAAAACTTCTGAACGGTAGTGTACATTTTTATGCAAATAAGATGGCAAAAATATCTCAAAAATATGTATTAAAAAGTGTAATCTATGTTCAAGTTTGATAGTGCACTTGATTTATTTCATAGTAATAGCACAACAACATTAAAATGAACAGTAGTGTATGTGTATTTTGAAGTGTAAAATATGTAGGAATTTTCTATATATGTGTGTGTGTTGGGGGGGGGGGGGGGGAGCGTGTGTGGTGTAGGCTCTATTTACATTTTTAGTTTTAAATTATTAGGCCTATACATGATTAATTTCCAAACAGGGGTAAAGACATGCATTGAAATTCTAGCAGTATGTTATGTATAAACCTGCCTGAAAAGTGAATCACTATGCTTCACTCTTGACACCATGATTGGTTAAGTCATTAGGTCATTTCCTATTTTGTGTTTTGTCCTCTTTTTCTACTTATGTTCAGCAGTGTAATTATGATAAATTTCATTACATTATCAACTAGTACACTCCCCGGCAGAGGGAAGTGATTTGTTTGATGTAGACAACACCTTAGGCAGTGTCCTTGCAGGTGCTGTCAGTCTCTTTACTGTTTAAGATGCACATTTTTACATGTTCTTCACTTAAACAGCTGGGTGCTTTTAGCATTTCAGGTTTAGTACATATAGCTTAAAGGTGCAATGGCCCATTGGGGAATTGAACATGGAACTTTGTGGCTATACGCTCAGTTCCTGACCAATTACAGCACATTGCTGCTGTTTTTATTAACCTGCCACATAATAGTTGCCTGGAGTGAACCATATGTCCTGTCATAATTTATCAGTATCTGCATCTCAATCCAAAGCCAGTGATTATGATGCCCACATGCTTTCCTGTCATTGAACAAACAAACAAAAACGGCTTGTCCTTTTAAAATTCTAGTGTTAAATCACTCTGAAATGTTAATTCCCAAATTCACTGGCATCATCTATACCAGGGCTCCCCAACCCTGTTCCTGGTGATCTACCTTCCTGTAGGTTTTCATTTCAACCCAAATTTGGCACACCTGATTATACTAATTAGCAGCTCAGATAGATTTCTAGCTGTTAAATGAGGTGTGCTTTGTTAGGGTTGGAGTGAAAACCTACAGGATGGTAGATCTCCAGGATTAGGGTGGGGCAGCCCTGATCTATACAAATTAATTCATGAAGTGGCCATATATGTGAACCTAAATAATTGTGCGTTAATTTTTTACTATAATCTCCTGCTCTCTGATCCTAATGTGATGAGATCGCCTTGTCTCATCCTTCTAATCATTAGGGTCTCAAGATTATTCCTGTCATGGGGGAGCACTGACACAACCAGAGCATTTTTTAAAAGAAATGTGATAGTAGCACATAAAGTGCCCTGGCAGAGAATCGAAGCCCTGGCCGCCCGGGGGGCTGAGAGTCGGCTGACGACTGCACCACACAGTCTCACTCCTTTTGCCCAAAGAGTTGAAGTAACATGAAATGGAGGACTTTTCTGGCTCAATAATCCATATGCCCCAAAATGTCTGATCCAAGATTTGTTTGCCTAACTGTAATCTAACCATCATGTGAAAAAATCTGGATCTGATCGAATGTATTTTGCACCGTGATATTAAATGGGAAAACATGTAATATTGTGCAAAATATGTCTCAAAGGGAATACATGAAAATTGTGGATAGATGTGGGCTTGCGTACTTATAAAGACAAAGGATTATTTAAAGACGGAACAGATTGATATTTGACCACAATTCCTTTGAGCCGGGATAAAGGGTTTTCTAATGGAGCCCCAGATGGCCCCATTTTTTTCATAGGTTTTATTTGATCAGTTTAATTGGAGTGAAAATTCAGTGGCTTTAGTCTGTATGTATAATCTGCTTTTGAGCATGTGTTGACTGTCAACCCGGTCGCATGCATTTGTGCATTCAACTATTAGACATGCTGTAGGTGCATTGCAGTTGTAATGGAGGTTTTTATTAAGCTTCCTCCAGTCTGCACGTTTATAAAGCGTGCAGATTCAATTGCAAGGTGGGTCACAAACATTGTGACTTCAGAGGGGTATTTGGAGCATTAATGTGCCATTCAGCCTTCATAATTAGTCAAAGTCAGTTGGAGGATTGACAGGAGGCTGCCCAGTCAGAGCTCATTAAACCATTACATTACATTATAGGCATTTAGCAGACGCTCTTATCCAGAGCGACTTACACAACTTTTTTTATCATGTTTTTACATATTATCCATTTATACAGCTGGACATATACTGAAGCAATTCAGGTTAAGTACCTTGCTCAAGGGTACAACGGCAGTGTCCTACCTGGGAATCGAACCTGCAACCTTTCGGTTACAAGGCCAGTTCCTTAACCATTATACTACACTGCCGCCCAAAACCAAAGCTTGTGATCTCAGACACACAAAGATGTCTGAACCCATTCAGTGCAAACAACTGGTACATGTTTGCCTAGGGCCGGCATGAATAGATGATGCATTACGTCCCCATTTTCCAAATTGTGCTTGACATGCATGGGTAAATAACATGGAGAGTGTTGCAATAAGGTGCATTGGTCTTTCCTCGGTCAGATATAGAAAGTTGAGTGTGTGGGGAATGGATATTTAAAATACAGTTTTACTTTTTCCTGTTTTTCTCCCCAAGTCGGAAACATTCCAACATATTTTTTCCGATACTTTTTGCCACAGCCGCCATCGATTTGGGAAAGTGTACTCAAGCGTACACGACTGTCCACCACATGATGCCATCTGCCACTTCTTATCACACCGCAGCTTTTAGATCTGACTCGCACAGACATGAGTAGAAGGAAAGCGCCACAGGCAGACTTGGAGGTGTGCGATAGGATGCTCTCATCCCAACCACTGAAACTGGGTGACCCTGGGTGACACTGGGTGACCCTGGAGACAACTGTGGACCGCCGGCCACACTAGGCACTGGCAAGGTCCGATTTTATACCAGACAGCATGGGGCCTATCCACACATTAGTATAGTGCCTTAACAGGATGAGAGTCTCTTGATAAACAGTTGTGAAAAGCTTGGGACCTTCTTGTTTTTGTATGAGAATCCCCCACTGTCTGTGCTGTAACCTCACCCTGTGCCTTTTCTCCTCTTCCCCCCCACCCCAAACAGAACATGACAGACCCCTAGCACACAGCAAAGGTATGGCGGCCGCCTACCTGGACCCCCGCCCTGAACCACACCCTGGGCCTGGGTGCGAAGTCGCGGCTCAGCATGGGGACGGACCGCCCCCCCGGGGGCTTGGACCGCGTCCTCAAGGTCTTCCACTCCTTCGAGACGAACAGCGAGCCGAGAAGCTGGGCCAGTAACATCCGGCATGGGGACGCCACTGATGTCCGGGTGAGAGGCTGGGGGTCAGAGGCCGCGCGGCTGGGTGTCAGGTGTCACTGAGAGATACTCGTACACATGCTTTTGTGCAATGACATCATGGACCTGGGATCAGGTGTCACGCAGGAGCCACTTAGGAATAGGACTGTTGAAATCAGGATTTCTTAATCTCTTGTCTGTTGTGTAAAGACAATTTGAAACATGCTTATTTGTTGTCGTTGTTCTTGAAACGTGACGGCACAGTCGATGTCACAAGAAGATGAAGCCATTCTGTCTCACGGTCCCTCGTGAGTAAGCAGTGCATGCAATGTGATTCCGTCTTAACACAGTCCACCTCCCGTTGCAGTTATTTCTCTGTGACGCTACAGCAGAGAATCTATTCAAGGCATTTTCCAACTGCAGCGTTTATAGCTTACCAAAATCTATAAACTTTCAAATCTTATGTGGTATATCCACTCCTTGTGAGATAATAATCCATCCATTTTGAGCTTTTAATATGGGGAGAAGATAAGTGTTCCTGTGGGTACCATTGCCATTTGGTGCTGTTTGTAGTGACAAAATGGCGGCATCATTGCAACATCAAGGCAAGTATTGTCTTCATACCAGTTGTAGTGAGTTTTACTTATTTTACAGCTGTTTTGCTTGAAAAGAACAATTTATATTGGCATACTAAACATTGACAGCTTTATCTTTATGTGAAGATAACAGCATGAGGATTTTACCCATTATGAGTGCAGACACCTTGTCCGGGGACCATTGATTTGTGTGACGAAATGTCCAAATTGACCTTGTCTGTCTCCGAGTGGTGAGATCACATTAGCAGGGAGCACTTGTGCCCCTGGCAAGTGGCCAGTTTTTAGTTTGAAGGGCTGTTTAGTTCGGGTCTAGAGGGACACGAATCTCACAGGTTTCACATCTCTTTAAGCCAGGAACACAGAGACCCGGGGAGCTAAATTGTTCAAGTAGAGACGATAATTTATTTGATCCGGTTGTTAAATGAAAACCCGCTGATGTTGTGGCCCATCAGCACCCAGGTTGAGTAGGCCTACGGATGTTGTAGCCCTTCGGAACCTGGTAGTATCTGTAGCCACACAAATATTGTAGCCTTGCTGCTGGGAATGTTTTTAGCTATGAGCTGAATTGTAAGAGCAGCATTACGTTATGTCCAAGCCTATGATGGAGGCCGACCGTTTTCACATCAAGCTTTCAGATTGTGGTGGTGCAGCCCACAGCACCCGGTCATGCGTTATCACATTCCACTGCCAGGCCTATCTGTGAGATGTCTGGAACTTCTGGCAGGAATTTCCCACAAATCAATCACGTAAATGTTATCTGATATAGATTTTTGAACGAAGGAAATGTGATGGAGAATGGAGATTAACTTATTTGAATGAGAAAGAACGTCTGTTTTACAGAACATATCACAGCCATAATGAAACTGAACAAACTCTTGGTATGTTTTTCCATTTTATCCTCTCATTATTTAATTTCTATAAACGTTTTGTCTTAAGATATCTATGTTGGAATCACTTTTGCTTAAGAGAACGTCTTTTGGGAATAATTTTCATGAGTCTGGTACTGTTCGTGCTGTTTTAGTCCAGCTGCAGCACCAATAGGTGACATTGATCAGCACATTAATTTGCCATGAAGGTTTTGCAAAAGAGGGTTATTAATTTTGTTTCTCAACCCTGCTTCTGGGCATCCGCTGTGTATGCTCATTTGTGTTCCAACCATAATAATAAGCTGTATTGTATTGAGCTGATAATTGTTCTTAATTAGGCACTTTTACAGTCTATGGTAGGACAATTTGCTTTAAAGCCTCTGAAAGCCACATTATGCCAGAAATAGCTATGTATGCCCTAAAAAATAAACGTCCATTATTAACATCCCAGGAATTTCAATTGGTCAGACCAGCTTATGCTTTCATTTACTGTACTGTATGGCATATAATTCCAACTGAAAGTGGTTCCATTTTTCATTGATTCAGTTACAAACTGACAGGTGAAATCAGTTGGGTCCTATTTGCTGAGAGTGTGGAAACCTACCTAAAACCATCTGATGAATGGAGTTTACCCACAGCATGGCAACAAGCCAAACCTGCATTGCGTTAAAATAAGTTTAACCGTACAATTATGGTAGAACTTTAACGCATTTTCACCAACTGTAATTTATCAAGAGATTGGCTTTGACAATAGTGTATACACAGTGGGCCCCCTGGACCAAGGTTGGGAACCGCTGTATTAACTCACTGTAGTCTGATAGTCACAAGAGCATAATGCATTATGTAGCATAGCTTTCCCAGTCAGTCAGTCCCATTATCTTCTGGGACTTTTAGAGATATGACTGAGACAGTGACCTGAAATTGTCAGATGTCTTTATATTGCATGGCTAAAGTCTCCCCTCCCTAGGCAAAGTCATTGCAGTGGCCGTCTGCCTCCAGGAAGTATTGTCTCCCACAACATGACAGTGTGTGGACATTCTTGCTCTGTCCCTGGAGAGGACACCTCCAGAGATTTGCTAAGACTCCTCTATTATTCTGCTTTACTACACCAAACAAACAAGGGGACTTTCAAAACTCTGTACCTTGTGACCTTTTTTGACCTCTCTCGTGAATACAGTTCTGTCAGTGGTCTTTTCAAGTGTGAGCCAGAAGAGGCTTTGAAGTGTCGATACTCTAATCAGATTTAATTTCCTTTCCTTTCTTTTATGAAACACGCTGACAACTGAGGCCACGGGGTGTCCTAGTCACATGGCCAGCATATCTGATAATGGCAATGATATCATGTTCCTGAAATCCATTCAGAAACCTGCCTGCTAAACTGACTCTCTCAGCCAGACCTGGAGCTCTTGCCCTTCCCCAGTCCCCTCCCCCGTATGGGTGTCATATACCTTTAACATTGTACAGCTGGATACAGGCTAGCACAAGCTGGAGTCAAAGCTCTTCCATTGTGTAATTCATGTGCTGTAGCGAGTGACGTCACGCTGAATGCGCATCAGATTGAAATGACTGCTCAGGTTCTCCGTCTCCGACACAAGAACACATGAATACTATTCTAACTCTGGCTGCTTGCTATGAACGCTCTTTCATCACCTTTGTGTATCAAAAGCTTGAGCCAATCTCAGTCAAACAGTTAGTCTATTTAAATCTGGAAAGTGGTGGCCTGACAGACAGCTAAACCCTCAGCGCCCAGATTGAGGGCCGTTCTTGCCGCGCCACTTCTACATAATGACTGTTGTTGTCTGTTCTCCCGTGGGGAGGGTACTGTGTTATCTCAGAGGCTTTTTAACTTATCTCGGTTCACAGGGAAAGGCTTGCACAAGTCTGCAAAACCTGCGAGATGTTTTAGTGACCAGATAAGTTACATGGTATGACTGACGTGACCTTTAACCTCTTTTGTTCATTGGCTGACAGGGCATCATCCAGAAGATTTTGGATATCCACAAGGTGAGGTTTGTGTCCTGCTTTGGGCTCCGCCTCAGCCGCCGGCAGTCCGAGGAGGTCCATTGGCTCCACCCGGACATGGGCGTGTCCCACGTGAGGGAGCGGTACGAGCTGAAGTGGCCGCAGGAGGAGTGGAGGTAAGCCACCTATAAGAAAGCAGGCATTATTCAGGCCGTATGGTCCTGTTTCAAAATGGTGTACGTACTTATCAACCTCCTGGTAACAGAATTAATTGTTTTAGGAGCCTTTGCCCAAACAGTTTACCAGTGGTGTTTCGGAGGAAGGCAATCTGCCCGTGTTGCCATGGAGATGCATGCATCATTAATCGTTGGAGTTTGGGTCTTGATAGTGGTAGCTGTTTAAACCAGGCAGACTAATTATATGGCTGAAATAACTGCCACTGCCTTCGTAGAGCCTTTGGCTTTGAGATGGGCGTGCCTTCTGTGTAGCAGAAAATTCTACAAATCCACACTTCAAAGAAAAAAAGGCTCAGGCGGGTGCCCTGTGATTGGCAGTGCAAGCATCTTCAAACGTGAGCTCTTGGGTGCCTCCGAGTTTATTTACCTGTTGCACTACTAATTAATGAACACGAAGGGTGGGATAGCTGTCAGGTTTTTTTTTTTGCCGAACGCTGTTTTCGTTACTCAGTTCTCCTGTCCCGCCCGTCCGGTATTCACTGTGATTGGCAGGTGGGTGGGAAATAGCAATCTGACAAAGTTACATGTGAAACCTTTTGGAAAAACTTTTGGAAACTCATTAGTGGGTATCTTCCCTGTTTTCTTTATTTCTGTCACTATGGGAACACAGATTTAAAGCACTTTGTGCTTGTGTTCCTTGTGTGGAACAAAGTGAATTTAAAGAAATACGTTGGTGTGCTCTATCACCTGTTCATAACTATCTGATAACAAGTATGCTGGAAAGGTAGAAATGACCCTGCGGTTCTGTAAAAATTAGGACTTAAATTAAGTAGGAGAAGGAGCGTGGAGAGAGTTATGTGGCGATCAAACATTTTCTGATCGGATTTCACTGTTTGGAATGGATTTTATCAAAACTGAAAAAGAAACTGAGATCATTCTGATCTGAATTCTGTCTAGGTAATCTGATCTTACCTTCATGATTGAATATGGCTGACACATTTTTCAGATAAAAACCTAAGAGTTTGAGAAAGTTCTGATTCAAATATCTGAATAGTCCTCGTCCTACTAGGACGGTGGATTTGGAAAGTTGAAACTTGTGAGTAATGTAATTAAGGTGAGCATACAGTGTACTCAGGAATATACATTTAATTTATATTGAAGACTATTCATTGTAGCACCACAACTTCTAATGTTATAAAGTGCTCAGTAGCTCCAAAGAAAAACAATAGTTTTAAAAAGCAGGCACTGTTGCAAAACCTAAATATTCATGAATGCTACTTCTCCTGTCTGATTTTTTATTCTGTTTGAAAATGGTTTTGTTTCACTTTGCTTGGATGCTGCAATAAATGTGTAAAATCATTTAGATTTAAATTATCCTGGATTGCAAAATGGAGGATTACAGAAACCTGATCATTTTGATTCTTCTCTTGGTGTGGAAACTACATCAGGTCCTTAATTTCAGGCATGCCCGCTCTGGGTTGTGGTACCTTGCAGCCCAGCAGGTTTTCCAAGCTGTAGGCTCAGATTGCAGGTTGAGGACTGAGAACTGAGAGAGATCCTCAGAGAACTGTTTTACAGAGAACTGTCGCAAAGACAGTAAAAAGCGCTATACAAAATAAATTTAATTGAATTGAATCCTCTGCCAGTGTATTTAAGTGTATTTAAGCTTAATGGCCTGATAAAATGTTAATTTCCTCCATGCAAGTTGGCCAGGATCTTGTCATCCCCAAAACAAATAAATCACATGATTCACATTGGTTCAGTTAAGGCAGTAATTAGTGTAATTTAGTGGTTATGCTCTCAGGTCCTGGACTTGAGCCCTCAGGAATGCCCATTCTCTCCACTCCCAACACACCATTCTCTCCAACCCACAATCTTCAAATATGTCAGAATCCATCCTTACCGAAAACAAATTAGATGTAGCCCTCAATAGCACCACCTGCTGTGCTTACCTTAAACTACGTCTTTGTATAGACCTGTTACAGCTGACCCAAGGTCACTGTAGAGTGGCTATATTTGAAGATATATAAGATAATCTATTTTAAAACAGCAGACAGTGGGACGTAAGACAGTCAGTTCTTTATTGTGATGAACAAGTCAAATATAAGTACCTGGCAGCTGTTTGAAGGCGTTGAGTGATTCCACCTTACAAGCTGACAGATGGTTCAGGCTGTAGAGCAGGGGGAGTTATTGCAGGGATCTCTGCCAGAGTTAATTATACAAGTCTCTCTGGCCTCTTTGATCAGCTCCATGTGAGAGTAGCAACCTCTGGTACATGGTGCAGAGAGAGAGGGACTCGTGCTGACTGCTGTGAACATTTAAAACGCCCATAAGCAGGCAGATGGCTCATGTTGAGGAACAGGTGTCTGCTTTTCCCTATAAAGTTCTCTTTGTTTTCTATATGAGGAACCTTTGGCTGGAACCTTAGTTCGGGCTTGTTTTCGTACAGTACGTTCCAGACTCCTATATAATAAAAAATTCACACTTTCTGTGTACAATTTTAGTGCCATTAGCTGAATCCGGTTTGACAATGACTGTAGAGCATTCAGACCTTAGAGCAGCGGTGTCAAACTCGTTCCATCGAGGGCCGAGTGTATGCAAGTTTTTGTTCTAACCATGCTCTACACCAGCTGATTCCACTAATTATTTCACCTCCTTGGTTGAAGAGCTGAGCTAATTAGTGAAATCAGCTGGTGTAGGGCACGGTTGGAACAAAAACCTGCATACACTCGGCCCTCGATGGAATGAGTTTGACACCCCTGCCTTAGAGCATTCAGCATTCAGACTGTCGTCGTATTTTATTTGCTTTGAGTGCACTGTGGAGTGTTTAAGTGCGTTTGGTAGTGGATGCTACCGGTTACCTTAGAGTTGCGCTAGCATTAGCAACGTGTGTATGTCCAAAAGAAGGGACAGCATGGAATTAGCTGAAAATGGTTTCCATCAATCAACTACATCATGGGTACGTCGTAATTGAGACATTATGTCCAAAATTCCGAACTATCCCTTTAAGGGCTAATGGCTCCTATGTTTCAGTATTTGTTGACTGCTAATCCAGCCCCTTTGCTTGCTGGCTCTGTGACTCCATTGCAAAAATGTTGCAAATTCAGGGTGTAAAAGGCTTTTTTTTTGCCATGTTTTTGCCTTGTGTCAGGAGTGAATTTGACACAGCGGGCCTGAATGAGAGCAATTGAACTGTAGCATGTGTGTGATGCTGAGGTGTGATGCTGCATTTCGCCGTGAAAAGGCTATTTTTCGAGTTGAAAAATAGCCTTTTTAATTCCCTGTCATACCACCCTATTTGGCACTGAGCTTAAAACCTGCTGACTGCAGGAAGATAATACAAATGGTCTCTTGATTTTTTTGACCGGCTTTGTCAGCTGGTCCTGCACTGAGAAAATCTAGGTTACCCATCTGTATTTTACTTGCTCTCTCACTTTTTTCGTCCTCTGTCTCTTTTCTCCTGTTGTATTTCCCTCTACTCCATGCTCTTCTCTTCTTCTTAATTTTCTCTTTCTTATCTGTATGGTCTGTCCCTCCCTCCTTCTTCTCTCCCCTGCAGTAGTCCCCTCTGGGCTGTTAAAACTTTTTGATAGGGGTTCACAAGGCAAGCAAGACAAAAAAAAAAAAAACACTCTCTAATAATGAGATGGATTAGTAGGGTAGGATCCTAGTTGGGTAGGATCCTGGACCAGACGGCTAATCTATCCTGAGAGAGGATAGGATCCTGGACTAGACGGCTAATCTATCCCAAGAGACGGCTAATCTATCTGGTCTACCAGCAATGCTGAGGAAAAACCAATGAGTGAGACTGTCTCACATCATCTGTGATAAAACTTCATAGCTGTATAGCTGCCAGTTTGGATCCTGATAAAAATCTGTACATGTATGTTTGTCCTGTGCGTTAACTGCCTGTGTCTCTGTGGAAGATGTCGCTCCAGGAATGGAATCCCAGTTTATATCAGTATGGACAGTGATAAAATGTAATTTCTTTAACTTACAATCATAGTTTCCATTGTTGCAGCCTGCCTTTTATCCTTTTCTAGGTATGAACTTCGGATTCGCTATTTGCCAAAGGGATTTCTGAGCCAGTTTGCTGAAGACAAACCAACACTAAACTACTTCTACCAACAAGTAAGTCAGGAACACACTGGGGTGCATTCTTACATGTGAAAAAAAATATTCCAGAATCTGTTTTTATTTGATGTGGTGAGAGCTTTGTGTGAGGTTGACTGCTGTTATATCTAAAGTAAATAAACTTGAGCATTTTCTGAACTAATTCAAAACCCAGTAGAACCATCCAACTGAATGTATACCCTATTTAAAAAAAAAAAAAATGTGTTGTTGTGGATATGAATTCACACTGGTATGACTGTAGGTATGACTGACCCATTAGATTATATGTTTAAAACCCCTTCTCAAGCGCCACTTTTTTGAACACAAGCCCAAACATAAAATGGTTACTGTTCTGGAACCCCTTTGACTACAGGCATAATCCTGATCTCTTCTGTAAGGATACCTTTAGGAGTTTGTTTTCAAAGAGTCAGAATTACTCTAAGAAGTTTTAGTGAAACAAAGTAACAGAAGCTCTAACACAGTGGAAGTGGAAGTTTTTTTTCTCGCCTAAAAGATTATTATAATTTTTTTTCCTGCCGGGATAAGGATAGTGACTTTACCGTGATTCGGTATCGTTTGGGAATTTCCAGAATGCATAGAGCATAATAGGAGTCGTCGTTTTGATCAAGCCTGTTTTACTGTATGTCATGTTACAAAATAAGGAACCGTTGTCGCTATAACATTGGGATCGTAAAATAGTTTATAGAGATAGAATTGTGAGTTTTAACATTTTCAAACGGTATATTCTGTGATTGAAAATGTCTTTGTAAAAAACAAATGCAAGGAATGCAAACAAAATAAAAGCACTATTCTGGCCGGTGTCAGTTGAGGCATTACCTCTAGAAGATCAGTCAATCTTAAACCCCAAATTCTGAGCCCACATGAGAGATGTGCTTTTACTTGTTATTAATATACGTATATATATATATAACTAAATTGTAGAAAAGTAAGTAGGTTAGCTCAAACATTAGTTGTTTGGTGGAACTATCTCTTCATGTTTTATTAAATAGATCCCAGGATCAAAAAGGTGGTTCCTGGATGTAGCTTAGATTCTTCTATCTGTCAGAATGTAGTGTTCTGTCATTTGTTTGTGCCATGGGGCCAGTTGCACATGTCTTTGCATGTTGGTTGGTTATGCATTTTGGTTTGTGAAACGTTGCTTGCCCTTTCCCAGTTGGTACACATTCTGAGATTGTTTTACACACTGCAGGCTACTGCAGACTACTGCAGGCTGTTTGGGTAGAAATTAAATGGGTCAGCTGTTCTGATATTCATTTGGGCGTTCCTAAGGCCTGCAGTTTAAGATAGCGGTGAAAACACTGCGAGCATGCTCAGATTCTCAGTAAACTTTGGGCTTCAAGGGATTCATGTTGGTTCATGTTGTTGTTTTAGTTGTTAATGCAATATCAGATAACTGCAGGATGTTATTTTGAAACGTGTAAACTGTATCTTCGTTATTTGATTGTACAGTCTTATTCGTTGATAGCTATAGCCGCTGAATGACTGTGGCATGTTTTCTAGGTAAGAAATGACTTCATGTTTGAAATGGCACATCAGGTGGACCAAGACACAGCTCTTAAAGTGGGCTGCCTTGAGATCAGGTGACATTCACACCATACTGTGTACATCATCTCTTACCTCTCATTAACAACAATGATTCGGCCATTTCTATTTACAAATCCACATTTTAGACAGGTCATGTTTCAGTAAACAGAACACACACAATAGTTAGCTTATTTATTTCATGCTAACTGCGGTCATTTGTTTTGGATGAAGCACTTCCTGATTCTGAGAGATCTGGTCTGTTCTAAATATGCCTTGACTTTCCCAAAAAGTTACTGTTTTCTTTTTATTTCAGGAGGTTTTTCAGGGATATGAGAGGGAATGCGCTGGATAAGAAATCCAACTATGAATTATTAGAGTGAGTCATTCTGCCTTCTTCAAGTTAGCCATTTAAGTTAGCCGTTATAAATTAAAAGTACATTATTAAAGCTGTTTGATATGTGAGCAGGATAATTTGATAGTTGTACTGAATCATTAATTTCTTTGTGTGCAAGTCTGGTTTCTCTATGGAATAAGTTTTTTTTAAAAAGCATCATGTTTATGTCCACTGTGTCTCTACATATTCCACGTTGTGTTTGTGCCTTTTTGCACCTAGTTTGATACATGCATTTGATATATACAGCGATTGCAAGAATTGATAAACAGATCGAGTTAATATATGTATTCATTTTGGCCAAGTTTAGCACTTCCTGTGTTTGATTTATAAGGTTAATCTTACACATTTAGAGGAAGCACAATGTCTGTGCTGGCAGATCTGGACTTCTTCAGGTAGCACACTCTGAAACACCTCCATGCCGTATTTATAGTGGTGAATGACTTATCCACCCTCGTTGCAAAATGTGCCGAAAAAGGACGTCTGATAAATTATACTAAATGCTCTTGGGTGAACTCCACGGAAGGTCAATGCATCAGCGCTCGCTCCATTAGGTGCACTGTTCTATTTGGGTGTTCAAACGGTTTAAATGGATAAAAGTAATTAGTAAAGACAGCAAATGAGCATTACATTTAGCACTCAGACATCTGGTACTCTTGAGCGTTATTTGTTCGGACATAAATTGTCAGATTGACCTGTAAGCTTTAGTTTGAGGTGTTAATTTATTCCACTGGGCGTAATGTGTTCCCAATGAACATACAAGACAAATGTGTGAGACTTTACTTGTCTTACCTTTTACCTCTGATTCAGCTATTTACTGTATCCATTTGCGGTGATGTAGCCTGGATAACACAAGTCAGTTACATAGCCACCACACTCACACTGCCCCTAGGATTCCCTGTAGTTTGCATTTGGCCTGTCTGTTCCAGGCCCCTGGACTCTAAATTGCATTATTTCCAGGTCAGACAGCACCCTGGGCCCATAGACATAAGGCTGAGAACCAGGGCACAGAGACACCATGGCTCAAAATAAACAAGAACTGAACAGACATTGCAGCTCCCTCTAGTGGCAATGCCATTACTGAGGTAGCAGCTCCCTCAACTGCGTAAGGGATCGTAAAATGTCAGTGCCTGCTTCCTCTACCACAGCCGAAAAACGATTCCTTGTCTGGGTGAACGTTAATGAGCCGATGGATAAAGATGAGGCAGACAGACAGCTGTGGGCCACTCTGTTTTTAAGTGTGCAAAAGCAGTTTTTGTAGTGAATGATGCATATCAGTATGTATCGGTTTTTTTCCCACTAAAAAAAAAAACTACTCCCGGTATGTTGTTTGCATATATTTCCTGCTTCTTATGAAATTAAAAAGTAAAAATGGAGGAAAAGAGCTACTTGGAAATGTGCTGTTTGGAAAAATACCATTATGAAATAAAAGTAGTCTTTTGAAGAAAAAAACCCCCTGTTATTATGAAATAAAAATGAAAATAACATGTAACAGTATTGTTGTGAAAATGAGTATGATGAAATAATATTTTTAAGTATATCTGAATTCCTGAATAATATTTCACTTTGGTTTCTGTTTTCCACAGATTAATGAATATTTAATTTCAATTATATTTTTATATAAAAATCAACATCTGCATCACACATATTGGCTTTCAGGCAGAGCCTAAATGACATAGGACCAACTTAACAGCATTTAATTTGTTTCATGTATGAATTCCTTGGCTCTCTATTGCTATTGGGCGTAAATGTATGGTGGAATAGATTATATAAGCTTAATAAAAAAAAATTATTATTGTGCAGGGGGAGGATTTATTGGCCTTTAAACTATCAGCTTCACGCTAGTATTCTCTGTGTAAATGTAAGAGTCCAGTTCCTGAAAGTGTACCACCTCCCTAGTGGCCGCTGGTGTAACCAGCCAACCTCCCGATTCTGTGTGTGACATATTTATGAGTGCCAAGGCTATTTTTCATTAGTCAAAAACAGATGCTCAATATAGATTGAACAATATCAAACACACTTCTTTTAAAGAGCATATGCTGTTCAATCAAACCAGCTAGTGAAAATAGCTGACTTTTTGTGCTTAATGCATTTGGTTGGCTAGCTCATTATTTACACCTCTGCAGCACAGCATTAAAAGGTATCAAACGTGGGAAAATAGACTGTTGCTGCTTCAAAATAATCTTCTACCATCCTGGTAATGTGATTTTAAAAAATGAGCCAATGAATTAATTTGGGAATAGTACACACAATGAAACTGATTTTCTCATTGTGTTAGTTTCATCATATTAATGTAACTTGGGTTTTAAAAAGAAATGAGCGTAATGGTCATTTTAAGTCATTTAACCGTTTAGTTTAATTTTCTTGTATAAAACATGTCCTGGTTGTCATCCGCTTCTTCAGGAAGCAGAGGTACTGCATGCTAACCATTTTAAACAGGTGCAAGTTACAGTACATGTAAGGCAAATGCCACAGTACAGTAATATATATTTCTGGAGGGAAAAGTTAGTAAATGTTAAGAATTTACATCATTGTGTTTATTTTATGTCTTTATTTTCTCTAGAAAAGATGTCGGTTTGAGACGATTCTTTCCCAAGTGTTTGGTGGACTCAGTAAAGGTGAGAGACATTCCTATGTTGCTGGCTCCCATTAGAAAAGGGGATTACTTGCCTATGAATGAAGACATGAATATTGTCATTCATAGCTCCACTGCGGGGAATATTTGGCCTAATTCTGCCCTCTTCTTACTTGTGAAGAAGCTCAGTGGATTAGGGACCTGATCCCACTGCTTTTCTGTCTCTAAGATTTTTTTTTTGTGCATGTTTTTTATTTGATGTAACAGTATACAGATAGCACTGTGTTGGGAGAACTGTAAACATATTTTCTGATTTAATTTAATTCACGAACAAATGCCAGTGAACACAAAAGTTGATATTTTAAGATAATATTTGAATTGCCACTGAACTACCCTGAACACACATTAGATATTTAAAGTCTTAATTGGAAATGACAGATGCAATTAGATTGCTTCCCCTCCTTGTCTCTCAGTTAATCAGAAATATTGTGTGACACAAGCTAAATCAGCTGCTTGTTATGCATATTTAATCAGCGTCTTCAATTTGCACCTCATTAATGGATGGATTGCAATTGATCCAAATGTTTTGGAGGATAAACTAGTGAAGGTTATCTTTATTATTTTTAGTTTACTTGCTCACTATCCTTGAATGACTTCTGCAATATGTCATACTTCAGGCTTTTATCTTTTAATATTATGTAATGCAGTAATTCATAAATCAAACTCAGGCTATATCAACATGCACATTCCCAATGCTTATATACAAAAGGTGTGGCACAATTTATTGTAAATGGACTTAATGAATGAATTTGTTAATCAATTATTAATGTCTTGTAATGATGTTCATGATCTCTCTGAAACGATACAAACATGCATGACATTTTATTTGTTACACTTTATTACACAGTAATTCAGTTCCAAATGTGCAGTGTCCTACAGCGTAAGCAAATCATTATAACATTTTATGATGTATCAATCAAACCCTCTACTGTTCAAAACCAGCTTAAGTTGAATGAAAGTTCAACTTGAGCTTTAACTTCAACTTATTTTTTACATTTTCACTACATTAACTGAAAATGTAAAAAATAGCTAAATACCAGCTGATGCATGAATTGTAAAATTCTTAATGATTAGTTTTGTTATCACAATAATGTACATGTCCATATTGTAAATTATTGCCTCCTATGTTTTTATAGCCTAAAACACTACGTAAATTGATCCAGCAGACGTTCAAACAGTTTGCCAACTTAGACGACGACCAAAGCATCCTCAAATTCTTTGAAATCCTCTCACCGATCTACAGATTTGACAAGGAATGCTTTAAGTGTGCTCTTGGGGTAGGTATTTCATATATTAAAAGGTCTCCCGTTTTTCCAGCCATGGTTAATGCTGTGAATTTGATCTTGAGGAGAAGGCACTATTACATGACAGTGGCACCCTTTATGATTCCTAATGGTCATGAGACCAGCGGACTTTACAGTGGGAGCCCCTACATATTGCAAGCCGTTTTGAAAGAATAGATGATAAATTTTAAAATATTTATTTATTATCTTGCTCAGAAGATAGGTACAGATCGTGCCTGATGTTGTTTTTTTTTTCTTTTTGGTCTTGCCAAACTGGAAATTTAAGATCCCTATATTTAGAGTCAATATCCAGGGCGGTGCGTCTCTCGATGCAAACTTAGTAGCACTGAGAGATTTTGTTGCCGTGGGCATACGGGGCACCTTTGTTAGTAAGGTAGACATGTCTTACTGAGTTTGGTGTCTGGGATAGATTGTAGAAGGAGGGATTTGTGCTACTTATTTGACCCTTTGCATACATTGAAGATAGTAGCACACATTGAAGATTTAAAATGAGAATATTTACACAAGAAATGGAAATCAAAGGTAGGTAATTTAATATTGATCTGATTCTTTTCTGTTACCATTTTGCTTTTTCAGTCTGTTTCTTTTGTCTCTTTCTCCCTTTTTCCTTCAGTTTCCCTTTATATTTTCTGTATCAGCATGGCAGTTAAGTACTGAATAGAAACGGATTATGTGTCTACTTTAATTTTAATATTCAATTCTTAGCGTGTGAAAACATAGAAACATTTCAGAACTTTTTTCAAATATTTCAAATCAAATATGCTTTATGTGCTTTATGTAAATGCATATTGGTTGATCATATCCATAGAGTATTACAGGTAACAGACTAAAACATAAAAACACACAATGATCTATCTCTCTATGTTTCTCTCCGTACTTCTCTCTTACTCATTCTCAGTCTAGTTGGGTAATATCCGTGGAACTCGCCATTGGTCCAGAGGAAGGGATCAGCTACCTCACCGATAAGGGTTCAGCAGTGAGTAACCTTGTGTAGATTAAGAAAATCCATAAGAATATGATATTTATTCTTCTGAATAAATGGTGTTTGCAAAACCATTCAGAAATCATACAAATTCTAACACCTTCATGTACAGAATGTTCCTGTAAAAAATTTTTTATTCTATTAAGAGGGGGGAAGAAAAAAAAAAAAATGACCTGGCAGTATTTCTGCTCAGAATAGCTCAGTGGGTAGAAATCTATCATAGTGGAAAATGACAGAACGGAAAGGATGAGATTGCAAAACGGAGCTCCAGGATAATGTAAAACCGCCTATTAATAAGAGAATTTAGGGAACACTTTCTTACCTGAGGGTGAAAATTATTTTTATAACTGTTAATCCCTAGCATCTAAGCTTGTCTTTCTGTTTCTGCTTGGAAGTGAATGAATTTAAATAGTGCCTTTCAAGACTTGCACAGGGGACAGGGGTGGACTGGTGCGAACTCAGCCTCCATAAATGTGTAGCACCCACCTGGGTGAGTCATTGCAGGAATTTAGTAGCTGAACACTCACCACCCATCAGCTGTGGTGGAGAAGGAGAGAGAATGACCAATTAAACTGGGTAATGACTATATGGCCAGACTGAGAGATCCAGACTAGAACTTTGCTGGCAATTTTGTCTCATTTTGTTGAGCATTCAAGCAGACGGCACAGAGCACCCCTTACTCTGACAACAGGAGACACCGAGAACCAATTACACTGTTGCTTTGACAAGCTACCAAACTGTACACAGTAAGGAAATGTTTAATATTAAGAGCTTTAATCAAGTGGCCACCCAACTCATATTGAACTGTGGGACAGTTTCCCTCTAAAACAGCAGCAAAATGTGAAATGGGTTTTATTCCTCTGTCCCGTGTCCAGCCAATACACCTGGCCACCTTCATCCAGGTGCAGAACATCCAGTTCTCCTGCAGCGAGGACAGAGACGGGAAGGGCGTGCTGCAGCTGGATGTGGCCGGCACTCCTGAGGTATGGAACAGTGCAGACACATTGCCGTAAACTGTGACCTACGGAGTAACTAGTAATACCCTACTCTGGAGGCTTCCACATCTCTTTTCACTGTAGAGCTAGTTCATTAAGCCTCTTTTTCACTTTAGAGCTGGCTAGAGAAACAGATTGATATATTAAATGTAGCCTGAGCTGGCTGGCCCTATGCAGAACCATTTCCCATTACACAAACCTCAATTGAAACCGTAATGCATGAGATGAGATTGACCGTAATGCCGAATGCCCGCCTCTTCCCAGATTGAGACATTTTACAAAGCTGAGGTTCTTCCCAGAAAGAAATCGACTCTGCTACTTGTGTCTGCCTCTTGTTTCTTGCTGTGCTCAGCTGTCGCCCTGTGCTCCTTTCACTCTCTTCTGTGTTAGAGGAATCTTTGAGTGCTTTTTCACATGCTCCAAAGTTCAGGCCAGTTCAGTTTGCATAATTGCTCCCACCATATCGCGCACCACCTAGTGGACATGCAAAGAACATCAGGCTCATCCCTCTGTTAAGAGTTACATGTCTGATTTGCAGGGCTTCGTTAGGATTATTTGAAGACTCAAGTACAGCAGTTAGTTTCCGATATGGCCATTATTTTAACTCTCATGCTCTCTCAGCCCCTCATGGTGACGACATCATCACTGAACACAGCAGAGAACATGGCTGACCTGATTGATGGCTACTGTCGCCTGGTGAACGGCGCCCCCCAATCCTTCATTGTACGCACGCAAAAAGGTGCACCGTCCTCTTTCCCTCATTTCCTTCTTCTTTTTTCTTTCTTTTTTGAAGAATTGGTACGTGTGGCTAATGTTAGTCACTGAGAGCCACAGGATATGCAAGTTTAAAAATTTTCACCTTAAAACCAGAAACTTGGATTAGACCCAAGACACCAGGTGAGATATGTTAACTATGTAATTAATTAATTTAATTGGTCAGTTACGTGCTGAGTAACAACAAAAGCCAGCATGCACTGCGGCTCTGGAGGACCAGTGTTGGACAACTCCTGTGAAGCCATTGATGGCTGTTTAATAGAATCACAGTGGCACAAACATCAGTCATAGGGAGAAACTAATTTGTATTGGAAGAACCATGTGAATGAACTTTAACCACAATTATGAAAACATGATAGGGGCTATTCATAAAAGGAACCACTAAGTTATTATGTTATTATAGAGTCTGACATTGCCTGCTATACAATTCATAAACATTGGTTACCTTTTCATAAGGACTACGATCACCTAACACTCCTTATTCTCCCGTGGTAAGTGCATGAATTTTACAGAATTTATAACAAAAATAATACTAATTATCAAATCAAAATCAAGTAAAATTTATTTAAATAGCGCATTTCATAAAGGATTCGTGAAATGTGTTATATAAATACAAATACGGCTACACGCAATCTAATACCCCATAAAAGCGAGCCAAGGGTGCCAGTGGTAAGGAGCAGACTCAGAACGTGGCCTGGGACTCCAGGGCAGGCGCCCCACTGGTGGCAGAGGGAAACCAGAAACAAGAACAGGCAGTTAGGGGGAGAGCTATGGGTAGCAGACAGGGACACGGAGTGGAGATTTGGCAACACATGACCCCTGCCAGCAGTCTCCTATTGCAGCCTGACTACTAGGACAGAGACTGATTATCTGCACAAGCCGGAGAAAGGCAAGAAACCTGCTCACCCTTCAAGGGCCTGCTCGCCAAAATTGGGGTCGCAGCTGTTGAGAGGTGACAGTACGGAGAGTTTGTTGCTCCACATTGCACGATAGCTGCGTGCTTCTCCAGCTCTGTCTACATTATAGCTGAAGGTAGGCTTGACTGAAAAGGTTCATTTTCCGTCTAGACTTTAATATTGAGACTGTGTCCGATTCCCTTACATGTTTCGGAAGATTATTCCATAGTAGAGGAGCTCTATAAGAAAAGGCTCTACCACCGGTTAGGGTCTTTGAAATTCTTGGGACAACTAGGTAGCCTGAATCTTGAGAAAACAGTAAGTCTTTGTTTCTGCCAGATGTATCAGCAGTAGTCCATATGAATCTGAAATTATTAGGAACTGAGTGTCATATTTGCCTGCTTCATTCTGAATGTTGTGAATGAATGTACATATTCAGTCATGTATATAATTTCTCATAATGTAATTTATGATGAAATGTTGTTTGGACTAAAGTCAGAGATAAAGATTTGGTAATATAATGCTGTCGCTAGTTGTGTGCTATCCTGTGTTTATATTCCGTTTAATTTTATTATTAATAGTATTAATGCTTCATATTTATAATAAAGCAAACACATTGCTCGTATATGTATATATTCTGACTGGTTTGCTTGTTATGGTTGTGTGACATTGTGCTTTTTGTAATGATGGAATATAGTAATAAATACATTTCACACCAGTGTATTATACATACAGTAATATATATATATATATATATATAGATAGTAGGTGTTGTAATATCGAGATAATATAGTTTATTTCAATGTATTTCAGTATATTACGCTTCTTTAAAGGGCTTCCACTGCATGCCTTGGTTTTGTGATTTGTCCCTGAACTGTCAATCAAATGCTCCCTTTCATCCAAACAGAGAGCGAGAGAGCTCTGCCGTCCATTCCAAAGTAAGTATGATTTATCTTCTTAAAATAGGTACTAGAATTTATCTGATTTAATCGGAGTTAAGCACATCAAACTTAGCTTGAAATTAGATGTTTAAACTTGGATCACAACAGGGCCGTTTCTAGACTGCTTTGATTGGGGGGGGCATGAAGAGATGTTGTTGGGGCGGCGCAAGGGGGGGATGAAGTAGCGGGGGGTGTGGTCCTCCCCCAGAAAAAATTGAGCCTTTTAAAACTAATTTTCTGCATTTCTACACAACCTCATACAGGGCATTTTCTAAAATGAAATTAAACATTTTTTCAAATTTTTTATAACTGTTAATCCCTAGCATCTAAACTCACACCCCCCGCTACTTCGTCACCCCCTTTGCGCCCCCACCAACATCTCTTCTTTTTTTTTTTTCAAAGCCCGAGATGAGATTTGAGATGCTTTCATATAAAGCTAAAGCATAGGCTAATCAGTACATTAGTGGATAAGATAATTTTATTACATTTTAAACACACCTCCACCCCCCCTCATCTTATAGGAGGACAACTTTATTTATGCCCAATAATACCAAATCTTTATCTAATCTTATATGGGAACAAGTATATTAAAGATGAGCTATATTCCTTCATAATTTCAGTCTCTTTGTGCTATTTTCTATTTACATGTGAAACTAAGATGCTGTAATTGGCTAATTTATATACAGTTTATATACACTGTATATATAATTATTTTGTAAGTATATTTTATGCCTGAGACGCCGGGGGACTTGCCTCTGTTGACGGCTGCTGTTTTGCCGTGAGAGTGATAGAGAACGTGAGAGAGAGAGACAGATATGATAGTGTATTTTAATGTATGTGAAGTATTCCAAAGTTTGAGGAAAGTAGGGCTGACTAGCCAGCACGCAGCAGTAGGCTAGCTAACACACACACACACGGGCGCACACACACACACGTGCAGCCAGCTAATGCAATGCTGCCGATGTTTCGCAGAATCGCAGCTATAATATAAATCTAAACAACTAGGCTAGATGCAACATGTAATCAATCTATTTAAAATCAAATCTCCCAGACGGAGACTCTCGCCACTGAGTAAGCTAGGCTAGCTAATATTATATCCTAAGCAATGCGTAACAGTTAGCTACAGTTATCAAGAAGAGACAGCATAGATTGATCAAAGAAAGTGACCTCTCTCTCTCTCTCTCTCTCTCTCTCTCTCTCGCTGCGTCTCCATGTTTTATATGGCCAAACCAACCAATCAGATATTAGAGAAATATATTATTTCGATGTGGCATTTTTATGATTGGCTGAATCGTCTGTAACTATAATAGCCTACTGTTATATAAATACAACTTCATATTGTCGGATTTCATTTTTTATGGATTTGGCTTTAGGGGGGCAGGCGGAGCATTTGAGGGGGCATTGCCCCCCCCCCCCCCCCCCCCCCCCCGTGCCCCCCCTAGAAACGGCCCTGGATCACAATGTCACTGAGGAACAGAAGCACAATTCAGACTTGCGTCAAAGAAATACACAAATGCGTTGCCATTGGAATGCGATAAATCTGGTATTCATTCATTGACTAGCTGGTGGGTTGGAGTTTCCTGCACCTTTAAGCTCTGGGTTTGGGGCTGTATATTTATGGCAGATGTTTGTTTTATCAGATTACTTTTTTAATATAGCTAAGTCTTTGTTGTTTTTGTTCCCATAATTGAGTGTTATTATTTGAGTTCTGTCCTCTCCAGTTCTCAGCAATCACATCTATTCATTCAGCGTTAAATCAATTTTTTTTAAACCCGGAAAAAAATCCAGGCCCAGATATCATATTTCTTTAACAAATTACATTTCTGGGTTTTCTCAGCTCAATTGTCTGAATGATGATTTTTCCTGCGTGTTGATCTGTGAGCTTGCGTGATGTGTTCTGTCAGACGTTCCCAGTTCTCTCTATGGAATTTTCTATGTGAACCACTGTTTCACAGGGTCGGAAACCATGAGAAACGGTCAGAAGGGCTTCGGACACGCGTGTTTTCTGTGACAGGTAAAACCCCTTTGTCATCCCTCTCATCTGAGATAACATTTTGTCTAAGTTGTAGAAGAAGACAGTGTTCTTGTTATGAAGACAATGTCCCTCCCCCTCCTACTGGTCACTTTCAGAATTTATGAGTGTTTACCAGGTTAAGAAAGGTCATCACTGGTCTGTCAAGAACATCAAGGATTAGACTGTTTAATCAATCTAAGACTTTAAGTGTGTGTTTGTGCATGTTTATATTATTCTGTGTGATGCTTACACTATGTCTGCATGTGGTCTATCAGTGGTATCTCTCAAGAGCAGCTGTATGCTGTTTGACCCCACGAGGAATGCAAAAAAAAAAAAGCCTTCACCAAACATTCATATCTTTCTGTTGATCTGTTGATATTCATTTTCAGCATTGCACAAGCAATCACTTTGTCATCCAAACCTATCGTAGCACTGCACCAACCAGTGCAGACCATTCACATGTTGATATTTTCTGCAGTATTTTTCTCATTTTCGTGACATTTAATTTTATTAAAAAATTTTTCCTCTGCTTATCTTCAGCTTTTTTCTATCCCCTGCCTCATTCTTGCCAAACTATTTTTCTTTCTTTCACGCTCTCCCACTCTTCCCTCTCATTTTCTTTCACCATTTCTCTCTCTCCCTCTCTCTTTCTCTTCCTCTCTTGTCCTCCCTCTCTCTCTCTCACACTCCCTCCCTCTCTTCTCTCTCCCTCTCTCCCTTTGTCTTGACTACATCCTTTTTATTTTTTTGTTTTTAATAATCAGAATCAGATTTCTGTACTATACTGTCTTTGTAATCCTTTCAGTTCAAACATTAACAGTAACACAGTGACGGTAGACTTTAGAAGAAACGTGAACAGGCGTGGTTGGGTCCACCTGGAGGACATGACTTGAATAGACTGAGAATATTTAAGTAAACCATTTGTGCGTTTAAATGATGAGGTCTCTCTGATACATAGTCCCTGACACATCTGCTTCTGTCCATCAAATGTAATCCCGCCTAGGACTCACATCCTCAGAATGGATTACATTAAGCTCCCTACCCCCTGGGAAAAATACTGACAGTAACTCTCCACTTGTCTCCTCACTCCATTTAAGAAGTCAGTTCTTGTTTTAACCTTTCTGATGAAAAAGTGATTGCTTCTACCTGTAAAATGTAAATAATGAAGATGAGTCAGATGAGAATTTTTGTGGAGAAAGTTCTCATCTGTAAAATGTTCAGACTTTTTTGTGGTTTTGTGATGATGGCACTTTTCTGATTAACGTTTCCACTTCTTTTCTTTTCTCTCTTGCTCTCTTTTCTTTGCACACTGTGCGGATCTGCAGATGAAATTAGTGGGGACGGTAAAGTTTGGCTTTTAAAAATGCTATTTTTCACTCTTTTCCCCAGAGACCAGCATGGAAATACTGTGTGATTACCTTCTGTGCAATTGTCTGAGAAAACTCGCTCGCGATTTAAAAGTCGCTCACAGCGTTTCCTTGGTTAGATCAGCAAGTTTTTGTCCGTAATGCTTCCCTGTGTGTGTTTTGTGCATGGGTCTGTGTGTTATACTGTGTGTTATACTGCTTATCCATTGTGTGCGTAGAAGATATGTGAAGATGTGCATACAAGATGATGAGAAACAGGAGTATATTTTTGGACATGTTTGTGAAATATACAGTATACGTTGCAGTAGTGAGAGCAGTGGCGTACTCCAACATTCTGGTCAGAATTACCACTGAACTTTCTCCCTCAAGAAACAGCCAATATGGGCACTGTGACTCTGGAGTTAGTGATGACCTCATCTGTTTTTGCTGAAGATGTTTCTATGGAAAAAAAAAAAAAGAGAGAGGGAGAAAAAAACATGCTACATCCTTCACTCCCATCTCCCGCCTCCTACGTGCTCTCAAATTCCACAGCTGTGTTGATATTTCCTTTGGACCGTTATGATATCTTATTGGATCGTCATATCGACAGAGTGCACAAGCAGTGCACAGTATCTGTGTAGGAGTGGGGAAGAAGATAACTGTATCTCTCCAATTCAGTTTTTTTTTTTTTTTTTCCATGGTTTGAGGTTGGTGCCTTAGCAGTGTGTTTAGAGCTAGATTGAAAGTTGTCTCATTTTTGATATTCTGACTGCTGACGGGAGCCATTGTTGTCTCTTTTTTTGCAGAGACAGACGACTATGCAGAAATCGTAGACGAGGAGGATACATATACAATGCCTTCCAGTAAGTATAGTAACAGGGGGCAGGAGCCAAAATGTTCGGGCCAAAGGGGGGGGGGGGGGGGGAGAAGAGTGTTGCGGGGGGTATTTTTGGAGGGAAGGGGTAGCTGAGTTCAGGGTTATATGTGTTGCCTCAGTAGCTTGCAGACCAGACTTCTCTGTAATGGCACATGTTCTCTCAATCCAAGCTCCCTTTCACTTGACTTTTTCCTTCTCCTTTTAGAATTGTTTTACTGTTTACTGTTTTTTTGGCAGCTGTTGGTGTAGGAAAATGGCATTTAAAAAAAAATGTCTTCTCTTGCTTTAAATTTATGAGGCTGTTTTGCGGCAGTTATACTTACTGTAGCAGTCTCATGTTGGGACGGTAATGTGTATCGGTCCTCAGTGAGGTGGCCCGTGGTTTCTTTCTCATTTTCTCACTGTTCAGCTTGTTTACCACTCAGTCATGGCAATCCATATTTTATTATTGTTTGTGCTTTAATTCTCTAAATTCAGAAAGTAATATAGCCGCTTAGGATTTTCTGTGCCGTTTGCCATCTTCAGAGCGTCATTAGAACATACAAACGAGGAGCATTAATGGTATCTACAGAGCTACTAGCTTAAAGCTAAATATTCATACAATATACAGTAAGTGATTGTAATTTAAAAATAAGGTTTTCAAGTGTGGCAAGTGTTCAGGGGTTCAGGCCTGTTTTGCCTCGCCCCATCAACTGTTAATAATTTTGCCCAAACTATATTATTTATAACTCAATCTATTAATAAATTTGAATAATGACCATCCCTGTGCCATGAAAAACAAGTACATGACCCCTTCCCCTCCTGATCACTACAAATACCCAAACTTAAGAGCTAACATTAGCTACAGGATAAGCATTGTTTTCGCTTCCCACCTGGCATACCACCATGCGCCAGGGCTGCAGCCACGTTATCTGAATTATTTTATTTTTTTTCATATTATTACAATGTGCATAATGTACATTTTGTTTGCATTTTGCACAATCATGTCTATTGCTGTGTGTGTCAACCTGTACATGGGTCTCTGTTAAATGAATGAATGACTGCATGCATATGTTGCATGCACCATGTGAAAAATAACACTGCGGACCAGGGTCACGCATAACTTTCTGCCTATGAGGAGAATGATGAGTGAGGTGTGACCGTGCTGGTCCATGGTGTTGGAATTGTCATAGAAATCTTTAAGCTTGACCATCGAACCCTGCTCGTGTCTGTGAAATGTCGACCACTGGAAGAAAGGGCTATTTTCGTACAAACAACTGGAGTTGGGACTTGTGATCTCGACAGAGGAGGGACACGCTTACTTTTAAACTGCAGATTCTCCTGAGCCTGTGTTTAGAGTATTTTGCGTGATCTAGTGTAACCGGTGTGCCAGTCTGAGTACGGCTCAGCCGTCAGCAGCCGGCTCCCTTTTTCGCTTACGGCAACCGTGACTGTTAAAAAGTGTATTAGTCGCACCGATTATACAGCTTCGCAACTGAGCAGCGGTTGTAGTTCTATTTCTACAGCGCATAAATAGTAATGGCTTACAAAATCGCTTGAAATGGTCGGCACAAAAAAAGGCACACGGTTGGTCCAGGAGGTGCACAGTTAATCCGTAGTTGATCTGTCCGGGTTTGATTCATGTTACTGCAAATCTCAAAGTCAATATTCCCCTATGTTATTAATCTCACATCCAGCCAGGCCTTCGTCATTTAACCAACCATAGTGCAAACCATGTGCTTAACTGAGACATGTTTAGACTTTTGGAGATGATGCACTGCCTTGCTTGTTCTCCTTTAGTCCCTTATGCAGTGAGGAACGCCTCCTGCACACAGATCTCCCCTTGCGTTTGGTTTCTCAGCCTTTGCGCCTACATCATCTCAGTTCAGAACATGGTCGCTACCCTGCATTTTGACCTGATCCACAGCTAGTGTGCTGAGCACCTCACTCAATCTAAATTGCACTCAGAACTTCTACTCCTTCAGCACCTCTGTTTTTTTTCCGGGGATATCTCTCCGCTGATTGGTCCTAAAATATCTTTCTTTCCATTTAACTGCTCTGCAGAAAGCTATGGATTTGACCAAGGTAATGGTGTGTCTTTCTCTCTCTCTCCAGTTGGTATTGTGTGTCTGTATGATGGTTCACTGTTTGTGTCTTAGTTTTGCTTTTGTTTGTTTAATCTGTGTATTATTGACAACATTTACATAATCATCAGTATTCTTTAGAGTAACCACAGATTATAGAGAGAAACACTAAGAAAATAAAAGATTTTTTAAAAGATTTGGATTCTGACCTTGCATGTTTGAATGATATCGCCATGAACACTTTTCATATTTGAATGCTTGAGTCTGGGTTAAAGTAATGTGCCGTTATATGTGACTTTGAATTTAAACCTTGATTTTTTTTTCTTCATTTTTTTAATTGTCCTACACCGATAGTAAACGACTCCATACATCAGACTGGATGTTTAGCTTGTGCCTCGTGGTAGTTGTGCACGTTCCTTCATCTTCGAGTGCCACTGCATGATTGTACTGTCCACCAATTTGTTAAATACATCGTTAGTCCTGACTAAAATGGTGTATTTGCTAAATGGTCTAAAGTGCCATTGCATCAAATTGATTGAAATTACTGGAGTGTAAAACATGTGCATCAGCAGCTTGTTTCGCCTCTCACCAAAATGCATGGCCCAGCCCGGTGCTTAAACACCAAACCTAAGTCCCAAGTGTACAATCTGCGCCTTTTATCCAGCTGAAAAGGTTTCCCTGGAAACGGGGCAGTGATGTTCTTTCTGTCTGCAGCGCGGGACTATGAGATCCAGAGGGAGAGGATAGAGCTGGGCCGCTGTATCGGAGAGGGGCAGTTTGGAGACGTCCACCAGGGGATGTACTTAATTCCGGTACGCACCACTCAGGGGCCAACATCCTGAGTCTTAATCTGTTCTTCCACTCGCACGCCCGGGATACTTCGGACAATGTGGATTTGGTTGCTACTTGATAACACTTTACAATAACTGAATTTTCATAGTGCATACAGTGCGTGCTCATAAAGTCTATGTGACAATGCTACAAATGCTACATAATGTTTTCCTCAGATGTCCTTGCATGCTTCACGGATAATACTGTAATTACAGTCACGCAAACTTCACATTTTTTAAGCAGCACACAATGTGGGCTCTGCTTAAATGTGTGTTATAATTATGTTCTCCATAGTTTTCTCTGAAGTGCCCCTTCTGAAACCAAACATACAGTATATTTTATGTATTTAATTTCTGTCTTTTACAGGACAGTCCACCTCTGGCTGTGGCTGTGAAAACATGTAAAAACTGTACCTCTGACAGTGTCAGAGAAAAGTTCCTACAGGAAGCTTGTGAGTACTACTAACTGCCCCTGTTTTTCTCATTTTTAAACATTCGGCTGACTTTGGGAGAATGGCTGCCTGCATCAGTACCTTGTTTACTATGCAGTCCTTAGCATCATTCCTGGTTTGCTTTGGTCAGGCAGTGCTTTGTGCTTGTCAGGACTCTTAGAACACATTAAACAGACCTCAAAATGTGGTTGACAGAACGCAGTTGCTCCAGGAATTGCAAAAACCTTTTCAGTGAATCTTACACAGTGGAATTCCTCCCCCACTAACATGCATAACTGCAGTGCTATCCGTACATCTTGGAGGTGCAACAAGCTTGTCATCTTTAACATTACTCATATTGCTGCTGTCGTATCACTCGGTTTCTCCTTCAGTAAAAGAAATCCATTCAACTCACTGCAGTTAATAAGTGTTGTGAATGTCATTCATTGTTGTTTTGTCTCTGCAATGTGCCGTTTATCTTGTGGCCTCTCTGATGCTGTATTTTTTATGTCATGTCTGCTCAGAGACCGCAGATATAACCTGACCTTTTCACATGCCAACTGACTATCACTACATTTCAGGGAAACCGCATGCATGTTCCGTCATACAGTGACTGTGACTACATTTCAGGGAAACCGTATGCATGTTCCGTCATACAGTGACTGTGACTACATTTCAGGGAAACCGCATGCATGTTCCGTCATACAGTGACTGTGACTACATTTCAGGGAAACCGCATGCATGTTCCGTCATACTGTGACTGTGACTACATTTCAGGGAAACCGCATGCATGTTCCGTCATACAGTGACTATGACTACATTTCAGGGAAACCGCATGCATGTTCCGTCATACAGTGACTGTGACTACATTTCAGGGAAACCGCATGCATGTTCCGTCATACAGTGACTGTGACTACATTTCAGGGAAACCGCATGCATGTTCCGTCATACTGTGACTGTGACTACATTTCAGGGAAACCGCATGCATGTTCCGTCATACAGTGACTATGACTACATTTCAGGGAAACCGCATGCATGTTCCGTCATACAGTGACTGTGACTACATTCAAGCTAACCAGTGTGTATGTTCCATTCCCCAGTGACCATGCGGCAGTTTGATCATCCTCACATAGTGAAGCTGATAGGCGTGATCACAGAACACCCGGTTTGGATCATTATGGAGCTCTGCACGCTAGGAGAGGTGAGACCTGTTCACACACACCATCGCGTCACGTCACATCTTACTTTGTTTCATTTACGTTTAATGACATGCAATTGCATTACATTTTCTGTTGGCTGAGTAAACACACTTATCTAAGGGGACTGAAACCATATACAAATTTAACATATTAATCTATCAAGCTTAATATTTCCTGAAACTATTCAAGTTAATTATGTTGATGAAGAGTACAAAAGGGCCAGCATGACTTTAAGTCTGAAACCTTCTGGTTACACACACAATTTCCCTAACCCTCACAAATACTTGGATTATTACTATATTTAATATTAAGAAGTATTCAGATTCATCATGTGAAACTTATGCAGGGCCGTGGCAGATTTAAAATATATATAACACTTGTATTTCCATACCACTGCAAGGGGCATTAATTTGAAGTAAATTGGGAATGCACAATATGTAATGGTGAGCTTGAAACTTGGTTTTTTGAGTAGCCTAAAGCGTGGGACCAATACATTTTTGTAGAATTACACCATCAACTGGCTATTTCAGTTTTGATTTTGTTGGTGATACTACATATAAAATAATTTATTTTTTATTTTTTATATTGTATTCTTACAGCTGCGGTCTTTCTTACAAGTGAGGAAATACAACCTGGACTTGGCATCATTAATTCTCTTCGCCTTCCAGCTGAGCACAGCACTGGCCTATTTAGAGAGCAAGCGCTTTGTACACAGGTACAGTTCATCTAATTTATTCAGCTGCTTTAGAAACGGAACTGAGTCTTCCCCTGTCTCGTTCTGAACCTCTCGTTGTGTTCCCCTTAGGGATATAGCTGCCAGGAATGTCCTGGTGTCTTCCACAGACAGCGTGAAGCTGGGAGACTTTGGCCTATCTCGGTACATGGAGGATAGCTCCTACTACAAAGGTACCTACAAAAATCTTTAAAACTTACTCTAAACCCAGGGTACAGACTGTTATTACGTTTGGATAGTGTTTCAGTGCATTTCAACTGTATCGATCACATAAAATGAAATGTTGCTGTTTATTTAAAATTCACTCCACAGTCATGCACCAGTGGATGACTCCTCAGAGAGTGGTTGGCGACATCTGCTGGCTCATTGAGTTGTAGCAGGCTGTAATTTTCAGTCGACTGTAGCTTAGTTGTCATTAATGAAATGACTCATGGTTTTAAGAGGAAGCTCTCTGGTTTGAGAAGTTTTATATGGCTCATATATGTACATCCAAAGGTTCACATGACTTTTACATGTTTTTTTCAGCCTCCAAAGGGAAATTACCCATTAAATGGATGGCGCCAGAATCAATTAATTTCAGACGCTTTACCTCAGCTAGTGACGTGTGGATGTTTGGTGAGTAGAAGTATCTAAATGCCATACCTAGAGCCTTTACTCTACCTATAATGTGAAAAAGGAAAGGTGCTCTTAATGAATGGCATGTGTTTAGCTGGTCAGTTCATTGATTGCACCGACATTCAGGTAAATTTCAGGCACGGTTTCAGAAAGTTATCACTGTATGCTCTGATCACATACCAGTAAGACTGGAGTATGCACTCACATTTAGCGAGTGGGATTTGAACCCACTTCACCCCATCTATACTCCAAAGTTAACCATGCTGCTGCACAGTGGCGTATCGTGGAATGTAAAACTTCTGCCACCTTAATTTTGATTACTCTCAACCTGTTTATTTCCATTTCCATTTCTTGATTATCAATCAAGCAATTAATTTACTGAAGTATCAATAAGTACAATCATTTTTGCATGCTAGCATTTTTATTTGTGTCATGAAATTGTGTAGCATTTAATTGGCCTATAGTGAAAAAGAACATATTCTCAACCGGTTTACGTTTCTTTACTTGCTTAGGAATCAAACAATTTATTTGCTTAATAATGAAGACCAATATGTAGCCTATAATTATTAAAAAATGGTAATGACAGAGACAACTACAGCATGAGATTGTTTAACAACAAATCTGAATAATTAATTGGCCAAAAAAAAATCCCAGCGTACTCTCTGAATTGTATCTCACGTTAGCGTTGCATTTTCTTATCATCATGTTAAAGAATGTAATTAATTTTAAGAAGGCACTTGATTTAGTCAAAACGATTAAACCATTTGAAAGCATAAATTCAAATAGGAAAACTTCTTAAATTACTTGAAACCAGCATTGAGTGCAACGCATGAGCATACAGGCTAGAAAAAATAATTTACCAAAAACACGTTGTTCATTGATAATTTAAAGGTGCACTATGCAGGATTTTAGCCTTGCTGTGGTCCTGTTTTTACAATCAAAGAAGTCTCCTCCTCTGTCCACAATCCCACCCAAGCAAGGTACCCGACTACAGCCATCTAGCGACCTAATGTAGATGGCTGGATAACTAGAGGTAACGTTACTTACAGGCCCAACAGACAACATGCCATGGCGCTTTTCATCCCCTTGCTAAACTTCAGCTGTCCCCATTGAAGAAAAGCAAATGCCAGGTTGACTGCTTCTTGAACGCGCCCTGTCAGCTTGTTGTTTGGCTTAACTTGTGCTACTTCACCTCCGCCATGGCAGTAGCTAGCTAATGCTTTGCTGAAACCTGATCCCACCCCACAGGCTCTGTAGCCACACCCACCCTTCCCCACACAGAAAAGAGTGTCACGCCCAGAAAAATCCTGAACACATCTCAGAATCATAAATACAGGCAGAGGAGCATGGATTCGGCAAATGTGTGCAAAGACAGAGATTGCCAGTACATCATAGGTATGACTGGGCATGTGCATATTTTATAATATTTTCAACGTAAAAACACTGCATAATGCTCCTTTAAACTGCGGAATCTTCGTGTGACAAATTAACACATTTTATGTCATCACAAATGTGGATATAGGAAAATGCTGCACAGGTTTATTTACCTATTGGTCTTGGTTATTGAGCAAATTAATTATTTGATTGTTATTTGGCAAAGTATAAGGAGAAAGATTGAGAGTAATCATCTGTTTAAAAGTAAGATTATAGAGGACCTGGTTCTACATCCCACATTACGCTACTGCTGCTGCATAAACCTTTAATGCAATAAAACTCTGAAATACAGCTTTGAAATGGCAAACTACTGGATTAACTTGTACTTAGCCTATACACTGTCTTTTCCATCCTGCACACACTTTAATTTATAATACCGCATATATTACCGCAGTAAATATTAACATGATTATCACTGAACAGGAAGTTTGATGTGAATTGTGGGTAATATGAGCTTGCCGAGTCTGCTCTGGTGCGGACCCGTTCCCTTGAGAAAAGTTGAGGGTGGAGGGGCTATGTCACAAAGTTCACTTGGCTTTTGGCAACCGAGGGTACATCCAGGTCTCAAAAGGGATTTCCCCCAAGTGAAGTTTGCAGGGGACATAGTCTCTCTCTCTTTCTTTCTTTTCTCTCTCTCTCTTTTGCTCACTCACTCCTT